>SMDT01002584.1:0-426029 GCA_005392925.1 Aquilaria sinensis | reverse complement strand
GTCCAATCGACCTAGGTGAAACCGATTGGTGGCGACTCCTAGAAAAACCCGCACGTTGCCACAGCTTGGCGACTCCACTGGGGACATCTAGTTAGTGAGTCGAGCCTAAAACTTGATTTTTTTTGTTCTGCTTTGCTTATCTTTTATTATGTGGATTTTTATATGCTATATTTACTTAGCGAAAACATGCATTATGCATTTTCAATATGAAACTCTATACCCAAGCTTCCTCAAATCGAACACGATTCTTTCTAAGCGGAATTGGTGTTGTTGTCCTTGTGAGGCCATGGTCTCCAAGCCTTCACCGGTTTCAAAGTAGCAAAGTAGTGTATTGCCTTCTGAGACGGTTAGTCTCTGCATGGGCCCACGAAAAGCTACGACTCGAATTAATCCATTCCTTACATTAACCCTAGAGGGTAAGAAGTTGGGCCGTCACTATAATTTAGTGACGAGATTCGGGAACTATCCCTAGGCCTTTTTGATAAACCACCTTATGAATATAGAATTCCCCACTCTACACCGTACTCATCTCGGCCAAGGCCTATAAGATTCGCTACTGTTTTGGTTTCCATCACCATAAGCATGAATTTTTTATTCATTTGATTATATTGCAAAATTTATGATTCTGTGTATTACTTTTTGCTGACTCCATTTTTCTTTGTTCATTTTTTTTGCCGGCATATACATATAATTCATTAGGTTAAGTACTCGATGAGGGAATTATTACCATGGACATTCTTGAATACCTTCCCACAGCCGTTGATGAATCTTGGAATGCCACGGAATAGTGAAGACCCTCCCAGAAGCCATGGAATTCTCCGAAATGGGCCCAAAAGCATTCATGGAGATTCGTCTAATGTCCACATTGCCATGTGCTACTTAAGGACCAAGTATCGGGTCAGTATGGATCAGAATGACGTAACACGAACTATCACAGAGTATGGGGTAGTTTGAGCTTTAACAAATCTGAGAACGCCCTATAGTTCACAAGCCAAGGCATACCGAGCCATATTTGGCTCGGCCTACTCAAGATTATTGTTGATACGTCACTTATCCGCGCACTGATACAGTACTGGGATCCACATTATCAGTGTTTCTCCTTCAACAAGATGGATCTTGTTCCACACCATAGAAGAATACAACAACCTCCTGAGTTGGCCATCTGGTTACCCAATGGAGACTTACCATCATGATAGGAGAATTGAGCCTCATCGAGCCTTAGCTAAACTGTTGGATATGCCAGCTTCCGTTCTTCAATCCAAATTCTTGACAAAAGGGTATCATAGATACATTAGCTGGAATGACCTAAAGCAATTGATCCACACTCTTCCACAAAAGGACCAAAAACATAAGATTTTTGCTTTGACGATATATGGCTTGGTGATCTTTCCTAGGATCATCTCCAGACTTCATTGAGAGTGGTAACAAAGGTTGGCTGATCGATTATAAACGACACACACAAACATGGCTGAGGGAAGCAACTATTTGAGCAAACTTCTCCACACTCAAGTGAATCCAACTCCAGCCATTCTTGCCGAGACCATTAGGTCATTAAATTTTTGTCACGAAAGTGGGGGCAAATTTATTGGATGTTCTCACCTGCTCACCATATGGATTAAGAGCCACCTTCCATGTGACAAAAAGAATTTTGAAAATCGCTTTTCAAAGGACTTTATTCCAATTGAAGCCTTTGTGAAAAGTGAATCTATCCACCATGACAGTAAGGAAGGATGGATCGACTACTTTAAGAACATCACCGAGCTGCAAATTGAATGGAGAGCCCTCTGGTCCACCTCTACCCGTGTCATCTATCGTTGTGGCAGTTGCCCATGGGTTCCTCTTCTTGGCGTATGGGGAGGAACAAGTTATGCCCCGGCCCAAGTACGGAAGCAATTTGGGTCCCTGTAATTTATACCCATGACTCATAATCTAAGTAAATTGGAATTCTCACATGAAGACCCAACGGTGAACAAGTTTGCGATGGGTATCTCAATTGTATGGAAAAGGCTTTTTATACTAAAGTCTGGCCCTATTCTTTCTCCCACCACATACTGTGAATAGAGAAACAATCGAAAAGAAGGAATAGTGTTACCCGTTGATGCTCCCAGAAAGTTAGCTAAAAAAGAACTCGAGAATGAGTTAGAGGAAGAGAAAGAGAAGAACAAAAGAATGCTCATTGATGTACAACAGCTCAGTCATAAAACACAACACCTGGAAGAAAAATTTGAATATAAAAAATAAGTCATCTCTCAATTAGTCGAAGAAACCGATCAAAGAGAGATGAGAGCAAGATACTGGGAAGATCAATACAGACTTTCTCAGCATCAAGTGGAAGTGTTTTTGGCTGAAGTTAGGAAAGTCACTCAGCAAGCCCAACAAATGAGTGAAGAAGCCAGAGAATTGGAGAAACTGAGCTGCCCTACTTCATCATCAACCATTCAAAAAATGATGGAGTTCATCACTAAGGCTAGGAAACAATGTTGTACCTTGGGCCGTTTCTTTTGAGAAATTATATTTAATAAAAGCAGTCTAAACAATTGTCTTGAGAATGTAATCAAGAATTTCCATCGTAGTCCTTCTTTTACCGAGTACCTACAACATTCGTGCATGCATGCATAAATTAATAATCCAAGGCCTAATAAATTCCACTTTTTTAAAAAAAAGTAAAGAGCAAATTTGGCACTCAACATCGATATTCAACTCGGCTCCAAACAAGACTTATGGCAGAGCAAACCGAAGGACATCTTATAGATATTGAGTCCAAGATAGAAAGCATGGCCGAGCAAATGAAACAATTAATGGAGCTAATCAAGGGGAAAGCAACCGAAGTCCCCGTCAAAGAGCCACAAGATCCCACTTATCCCCCGGGATTCACCCCACAACGGATCTCAGTTCAGGAAAATCTTTTTCAGGAATCAGGTCCATCCGCTAGCATTCACCTGAAACAAAATACTGCCTATGAAGAGAAGAAGACACTATCAAAGGAAGAAGGAGAATCTCAAAAGCTCGAGACAATAGAGAAAAGGCTTCGGGCCATTGAAGGAGGCACTGTATTTGGATCTCTCTCGGTAGATGATCTCTGCTTAGTGCCAGATGTTGTGATTCCCTCGGACTTTAAGGTGCCAGACTTTGTGAAATATGATGGAACAAGTTGCCCCATCACTCACATTACACTGTTTCTAAGGAAAATACAACCACTCACAAAAGACGAGAAGGTGTGGATAGCACTTTTTCAAGAAAGTCTTACAAAGTCAGCACTACAATGGTATCTAAGTCAAGGTCCAAGAAACATCAAAACATGGAATGACCTCGCTCAGGCTTTCATCAATAACTATAAACATGTCATGGACTTGGCCCCGGATCGCCAAACTCTCCAGAATATGGAAAAGAAAAAGCAAGAAACCTTCAAGGAGTATGCTCAAAGATGGAGGGACTTAGCCGCACAAGTTCAGCCACCCATGATGGAGAGAGAAATGGTAACTTTATTTGTCCAGACACTGAAGTACCCATACTACGACAAACTTATTGGCAATTCGGCAACCAATTTCTCAGACATTGTCATGTCTGGAGAAAGAATTGAGCACGGGATTAGGACCGGGAAGATCACTGAATCCTTTAATGATGCCATGAAAAGAGGAGGACCATCCAGAAGAAAGGATGAGGAAGTACAACAAATAGGACGCGGAAGAGGGATTCCCCTCATAGATACTATGGCTACTGGGCCTCCCCTATCTTATCCTACCAATAGGCCCAATAATTATCCTCCCAATAGACCTAATCAATTACGGCCACCTGTTCCGACCCTTTCAGTGCCCACACAAAAACAAAGAGAAATTTTTGCGCCAATTCCTATGACTTACACTGAGTTATATCCAAAGCTCATTGAAAGTCAACTGATCCGCCCAATTCTTACAAAGCCAATAGAACCCCCTATCCAAGGTGGTACGACCCCAACATAACTTGCCCATATCATGATGGCGTTGTGGGCCATGGTCTAGAAAACTGCGTAGCTTTGAAACGCATAATCCAACAATTAATCGAGTCAAAGTAGTTGGACTTTTCTAATGAACCGAGCGTCACTCACAACCCATTTCCACCTCATCAAACTAGACCAGTTAATATGATAGAGGAACACCAACTGATAAAGAAGTCAGTCAACGACATTACAACCCCTCTTAAGCATGTATACTCATGGCTTATGAAAGAAGGGGTCATCATTGGAAAGCCTTCTCTTGGACATAAAGAAATCAAAGGTGAAGAATGGTGTGATTTTCATGATAGTAAGGGTCATTCCATTCAGGAATGCTCAGAATTCCATGAGAATCTACAAAGACTCATAGACTCATCCCAACTCAGCATTTTTATGTCAGATAAAGATGTTGATGCAAATGTAATCATTAAAGAGTGAGAAGTCAATGCTATGCCAAGACCACTAGTCATACCAATTTCAAAACCTACTATCAAGCCTTTAAGGATTCAAGTCCCGACTCCATTCCCCTACAAATCAGATAAGGCTGTTCCATGGAAGTGTGATTACACTTCCAACATTACATCAACTCCGTTAGAGGTTGGGAGTATGACTAGAAGTGGTCAATGTTATTCGCCGGAGCAGATGGACAAGCTCCAACAAGATAACAATATCAAAGACCCAACAAACGGGCCTATTAGCACAAATACATCAGAAGAGCAAGGGGTGCCTCGAGTGGTAACAGATGAACAAGCTGGTGAGTTTCTCAAACTCATAAAGCAAAGTGAGTATAGTATCATGGAGCAGCTAAACCGCCTGCCAGCAAAGATTTCCATACTCTCACTACTCTTAAGTTCTGACGCTCATCGAGAAACCCTCCTTAAAGTCTTGAACAAGGCCTATGTTGAGCAAGATATTTCTGTGAATAATTTTGACCACCTCGTCAACAACATCACGGCACAGAATCTCATCACATTCACTGACGATGAGATACCAGCAGAAGGAAGAGGTCACTCTAAGACTCTACATATTTTGACTAAGTACAAAGATCGAATTATGGCTAGAGTCCTTATCGACAATGGGTCAGCTCTAAATGTAATGCCACTTGAAACCTTACATAAGCTTGGTATAGACCCATCATACCTCAACAACAGTCATATCATCGTTCGAGCATTTGATGGGATGAGGAGAGATGTTGTTGGAGAAATAGAGCTGCCGATAGGGATCGGCCCCTGTGTCTTCCACATCACATTCCAAGTTATGGACATTAACCCTTCTTATACTTGTCTGTTGGGAAGACCATGGATCCATATGGCCGGGGCAATTCCCTCTTCATTACATCAAAAACTGAAATTCATCATTGAAGGAAAATTAATAACAGTCTTTGCTGAAGAAGACATTCTGCTATCTAGACCTGCGGATGCTCAGTATGTCGAGGTCAATGAAGATGTACCTGATTGCTCTTTCAGGTCTTTTGAAATTGTTAATGCTACCTATGTCGGTGAATATGGAGAAGAACCCGTGCCTAGCATCTCCAAAACGAGTCACATGGTCGCCAAACTCATGATGAAAGGAGGATACTCACCGGGGTTAGGTTTGGGACAAGATTTGCAAGGAATCTCAGAGCCATTGAAAATCTCTGCAAACGAAGGGAAATACGGCCTAGGTTTCACACCGACAAGGCAAGATAAAATGAAGACGATAGCTGAAAAGAGAGAAAAGAGGATTGCACGACTAAAAGGGCATCCTCTAGATGAAAGAAATTTGGATATCCTTGACATCACTAAAACATTTGTGAGTGGTGGCTTGATTCCAAAAAATGACAATGAAGGCACACTGACCATCAGCATCAACAAGTCTTTTGAAAGTCTTTCGATTCAGGCAATAATCAGTGATTCGCTCGAAAATGAGGAGCTCGTTCAACCCTGTAGCTCACGGGATGTGCTGAACAATTGGGAGGCGATAGAACTGTCTGTTGTAATCGATAGTTTTTCAAAGTAATTTAATAGTAAAAACTTCCTAAAAAAATGTTCAATCAATAAGGTGTAGTCTTTGCTTAAGTGAACCTTTTAGTTATTGCTTTTCATTCCAATAAAGTTGTGATTTACGCATATTATAGATAAAGCACAAATTTGCATCCATCTCATTCTCACCATTTTCTTTTCTTTCTTTTCTCTCTGGCTCATGCAGACCTGAAACTCTCTTTGATGACAATGAAAGAATCAACTTTGATAATCCTGTAAACACTGCTTACTTGGATGACGAAGATCTTCAAATATCTCTTGAATTATTAAAAATGATCGAGCAAGATGAAAAAGAAAGAGCAACAAGTCAGGAACCAACTGAGACATTCAACTTGGGAGACAATCAGGATGTAAAAGAAGTCAAGATCGGCACTCTATTTCCTCCTGAAGAGAAAGAAGAACTAATCCACTTATTGAGGGAATATGTAGATGTATTTGCTTGGTCATACCAAGATATGCCCGGCTTAAGCTCGGACATAGTGCTACACAAAATACCATTGAAGCCTGGGGCGAAGCCTGTCAGACAGAAGCTACGAAGATTAAAGCCGGATCTGATCTTGAGAGTAAAAGATGAGATTCGAAAGCTATGGGATGCAGGATTCCTTGGAGTCGCTGAATATACAGAATGGGTTGTCAACATAGTTCCAGTTGAAAAGAAAGAAAGTGGGAAGCTAAGAGTTTGTCAGGACTACCGGCCCTTGAACGAGGCCAGCCCTAAAGATAACTTCCCACTTCCTCACATTGATACGCTGGTGGATAATATCGCGAGAAACTCCTACTTTTCCTTCATGGATGGCTTTTCTGGATCCAATCAAATCAAACTCGATCCAGATGATATGATAAAAACTGCTTTTATTACCTTTTGGGGTACCTTCTATTATACAGTGATGCCTTTTGGGTTAAAGAATGCTGGTGCTACATATCAAAGAGCCATGGTCGCCTTATTCCATGACATGATGCATAAAGAAATTGAAGTATATGTAGATGACATGATTGCCAAAACTTTCACTGCTGGGGGGCATCTAAATGTACTGAGAAAACTATTCGATAGACTTCGCAGGTATCAACTAAAATTGAATCCTGCCAAATGTACTTTCGAGTTGGAGCCTCAAATATCAGGAAAGTTATTGGTATATGTTTCATGGTAAGCAAAAACTATTCGATGACTTCGCAGATTCGAGTTGACCTCCTCAAGTAAAGTCAAGGCAATACAAGGCAAATGCAACCCCCGAAGACTCCAAAAGAAGTAAGAAGTTTTCTGGACAGAATCAACTTTATAGCAAGGTTCATATCACAATTGACGTCTAAATGTGAACCTCTTTTCAAATCATTAAAGAAGAATAATCCGATTGAATGGAATAATGAATGTCAAGAGGCATTTGAGAAAATCAAGCAATACCTATCAAATCCACCAGTCTTGGTACTACCCCGACCTAGAGAATCGTTGATTCTATACTTATCAATACAGGATTCTTCATTAGGTCCGTATTGGGTCAACGTAATGAGACAGGCAAGAAAGAGCATGCAATTTACTACTTAAGCAAGAAGCTTACCACATATGAAGCAATATACTCAGTAGTAGAAAAGTCTTATTGTGCCCTTGCATGGGTAGCAAACTGACTACGACACTACATGCTCAACAATACCACATTGTTGATCTTCAAGACAGATCCCATCAAGTACATCTTTGAGAAACCCGCTTTATCAAGTAGGATCGCAAAATGGCAAATGCTGTTGTCTGAATACGACATATAGTATGTCACCCAAAAGGCCGTGAAAGGAATTGCGATTGCCGAATATCTGGCTGATAGAGCATTGGATGATTATGAGCCAATGAGAATGGACTTTCCTGATTGAGATATAATGACGATAGAACAGAAAGTCTCTGAAGATAATGAAACATGGAAAATGGCGTTCGATGGAGCATCTAATGCTCTGGGACAAGGGATTGGAGCCATACTTATCTTTCCAAGTGGAGAACAGTTCCCCCTCACAGCAAAAATCATATTTCCTTATACCAACAATATAGTATAATATGAGGCATGTGCTATGGGACTCCAAATGGCACTGGGATTGAAGGTACGAGATCTCCGAGTTTATGGAGATTCTGCATTGGTTATATATCAAATAAATGGAGATTGGGAGACAAAGGATTCAAAGTTGATCCCTTACCAAAAGCTCATACTAGACTTGGCAGGAAAATTTAACAGTATAAGCTTCCACTATCTTCCAAGGGAAGATAATCAAATTTCGGACGCCTTAGCTACTTTAACTGCCATGTACAAGATAAATGACCCTGAGCATACTCCTGTTTTTGAAATGAAAGTACTAGATTCCTCAGCTTATTGCATGAGCGTGGAGGAGGAGTTGGATGGGAAATCTTGGTATCATGATATCAAGAAATACCTCCAAGAATGAGTATATCCACCAAAAGCATCAGAAAATGACAAGAAATCTTTACGAAGGTTGTCAATGGGTTTTCTTTCAAACCTAGACATACTTTATAAGAAAACCCCAGACTCGATACTACTTCGCTGTGTAGATGCTCATGAAGCGCGAAAGACCATGGAAGAAGTTCATGCTGGAATGTGTGGAGCACACACTAGTGGACATACCATGGCAAGACAAATAATGAGGGCTGGCTATTATTGGCTCACATTAGAAAGTGATTGTATCAATCACGTAAGAAAATGTCATAAGTGCCAAATATATGCCAACAAGATCCAGGCTCCACCTGCCTCTCTTAATATAACAGCAATACCTTAGCCTTTTGCTATGTGGGGAATTGATGTCATTGGAGCAATTACTCCCAAAGCTTCTAATGGTCACAAATTCATTCTAGTGGCAATAGACTACTTCACCAAATGGATAGAAGCTGTGTCTTATGCAAATGTAACTCAAAAGGTGGTATGTCGGTTCATTAAGAAAGAGATCATTTGTCGCTATGGGTTGTTAGAGTGTATCATCTCAGACAATGCCACGAACTTGAATAATACAATGATGCAGACTTTGTGCCAACAATTCAAGATCAAGTATCTCAATTCAGCACCTTATCGACCGATGATGAATGATGCAGTAGAAGCAGCCAATAAAAATATCAAGAGAATTATTGAAAAGATGACTGTCACTTACAAGGACAGGCATGAGATGTTACTTTTCGCATTACATGCTTACAGAACTTCTATCCGTACTTCTACTAGAGCAACACCTTTTTCTCTGGTATATAGTATGGACGGTGTATTACCCATTGAAGTTGAAATCCCATCATTAAGAGTATTAATGGATACCTAATTGGAAGAAGCGGAATGGGTCAGAGCTATATATGAACAATTAAACCTAATTGATGAAAGGAGAATAGTCACCCTCTGCCATGGGCAACTTTATCAAAGGAGGATGATCTGTGCTTACAATAAAAAGGTTCGCCCACGACAATTTCATGAAGGTGACAAAATGCTCAAGAAAATTCTACCAATTCAACATGATTCTAGAGGAAAATAGACACCAAACTATGATGAACCATATGTGGTGAAGAAAGCCTTTTCAGGAGGGGCTCTAATTCTGACAGAAATGGATGGACGAGAGATACCAAAATCAGTAAACTCAGATTCAGTAAAGAAATACTTTGCATAATGATGAAGTTTTCGGATAGAAAGGAAGAAATGGATGTAGGGTTACCAGAGCTTGTTTGATCAAAGTTGTCAAAGAGAGTGTTCTTCTCTTAGACCTTCATTGTTCTTCATCTGTACTCGTGAAGTATGAATGCTAGATTCTGCCTCAATAGAAGCAAGCTTCCTCTGATTCATCTCTAGCTCCAATGACTACATGGCTTCCTGCCGCTGTGAAAGGCACACCTCAATTTCTTTTAGTAGAGAATCCATCTTTTTAAATAAAGGGGAGCAATCCATAAAGAAACATTTGGTCAAAAGGTTAGGAATTTCATCCTTCTTGCAATGCCACCAATCTTGTAATGAAGAAAATCCATTCTGTAAAGTAGCATCACATTCTTTCTTCAAGTAGTCTATGAGCCCGCGGTAAATAATCTCTTTAATGAGAGCCACTGAAGCAAAAGACTTCTTTGGCATGCTGAAAGCACAAAAGAGTATTGGCATAATTTGTGAGTTTCCCTTTAGAGGATGAGGCATTGGAACTGTATCAATAATAGGTGTCTTGCAAAGAGAAGCTATGACTTGGCCATTTGATACAATTTCCATTTCATCTTTCTCATTTGAATTATCTTCTATAGGACAATCAGATAAACCATCTAGAACTCCAATCGTCTCAATGCCATTTACCAGGTCCTCTTCAGAGAAAATGTGCTTTCATTCTGGTACATCAGGGAAGACTGTAACTAGGAAAAGATTAGACAAATTAAAATGAAGAAACAAAAAAAATTTTGTGAATCAAAACATAAAGGAGATACTTACGCTTATTAAGAAACTTTGGGGACATGCCAAGACTGTTCCCTAAGCTTCGACAAAAGGAAGAACATTTGCTACTTGAAGCTTGCATGCTAGGTTCCGGCAAAAGCTGCTCACGAGGTTTCAACTTGATCCTCTTTCCTGTAAGAATCACTAATGCTCCCATCACCAGATGCTTCTTTGGATCTAGACTTTGCTCCTTAACTAAGGTTGGTGGAACTTTGACAAGAGATAACTCAAAGCTTGGTTTCTCACTCTCCAATAATACAGAAATTGGAATTTTCTCCAAAGTAGGGAGTACCTCATTTTTCCACCAATTTGTATAGCTCAGGTCAACTTACAAGCCAATGGTAGAAGAAAACTTGGGGATGTGGAACTTAGCACCTGTACCAATTCGAGTCAAAGACAACCACGCTTCACATAAGGAGTCAAGCCGAGAAGGAAGAGTAGTAAACTTTGGGTTGCTAGGAAGGCTCTGAAGAAAATCATGCTGCCGACCAAATTGATGAGGATTATAGTACTTCGAGATAAGGGTATTGTTCCGACGATATGTCAAATACCCGGGACGGAGGCTCATCATGAACTCCGTGGTATCTTGCCCTTTTTTCCCATCATCACCATGCTTCCCTAGATTCACTGAAGCCGACATAGGATTCCATGAGAAATCACGAAACGGAAGCCCATCACAAGCAAAAACCTATAGTTAGCAGTAGAATCTTCCCAATGTTGATAAGCATTTAAGGTTCCACGAATCTTCTGGATCAGAGGACGAGGAAAATCTTTGCTCATGATGTCATAAACTCATCGTGGAAAATTCAAGCCAACCCAAGCATAAAGGAAATGACTAGGAAATGCTAATTTCACCCTACCAAGATCCCGAGACTTTCCTTCAAGCTGCCCAGTCTCAGAGAACCCTTTATAAATGCATGCCAGGATAGGAGGTACCAAACTAAAGGTGACTCTTTGTGCCATATTTGATGCAGCTTTGAAAGTTATAAGCCGTAAGTCATCGTTGAAAGGGAGAACGTAGTGGCAAAGCCATAAAGTCAAGTAAGCAACAATTTTGAGCTCATCTCAAAATTTTGGAGAAGTAGGATACCTAAGCTTAGGGAAAGCCGACAAATCAAATGGAAAATCAGAGTTTTGGGAAGTCATCATAAATGGTCTCTTGAATTGTGGACTTTTAGTGCATCGGGCATTACGATCATACTTCACTTGAGTTGCCACCTGATATTGCTTAGAGGCACAAGGATTGAGCATAGGATCTTTCACTTTAAACCAAAAATCAATCCAATCAGCATGCAAAAGTTATCTTTGTTCTTGTTAGAAGCAATCTCTGAGAAAGCCTTGAAAAGGTACATAAAAGTCTCCGGCAAGCCATCTGCAGTATGATCTAAAAGCTCAATGTAGCTTTGCACAACCTCTTTGTAATACTCTCTTTGAATGGAAAGGCCACTGATCTCATGCAGCTCCCAGAGCGACATGCCAATTTCACCTTCTGAAGTGATGAAAGTATTTCTGCCAGAAGACCAAGCCTCAACCAAAGCATGATACATCTCATTCGGCTGATGGTAGTCAAAACGCGCAGCTCCAATGGCAAAAGCTAAGTCAGTAAGCCCGTTCACTTGCAGCAAATCACAAGTGTCAACAATCCATTCCCTAAAACCACGCAAATATTGAATCTTACCTCTCGAATCAATGGAAGAACCCAACTTCAGTTGATGACAGGAAATGAGCTCAACCATATGCGGCCACCATATCCTTCTCCAAGAGATACTCACTAAGCCTCAGAATGCTTGATTCTTCAACGCGGTATAGGTGCTCCACCGTATAAGAACTGGCAGAAGGATAGTGAACGACAAGCTTAAATGGGTCAACATCACCTCGAGAACATGGCTTTACAGTGGCCTTTGGAAGTATCAAATACTTGCCATTATTAGACTCAGCAATCCAATCAATCTTCACAAGCCTGGAAGCTGGTACAAATTTTGAACGCACCTTTGGGGCAGCCATCTTTCAACAAAATATTCGACTCGGAGAAGAAACTTGACGTAGCAGCAATAGCAACGACGATCACTCCACAGCAAAAGGACTTAAGCGGTCTGTGATAAAAAAAAACAAGAGGCACAAAGACAAGGCTGAAAAGATTCGCCTTAAAACCCAAAAGGTTCATCTACGCCCTCGGGATCCGGAAAGACAAAAAAATCCGAAATCAAAGTTTAGAGACAATCTATATCTAAACTTTCAGCTCTCTACGGCACTTGGGAATCACGAACTTAAGCAAACCAAGAAGTCCTAAAAAAAAAAAAGAGGAAGAAACAAGGTCAGTTCCAGCAATTTTGCATGTCAAAAGAAAGAGAGAGAGAGAGAGAGAGAGAGAGAGAGAGAAGAAGAAGAAGAAGAAGAAGAAGAAGAAGAAAAAGACAAACTCCAGCAAAAAAAAATGGAAGAAACAAAATGAGCTCCAGCAATTTTGCATGTAAAAGAAAAAAAAAGAAAAGGACAAACTTTAGCAACAAAAAAAAGGGCTCTTTTAGTCTAAAAAAATAGAGAGAGAGAATAAGACGAACTCTAGTTAAAAAAAAAGGGGCTCTGTCAGTTTCAAAAAAAAAAAAAGTAGAACAATGGTGGCAAAACAAGTCAACAACAGTTGGGAACACTTGCGTACTTGTGGTTACTGGTGGAAAAGAATTTTTGAGTTATGTAGTAAGCAGACAAAGAATAGCAAAAATAAAGAGAGAAAAAAAAACACACAAAAAAAAAGTCAACACAATGATGCACAAAAAAACAAACACATGCAATAGGAAAGTTGATTTGGTTGGCATGCAAAGAAAACAACAAAAGTTGCTGACATGGGGAAAGTGACCTGAGGAAAAGTAATGGCTAGATTAGAAACAAGCAACAGGTAGCTACATCTAAACTTGTCCGCCTGTGAAGAAAAAGAGAAATTAAATATTAATAATGAGTCAGTAGCAACGGAGAAAGAAAGTACCACAAGCAGAAAAAAAAGAAGAAAAAAATGTACCTGACTGTTTAGGAGACTGCAGTAGATCAATACCAAATTTATAGTAGTTGTAAGTTCAATTCCATTGGGATTGCAAAAATCTAGTGGAACATGAAGTTAAATTCTAACAGAATTGAAGCTCTACTATTTGTCACAAAATTCAAGGCAAATCCAACTTCCATTTCAAGACAAATTTGATTGTTGTTGGAACCTGAATCAGATTATTTCCTACTCAAATTGAAAGTATATTTCATGGAGGAGATCAAAGTTGATGCAACCAGGTACATGCCATACCACAAAATTCTTCTCACATCTTGAAGGACACAACAAATTTTCTCATCAAGAAAAAAAAGCAAGATTATTTTATTTATTACACCATAAAAAAATGTATAAATAAATAATCTTGAGGGGGCATTTGTATACATTAAAATTTAATTGGGTTAAAAAACATTAAACCCAATTTAAATTGTCTAGCCCATTTCTAAATTGATGCCTAAAATTCAAAACCTCATCAAATTTTGGAAGCTACAAGTTCAAGAGACCCAATTTTTGGAAGTCCAAGAGCATGCAACCAGAAGTCTCGTATGAATACTCATTTTGCTATCTTAGCCAAAGTCCATTTTGGTCAATGGGGCTTCAAAATCCAAAATGACTAAAATCCATCATTTTGCCCAAATATTCTAGAATATTCTAGAATGTTCCATTAATTATCCTTTTAAATTAAATAAATTGGATAATTAATGAGAGATAATTATCATATTTATTTTCTCTTAACATAAATACAAGAGATAAATATATGATATTTGCCATATGTGGTTTTCTTGAACCAAACCACCTCATTTCTACACCTATAAATAGGCCCCCGAGGTCAAAAAAAAAATAGAAGAAATTGGACAGGAAAAACTTAGAGAGAAAGAAAAATCTCTCTACAAGAAGTTTTCTCCTGTTCTTTAAGTCAATCAAGCACAAACACTCGGCGAAAAAAGAAATTAACTCCAAAGAAGATCAAATTCCAGTTTCGAGGCCAGATTTGAAGAACACGGCGAGGAACGTGAAGAATGCGGGACAACACTACATCAAGTTCAAGTCCAGATCCGGCGGAAGCAGTGAAGAATGTGAAGGATTCGTTTCTGTGCTGCGTCAAGTGAAACTCCAAGGAAAGCGGCAAACATTACCCGAAGCACCCCTAAGTCCAAGGAGTATAATAGAAAATCTTAAACCGAAAGAAGAAGCAGGGACCTCGGTTTGTGTTCATGCAAGACAAATCCGGAGTCCATGTTCATGAAGAAGCCGTTCGTGTCTCCACCAAAAGCTTAAAGCGTTAATCAAAGGATTGTGCATGTGAGAAGCACGTTAGAGAGTCGATCCCCCAAAATCTCTGTTCTAAATTTTAATATTGTAATTTGTACTACAATTGATTTTAGGGTATAATTTTTTACATGCGAAATTTATGCGTACACTCCTCAACAAGAAATTTTTAGTTAGAGTTTGTTGCAAAATAGCAAAAGATGTTTTGCTTAAAAATGTTAAGAATTTAGCTTCTAAACAAATTTTTGTTCATTGGCAAGCCATTTTATCTATTTTTGATTTTGATATTGAGTATATTGCAGACAAAATCAATTCTCTACCTAATTTCTTAACCAGAGAATTTTTGCAGGGGATAAAATATGACAAAGAATTTGAACTAAAAAAACAAAGCTATTCTCTATCAAGAATCCAAGGAAGATATGATGGGAGTAGAGAGTTGTTTGGAAATTGATGCAGAATTGACTATAGCCATTTTGGCTCAGCATCATTTCCAGTTGGAAGATCATGAAGAATGAGAAAATCCCTTCTAAGAATTAATATAGAAAAAGATAAAATCTGAGGGAGAACCTTCTAAGAAAAGAGACTTTTGGCTTGGCAATGATGAGCCATTGCCCTCCAAAGAAAGAAGAACATACAGAAATTTTCAAAGAAATTTCTAAAGAAATTTCCAAGAAATTAAGCAAAAGAATATTTCTCTAAGGCCACCAAAGCCTTAAGAAATTTGCATACACAGTTTGGGCATACCAACTATATTATAAGAAATAGAAAGGAAAAGCTTAATTTCCCCATAAAATAAAGACTTTAAGCATGTTTTAGTCATAGAACTGGCAAAGAAATACTAGTATGACCACCTGAATCTCTAATGGCAATTCCAGTCACTCAAGAAGCCTCCGTTCTTCGAATTAGTATTACAAGAAATTGGTTATGTTGAAATTGAACATAAACCCAGAAGAACTAAGATCAACTTTAATTCTAAACGTGGTGATGAAGAACCTTTAGAAAAATATATTTTAGAAATTGGAATCTTTTCATTTAAATATTAAAAGTTTGGACTTTTGAAGAATGAGGAATTTTATCCCAAAGAAAGCGGATCCTGACCAAAGGAAAATATGAAAATATGTTATTTGCATATTGAGACTATATCAATGCTTGAGAAGAAATTTTTCATATGCAAAATAAAGACCATCAGCATTCATTGATGGTTTTATTCAAGACTAAGCAAGAGAAATTCTCAAATTGGTTTTATAACTGGTACTTTGGAAAGGGTTTATTCAGAGATTCTTTCCTAGAATAAGTGATGAAGTCCTTTAATGGATTTTACATGTTCCAAGAACAATTTCTCCAAAAAGGTCAAAAGGTGTCATTCCTTGATTTTTTTTTGTTTTTTGTGGTTATAAATCATATTTCTTGGATCCTTCAATGACAATATGAAAAATAAGAAGTGGATTATGACATCCACTTTACTCCTTGCCTAGAACAAATTTGGGAAATAAAATGGTGGGATAAATGTATCCTTAACCAATATTTACTCGAGAATATCAGATTTGATAAAATTGATATAATTGATGAAGAAGAAAACCCAGACGATGATTTATTGTATGTCATGCTTAATCATTTCTATCAAGGAGGACAATTTAGAGATAATTAAATTCCTATCTCTATAATGAAAGAAAGAATCCCAAAGTCTGCTCAGAAACAATTGTCTCAGAAAGGCCAAGAAAGCATATGATCCTCATCCAACAAGAATGAATCAACAAGATCCCAATAAAGACATCTTTGATGAGAAGCCTTGATTTCTAAATGATGAAAGACAGTGTTGGTAGAAACTGACAAAACAGCCAGCAGTCTGCCAGCTACCTAGAATGATGACATCCACCAACATAGTGGAGCACCATCCAGCCATTATCCAATCATCCTAGATTCTCTTTTTCTTTGATTGGTGGAGAATAGCTGAGCTTTATCATCAAGCACAATGATTTCTATCTATTTAAGGAAGCCTTCCTCTAGAATCAGGGCATTCGAAAATTTTCTATCTCTCTTAGTCCATGTGTTGGACATGTTTCTTTCCACCAAATGTTGTATTTTATTGCTTAGTACTTAAGTTGTGTGCTTGTACCTATACCAAGGCGGTGTTGATCTTGTTGAAGCTTAGTTTCTTTCTTCAATAGTTTAAGTTTGTAATCATCCTGTTATTCTACATTATTGTGTGGTAAACTAGTTTTCACTAATTATCTGTAAGTTTGCATTTCAAGTTAATAAATTATGTGTGTGCAATTTTCCAGTTATAGGTGTGCATAAGGCAATTTGGTATCAGAGCTTTTGTTTGTTGATTACCTAAATATTTTGAAACTTTAGATACTTCTTTGTAAAAACAAGAAAACTAAAAACCTTGGCCTAGACTTTAACACAGGCCTACATAATAACTACTGTTTACCATTTAATTTCACCTCATTAACAAATTTTTTACACGCTGGTTGGTAGACTCACTTTGGGTTCATTTTTATTTTACTTATTTACCCCCCAACTTAAGCACAATTACATGGTAAATTTTTCCAAAATTTTCACATGTTTCCAGATTCCGATCGACGGCTACACATGACTAGATTTGATAAAGGGTGAAGCTTGTTGTTGTGAATTTGGCCATGAAACACTCAACAAACAAAGGAAATTATAAGAACAAAAAGGATCAAAGGATTGAAGAAGAGAATAAGCCCAACTTCCACAATGAACTACAGGAACAGAAGAAAGAGAAGAACAAGAATCAGAGAGAGAGAGAGAGAGAGAGAGAGTCGAGAGAATATGAATTTCATTATTCCATCCATCAACAACTTAAAACTAGCAGCAATGGCAGGTTTTGCTTGGGTTTGTGGCGGATCGACCAAGGGTGGCAAAGCAACAAAGGGAACGGTAGACCGAAGGTAGATCATAATCGGCGCATTGACCAAAGACAGTATAGAAAAACGGTAGAGAGAAAATGGGAACGGTAGACCTATCAAAGGCGGTAGAAAAACAAAGGGATTAATGGTAGATCGACAGCAACGAAAAACAATTTCTTCAAGTAAAGAATGGTGGATAGATGAGGATAGGGGTGGCTTTGTCTTTTCCCAACCTGTGTCATGGGCGTAACGCACCCAAAACGAAAAAACACGTTAATCGGACTGTGTCAATGTAAAACAAAATGGGCCTAAAGGAGTGAGAAAGAGCGTGAACCCACCTAGGTTCCTAACTACTGCACAGTTTAAACAGTCCTACGCAAGAAGGCATTTCCCCCTCTCTCTAGAAATCTGGCACGTTTAGTTTAGGAAAAGTTACAATTACACCCTTAAGGTTTATCCTAACCTACAGTCTATTCTCTTTATTTTTAAAAATATACACTTTGCCTCAGAATTTTTTATATTATTTGATAACAGCTTTAGAAACTGTAATGTAAACTATATTATAATTATTTTCCAGTAATTTTGGTCTTTTTAATATTTTTTATAGTTATTAAGTATTTTAAATTATTAATTTTTCCTTTTTGTAAATACATTTTTCTTCCTATAAATACATATAAGTATTTTTTAAAATTCAGTTAGTTATAAAAAAATATCAAAAATCTTGAATTTACTAAAACATGATTATCAGATAGATTAATTTAGAGTTTTAGAAGTTGCTGTCGGATATTATAAAAAAAATAGGGGATAAAATGTAGGTTCTTAAAAAGAGAGAAGCAAAGTGTAGATTAGATTAAACTACAGGGGGAATTTTGTAATTTACCCTTTAGTTTACTTGTTAGAGAGAGAAAGTAAACCGAAAGAAAAAGAACGAGCCGGGGCGAAGCAGCGAATCGAATTTGGATTTCCTTCCCACTGGTGCCGATCTCGGGAGGCCCGAACAGCAACAGGAAGCCTGCAAGCGCTTTGCCGGAGCTCCGGTGGGCAGATCCTCGGCTCGCCGTCGATCTCATCCATTCTTTTCCTCAACAGTCGTTCAAGGTTCGGGAAGAATCTGATTTGTGAAGCATGTCCTTTGGTAATGCATTTCTCCTGGTTTTATTCTTGTTGTTGGTCGGAGTTGAAACGAGATTTTTATTGGTTCAGGGGTTTCGAAGTCGTAGAAACCAGAAAGGAGAAGGTTGCCGAGTTGTTGGAATCCAACTTAATCAGTCGGCATGGTCACCGGGAATATATTTCATCGCAGAAAGAATTCATGGCCGCCTGAGGAGTATATCGGCAGAGCTACTCTGCAGCTGGTAAACCTGTTTTTCCTCCATCATTTCCTTTTACGAGCTGTTGCTGCTTTTTTCATCAACTTTAGATCCTTGAAATGAAAATGGTTGTCTGATTAATGGGTATACAAATTGCTGATGGAAGTTTCTGTCGTTGAAGGATTAATGGATATAAGCACTATTTCATGCTTATGTTGTACTCGAATGCCAGTACGGTGTCTCTGTCGTTGAAGGATTAATGGATATACGCACATCATTCTTTCACTAGTCCAGTTCATAATATTGGTGCCGTTTAAGAGATGCTATCGATATCCTGTATTGCTAGATTTGTAAACATCTTGCTAGTGGCTGGGTCTCATGGAGCTTTTAGGTGTCGGATAGTGCACATGTCGGGTTCATTGATAACAATTAGTTGCACTGACTTATTTGCTTAGCTGAATCTAGGTATCTAGGAAATTCTTTTGGTTTAAATTCTCCTAGGAACAAATTTTTGAACCTCTTGATGATCTTTTTTTTTTCTTTTATTTAGATGCTAGGATTCTCTTCTTAAAGAAAGTTTGGATGGATGTTCAGGAGTGGTGTTTTAATCGTATGTTGCAGTAAATGGCACCTAAGTTTTATTTCACAAAGGTTAACCTTCACATAATTTGTGATATCTGATAATTCATTCATGGGTGTTTCTTGAAAATTTTCCAATCAACTGTGAAAAAGCATACTACAGTGATAATGATAGCTTTGCGTCTTGATCTCATTAGTCAGAGTTGTGTCGACCATGGACTCTGGAGTAAAAATTGGTCGTTCTGTTCATTGCACAAATTTATAATGCGGCTATGATTCTCTCAAGTTTTACCAACCCTAACAATTAGGATTAAGTTGTAGAAAGATGGTCATAATGCTATCACGCATCTTAGAAAAAAAAACCAAATTAGTATTGATATAGATTTAAAATATCTCCTATTCTGATTCTAAATTATGGAATTACATTTGCAGTTTGATTTTGACTGTGCTGCGCCACCAGAACAAGCTTGGAGAAGGAGATTAAACAGCCATGCCAATATTCTTAAAGAATTTACTGTTACTTTCAAGGAAGCAGTAAAGATGGTGAGTGATATGACTTTGACTCCTCTGGAACTGACTTATGACTATAGCTGATGTAGGTGATGATCTTGTCTTCTTTTCTCTATCTGAACCGGTTTTCCTGCCTTTCAACTGCACCTTCCTTTCTCTATGTTAGTAGATCTTATACTTTTGCCCACATGGGAGCATGATATCTCTTCTAATGACTGTTAAACTTGGTACTTCAGGTTAGATTAGGTATACGTCTGTGGTCTTATGTCAGGGAAGAGGCCTCTTATGGCAGGGTAAGCATATGTTTTAATTTAAGCTGGGAGAAAACATCACCTCAAGATGAAATTTCGGAGTAAATTATGACTTTGTGACATTAATTATGTTCAGAAAGCTCCTATTGATCCTTTCACAAGGGAAAGTTGCAAACCATCAGCTTCACAAGGGGTTCCATTGGGAGGAATGGGGTACATACTTCAGCTCAACTCTAAGATTTGGTTGTTTAGTGGGAAGTTGTATGTACCTAATAGTGTTGATTTTGCATTTATTAACAGAAGTGGCAGTATATCCAGAGGTTTCAGAGGGGAGTTCCGGCAATGGCAAATCATTCCTGGAACTTGTGATGCTTCACCTGTTATGGCTAATCAGTTTTCAGTTGAGCACTGCTCTTTAAATTCTCGTTTAGCCTTTTACACATGCACATGCATAAGCTCTTTTGTACATGTGATGCTGCATACACAGTTTATATATTTTTAAGTTAATTATATCACGAAGTTTAGTAATATTTCATCAACAATAACCATGATTAGATTTTGTGAACGACCTTGGGATCCAAACAATGTTGTTGATTAGATGTTGAGAATGACCTTGGGATATATTATAACCCATCACTTCAGAATTTGTATCCAAAGACAAACACACAGGCGCATACGCAGATGCATGCGTATCAGTTGGTTACATTATCCTTTACAAAGTTATGAAAATAATAACCAGAGATCTGAACAATTTCAAAGGGTTAAATTATGAGCACTTATTTGTATTCAATGTAGCTAAATTTTCAAATGACTGGAATGTAGCTAAATTTTCAAAAGACTGGAATGTAGCTAAATTTTCAAAAGACTGGAAAGCATGCCCTTCTTTCTCCACTGGTATTTATGTAATTTACTTTTCTCACTCTGAAGGGAAAAAATTCTTATTCTCCTTCCCAGGTGCTTAATTTTTTCTGCTATTACAATTTCATTACTTTGTACTTTGTTCTTTTTTATAGATATGATTTTTCTTTCTTTACAAGCATAGCTATTGTAAATGTTAATAATAGGGAGTGGTGTCGAGTTTTTCAAATAGTTCACATATTCCAGAATTGTTTTCTCCATAAGAAGTCCTCCAGTGGGCTCTCTGTTTTTTATAGGTTGTCATTATTATTGTTGTTCATAATATGGTAATGCAGGAGAAGCCATCAATAAGATATTGAACATTGTTAAATGTTTTTGGGCAAAGGAAACAAAAGAATTGTCACATTTTTCGTCATCTTTCATATAATTTGCCCAAGAAAAATTTTGTTTGCATAAATTAGTAATCACTAGTTTGACTCTTTTGCTCCCATTTTGTAGATATTTATATCACGTGATGGGGGGAACAAGAAGTATGCTTCCGTTCTGGCACCAGGACAACATGAAGGATTAGGGTAAGAAAATCATTTTCAAGTCTTGCTGCTACAGATCTAAGGGAGTGATGCCAATAAATTTTATGTTTAGGATGACTTTGACATGTTTGGCTTTACTATGAATTGAGTGTAAATCTTTTCACTCTACTTTTGAGTATATGAAGCTATGAACACAAATTTACGTGCATCTTTTTAATTCATTCTAAAAATAATTGTGGCAGCTGGGAGGGTTAATTTATGTTGTGTTAATTTACATGCTAACTTACATGGATATATGGAAAAAGAAAGCAGACATGGCTTCAAATGAGGTTTGTATCAACTTTTCCTACCCCATTCCCCCTGCAACCAAGTCTGATTTCCTCGCTGTTTCTATCACTTCCTCATCCCAACGGCCATCACAAAAACCTGCAGCACCTATTGGAACTCCTAGTTTAATACACTGCAAGATTACTTGTTCTTGAATGCTCTGACACTTAATCATGCCTCCAAGTGCCCTCTTCATACATAGAACTGACAAATCCAATCACTTTGTGATCCAAGGTTGAAGGCAGCAATTAATTATGAGTTCAACTCTCTTAAGCAAGGCATGAGATGATTTGGATTAGTTGAGGGATAGATAAAGGTGGTTGATTCATCAGATCAGGATGGGTAGGAGGATTAGGATGGTAATGGCATGTAGTTAGCATCGAGTTTTATATTAGAGGAAGTAAGGTGGGATAAGGTTAGAGAGATAGAGTTGAAAATGACTCACATGGTGTCCCGTTGAGCTGAAGAGTTGGAGACAAGAGGTGAAGAAGGAATAAGATTGAAGAGAAATAATGGGAACATGGCATGACTGATTCAACAAACTCAAAATCTCTGGTGGTGAATATGTGATTGGGTGTTGGTTCTGAACATATGTAGGCACTTTGATTTTGAGAATAACTCTCAAAGTTACATGCTTTAAGTTCAGATATGAGTTTACAGGAATCATGGCGTAAGCCATTAAACCAATGACTCTAAATCCAGAATAATCAGTTGACCAAATTAAGCGAAAGGAATTTTATTCTGGAGGGTGGGCGTTGAACAATGGTGTGAACCACATACATCCAGAAGTGGGCAGGCATACATATTATGATGGTAAGGCCAGTCTCAATAAAGTGGCTATGACAAGTTTCAGCTACTTTGCCAAAAGATTTATTCATGGTTGGATTTTGAGGTTCCTTCTTTGGATCTGGAATGATAACAGAGGAGAAGCTTTGGTTCTAAGCCAGAAAATGAGTATAGAACTTGCCAGGGAGGGATAATTTTGGCTAGTAAGTTTCTGCGGAACCTGAGCAATTACATTGATAACAATGGCAGCCCTACCAGTCATTCTTTAAGGGGAAGAAATACATACATACATACATGAGAGAGAGAGAGAGAGCGCTCGGGGGAGGGGGGGGGGTGGTAGGAAATGCTGAAATTGCATTAATAGTTTAAGACTAATTATAATTAATGAGTGATAAGATATGTACAGCCTAACACGTAAGCGGTGGCTAAAGAAAAATATTTACAATATCTGAAAATCAAAGTGCTAATTTAATCATCAAAAGAGATACCCTTTAAGTTCATTAACCTCTCTTTTAGATTTCAAGGGGGAAACAACATCTTGTAGGTTTTGTCTGCATAACTGATAATTAAAAGTATAGTAGGTGACAGCATAATGCCTTTGCATGTCCCTACAGGAAAGGCAGTGATCAAGGTATTTCATCATGGGGTTGGAATTTGAGTGGTCAACATTCCACATATCATGCTCTCTTTCCCAGGGCATGGACAGTTTATGATGGTATGATTCTGGTACTTACCTTTTTGCTGATGGGCGTTTAAATTATTTTGAACCTTGCAAAATAATCATCTTACATTTTTCAGGCGAACCAGACCCAGACTTAAAGGTGTCCTGTCGGCAGATATCACCATTCATACCACATAATTATAGAGACAGCAGTCTTCCAACAGCTGTTTTTGTTTATACAGTATGTTCTTCAGCTCTACTAGTTGTGTAAACAGTTAGAAGTCTTCCTAAAGACTTTATTTCAGCCCTTCCTCTGGAAATAGCTACCTAAGAAAACCAAAGTAAGAACTTGCTGTATAGACTTATTGAGTTGTTAGAATATGCCATTGAGAGAGAATTATTTACTTTTCAAAAAATATTATTATCCTTCTCCTCCTTGCTGACAAAGGTTCTATCATTGTAGTTGGTAAATACTGGCAAAGAAAGAGCAAGGGTCAGTCTCCTATTTACATGGGCAGTAAGTTCAATTTTCTTTCAGCAGAACGGTATATGGTATTAAAGTGGTTGGCATGGCTAATGTTTTGATATTCAACCAACTATCTTCTGCAGAATTCAATTGGAGGAGCGTCTCACATGTCAGGAGATCATGTAAATGAACCGTTCGTGTAAGTGCTTTTGATATTTGTCTTTCCATTCATTTTTGTTATACTTTGAAAGTTATGTTTATGTTTTCATTTCTGTCAAACAGAGGTGAAGATGGAGTCTCTGGTGTACTTCTACATCACAAGCAAGTCATCAAACCTTTCTAGCTATATATGACGGTTGGTTTGCAGATTTCTCTTTAACATTTCAATGTTCTAAAAGGTGATGGTGCATGTAGTATTTGATGTGCATCTCCACAACTGTATGAGAGAGAGAGAGAGAGAGAGAGAGAGAGGGAGGGAGAGAGATTTAAAGAATAAGTAAATAACAATGACAGAAGCAAGGATTTTGAGGATTCTATGCTCTCTTACCATGTCAGAAAAAAAAAATAAAAGCAAGCAGAGATAAGCAAGCAATAGGGAGTTCTAGGACCAGATCATGAATTTTATGTAATAATAATATGAGAAACACATGAAACGAGTAAGCTAGTCACTACAATGGTAGATTGAGATCATGAAGATACACCTCAATCAACTGGTAACTCTCCACCAATCACTCAATACAAATTAATCACAAAAGTCACTCCGCCATTCACTCTCAGTATCTCTAACAAAGATTAATGGGAGCTCATGAGGTAGACTCTATTACAAACCCAATGATGAAAAAAGAATTTGATAGCCATATGTTATGTGGTATTATCAAGGCTACTTTTAGATACTTGCTTTCAGGGAGAAAAGTTTGTGCTTGTTTCTCTGGCATTATGCATCCTTTTTCTTTGTAATGAAATAATATGTTTAGATATGTCTCTAGAAGTGGTCTTTGAAGTACAAGTGTCCTAACTCCTGTTACTTTGTGTTTCTCCCTGTTCCTCCTGTACCTGTTTGCTTGTAGTTGTATATATGAACCATTTTTTGTGCCTCCCTTTTGTTAATGCTGTTGCACTTGATTGTTAGTGAAATTTCTTCATTCAAAATTTGCTCTATTGCTAAATTCTTGCTCAGAAACTATAATTTTACTCCCTGTTTTAATAATCTCTAAGATAGCTTTTTGTTCTGTTCCACCACCTTCATACACCATCTTTCCAATATTAATAGTGGTCTATGTATACTGTACTGGTCAAATTATCTTTCTAGGTTTTCACTATGAAGTAAATTTCTGGTATTGTCTTTCATTTTAGATTACTGTTTTTTCTCATCTCAAGTTTTTAAGAACCCTACGAATTTTTGTAGGACTGCAAGAGGGAATCCTCCTGTTACTTTTGCTATTGCTGCATGTGAGACTCAGAATGTAAGTGTAAGTGTGCTTCCATGTTTTGGGCTGTCCGAAAGTAGTTGCATAACAGCAAAGGATATGTGGGGCATTATGATGCAGGTGCGAGTTCCTTCTTTTACTAGCATATGCTTTGTCTTCCGTTACATCTTCCTTCCTGTTAGGGCTGTCCTGTTTGCAATGAATTGTTCTTGCATGTGGATCTTCAAATTTGAACTTGTCTTCAGGCATTGTGAATCTGAATAATTCTTTAAAACATATCTCTGTTTATTGTTCTGAAAGAAAGTTGGTCTCAATTATTAATTCACCTAGAATCTGTAAATGGATTTTTAAATTAACCTAGATTTTTTATATCAAGGATGGGCAATTTGATCGATCAAATTTCACTGCGGGGCCTAGTATTCCTTCATCCCCCGGAGAAACTATATGTGGTGCAGTTTCAGCCTCCGCATGGGTGGAACCTCATGGAAAGTGTACTGTTTCATTTGCTTTAGCATGGTCATCTCCAAAAATAAAGTTTTTGAAGGGAAGCACGTATAATAGGTGAATTTGATATTCCCTTGCCCTCTGTGTGCGCTCACCCTTTTTGCTTTCTTGCTTCCAACTGCATGTTCAACTGCTGTTCTGGGACAAATTCTTGGATGGAAAAGCTATAATACTATTTTTTTCTAAATATTTTATTGAAGATGAATTCTGTAAACGTAGTTGACAGAAAATTTGTAAAGATATTAAATTCTGGTGGTTTTTGCAAATATTCTCATTTTTATCTGCTGCCTGTTACATCACTTGTAGATTTCACTTTTAATAATTAAGTGATGCAATGAATTTCATGTCCCTGACCCCAACATAGTACAAATTAAGGTGTGGTATGAGGATGATGGTGATGAATCGCAAAATTGAGTCTTTAACTGGAAGAATAGCTTATTTGGTGATGTTGCCATACATGTATCAGTCCCATAATTGCCTTTTGACTCTTCAATATAGGATTCAGGGACCTCAAAGTCAGCTTCACCAATTTCTTTTTAGGCGATCTTTTTTCATGTGGTACTGGGCTGTAGAATTTGTTGCTTTTTTCAGCACAGGGTAAAACTGCAAGGCAACTTCACTTTGGTTTACACCTGGCATTTGCATATGGGTTGACTGGGAAACTAGGTGTTCAACTGATTCTCCTCCTATAATGGGGAAAGTGAAGAATGCTTACAAGGTTTTAAAATAATTTAAGCCAATACTCTGGCTTATCCTAATTTATTTTGAATTAGCTAAACATCGAGTCTGTGACATGAGATCTATTGTACCTAAAATGCAGCTTGTGCACCTAAATACATTATCAAGCGATGGGCACTGTTGCCTGTTTCTCGAAATGTTTGTGTTAGGATATTGTTTTTTAATGGCTTCGCACTCATTTATTTATTTATTTATCTTTTTTTTTTCAGGAGATATACCAAATTCTATGGCACTTCTCAACAAGCAGCTAAGGATTTGGTCCATGATGCACTTACAAGTATATACCTTCTTCATATCGTATTTTTATATTTTTTTTAAGATTGGAAACTCAGACCTTGGTTCAAAGGAATTGGTTTTTCATGTCATTGGTTCAACCATTGGGTGACTGGTTGAACCGTAGAGTTTTTATTTTTTTGTTCCCCAAACCATACAAAGCTAATTCGGTGATAACGGTATAATGTGAATCAGTACTATTATATCTCTAAGTCAAACTTCAAAATGAAAAGGAGCAACTTTTGTCATTTCAAGGCACATAGTAGCTGTGCTACGTGTACGAAAGTGTTAACAGAAATGAAAGGTTAGTTAAGTAAAAATACTTGAACAAAATAATAGATTTAACACAATGAACTAGGCCAAATCAAGAGTTGGAGAAGTTAGTTGTGTATGTCTCATAAGAATTTGGCAAAAGAAACAAAAAGAAAATTCTACCTTAGAGGAGTTCTGATGGTGGTGGCTATACTTTTTCCTTGCCATTCCTGTCACCCATGTGCTTGGTGTTCAAGCCATAGAGATTGCTATTTTGTACACTTTTCACAATGGCTGATAGGCCAAGAAAAAGTTAATGGGCCTTGTGTTTGATAGAACATAGAAACCAATTGGATAGCCATATGTTTTGGCTAGTCGATTGTTCAGATGGATGGTATGACATGAAGAAGGGGGCAAATTCTAATGCCAGGTTGGCTGTAGGGTTGTAAACAAACAGAGCATTCAGTGAACTATTCGGCAGGAGTTTGCTTATGTTCGTTTATTTAGTTAAATGAACGAACACGAACAGATTTTTCTGTTCGATTAGTTAAATGAACAAACATGAACAAGGTCTCGTTCGTTCATTTACATTCACGAACAGTTCGGTTATTATTTGTTTGTATTCATTTATTTATTTGTTGCTTATGTCGTTTGTTTGCTTATTTATATATTAGTTGTACATTTATTATTATATATATTCTATATACCATAAATTTTTATTAGTGTCCATCTACTCCACACACGCATGATCATACCCCAATTTCCCCAAATTAATATATTGTCTTTGTTTCTTCAAACCTAACCGATCATTTCTCTCACAACGTGAACCTGCTATTGGACCAAGCCAACCACGTACCCTTAACCCATAATCTCTCCCACTATTGCCTATTACACCGTCGGTCATTGCTAGACTTGCTCCGATTCAAATTGATAGCGGCCATTGGCTTTAATTGTTCATGTTTGTATTCATTTAGTAATAAATGAACGAACACGAACAAAGAAGTTGGGTTCATTTGTTGTTCGTGTTCATGTCCGTTAAAAGTTAAATGAATGAACAAAAACATGACTTGTTCATATTCATTCGATTCGTTTACAGCCCTAGTTGGCTGGTCAGTTGGTCCACATTTTAAAACCATGGGTAGCATCTTCTTTTGTTAGTCATCATATTTTTAGGTTAATTGGTTGTTTCTACCAAATTGATTCTCACTTGAAAGATCCATGTCCTTTGTCCTTTAATTTCCTTGTCTTCTCAGTCAGAATCTAAGAACATTTTGATTGGCATTCAGATCACAAACTGTGGGAAGAAGAGATAGAGAAGTGGCAGAGACCGGTCCTCAAGGATGAACGGCTTCCTGAATGGTAAAATTATTATATTAAATATCTTATTCTATTCTATTTTATCTATTATTATTGTTATTTTGGGTAAGGGGACAGTACCTCCAAAAATTATAGGTCTTTTTGATGCCTCATGCTTTTAAAATACCACACAGAAATAATTCTTGGTTTATTTTCTAATGGTTTTGGAGTCTAATATATGTCCTAAGTTTATACCACATTATTTGGGTTTTTTGAGGTAGGTTTATGTTTCCGGGTCCTTGTAAAATTTTTTTATTTTACATGTCTTGATCACATAAGTGTCTGCTGTTTGATAATGAAGACCGGATTGTGCACCTTTCCTGCAACAGTTCTTGGGATAATATGCACATATACTGAGAAATACTACTTGCACATCTCTTATCAATTTCCAATTCTTCTGTGGGTGGTGTGAATAGAAACAAATTTTTATGTGTTTGCATGAAGCTGCTCTTTTATATTCTGTTTTTATGAAATTCACATCTTCAATTTCTTCTGATGCGGCCTTTCTGTCTGCATCTTTCTATCTCCCACCCCCTTCTCCTGTCTTTTTTGCATGTGGGTGGAGGTATAATGGTCTCTGGCTTCTGTGTGTGGGGACTTCGCTAAGATATTTTCTGAGTACCTTTTTATTTTAAGAATACCATTGAGCTGACGTAGTGTATTATGATGCCTTTTGGAGTTCTGTTTGGGTGAAATTATATGCTTAACATGCTAGCTTTCATGGTATTAAGTTGAAATTTCCATAGGCTAAGGTCTAATTTTTAACATCCATCTTACGCTTTTTAACCCTGTTTCATTTGCAGGTACAAGTTCACCCTATTTAATGAGCTCTACTTTTTGGTTGCTGGTGGGACTGTTTGGATTGGTAATGATACTGGCTCCATGTTATGTTACAGCATTATTAAACACAGATATCTGTGGTAGCTATGTTTCTAACTTGATCGTCGATTTGAGACATTGATTTCACTAGTAAACACTTTCTAGCAAAACCTGGGTAATTAAAGCTGACTATCGTGTTCATGCAGACTCATCAGAACCAACTACATCTGAAAGTAATGATTCTTTTAAGCCCCAAAGGAAAGCTGAGAACACACAGGTCAGATTAAGAGAAGCTGAAGACTGCAGGAACAACACATTTTCAGAAGAGACTAGTACTAGTGGTTGTAATGGCTTTGGCCTTAGGAAGGTAGAGATAGAAAGGAATTCAACATCTTCTCATAACAAAGGAGTTGACAGCTCCCTGCCTCGCTCAAGGTTTTGGGGCCCACAAGATGAGGATGATGATGTGGGTAGGTTTCTGTATTTAGAAGGGGTAGAATATATTATGTGGTGTACATATGATGTGCACTTCTATGCCTCTTTTGCTCTTCTTCAGCTTTTTCCCAAAATTGAACTGAACATTCAGCGTGACTTTGCCAAAGCTGTTTTATGTGAGGATGGAAGAAAAGTAAGATTTCTTGCAGATGGTAAGTGTGGAATTCGGAAGGTTAGAGGGGCTGTCCCGCATGATCTTGGAACTCATGATCCGTGGAATGAAATGAATGCGTATAATATACATGACACAAGCAAGTGGAAAGATCTGAATCCAAAGTTTGTGCTTCAGGTGTATAGAGATTTTGCTGCTACAGGTGATATGTCATTTGGTGTCGATGTCTGGCCTGCCGTTCGAGCTGCAATGGAATATATGGAACAATTTGATAGAGATGATGATGGGCTCGTTGAAAATGATGGATTTCCTGATCAAACCTATGATGCTTGGACTGTTCATGGTGTTAGTGCTTATTGTGGATGCTTATGGCTTGCTGCACTGGAAGCTGCAGCTGCAATGGCCCTTCAAATTGGAGACAAATTTTTTGCTGAAACATGCAGAAGCAAGTTTTCAAGTGCGAAAGCAGCATTTGAAGGTAAATTATGGAACGGTTCTTATTTCAACTATGATAGTGGGTCGAGTAGTAATAGCAAGTCTATACAAGCAGATCAATTGGCGGGCCAATGGTATGTAGCATCCTCAGGTTTACCCCCACTTTTTGATGATTATAGAATACGAAGTGTACTTCGGAAAATATATGACTTCAATGTAATGAGAGTCAAAGGAGGCAGGATGGGTGCAGTAAACGGAATGCATCCCAATGGAAGGGTTGATGAAACGTGCATGCAGTCTCGTGAAATATGGACGGGTGTTACCTATTCGGTGGCAGCTACAATGATCCTTGCTGGAATGGTAGAAGAGGGATTCACCACAGCTGAAGGCATTTTCCTTGCTGGCTGGTCAGAAGAGGGATACGGGTGAGTATTCAGCCAAAAGTAACTTCTCTGTTGGGTTTTCTTTCTACATAATTTACATGCCTGTAATGTGCTTTAGATGATAGATGTGATAAACAGAAAAATCACAAGTGACATCCATGCTATACACTCGGTGACACTTCTGTAAAGACTGGCCTGAGTTTGTTTCGGGCTAGTAGCTCCTTAAAGACAAGAAAAATATGGAAATCCGTGATCTCAATGATTTAGTTTACTGATTTATTGTTCCGATTTTGGATGCAGGTATTGGTTCCAGACTCCTGAGGGTTGGACTATTGATGGGCATTACAGATCTTTGATATACATGAGGCCTCTCGCGATATGGGGTATGCAATGGGCACTTTCTATGCCTAGAACAATCCTTGACGCTCCCGAGATCAATATAATGGGAAGACTCCGCATATCCCCTCGTAGTGCTCGTTTCTCTCTCACAGATACAGGAGTCAAGAAGATTGCAGAGAAAGCAAAGTGCTTTGGTCGTTCAGTAATGCATTGCTCATGCTGATAATATGTTCTTGCATTGTTTGAGGCTTTTCAGTATCATTGACTGATGAACAACTTCGTCGCTTTCCCGGTCGGCAAAAAGTTGGCCCATGAGAGCTAGGATTTATGCATAAAGCAACCATACACACGGTGTTGTTCGGAAGGCACACAATTTGAGTCTGTTGATGGCAACATGAGTGGCTAATGTCAACTTCTCCATTAGAAAATTTGTTAAATATAGCCCTTACTGTTGAGCTGGAGTTCAGCATCTTCACTTTCTGTACATTTTTTTTTTGCTCATGGTTTGCCCAAACGGGTCCAAGAAAAGATTGTAGTGCTTTTGCTTTTCAATGTCAGAATGAAGATGCGAAGTTAGATGAATCACTGAATTCCTTTATCCCAACGTCACTCTAACACATTACGAGTGTTAGCAAGTTCTCAATTATCTTTACTTCGTATTTCATTTGCATCCGAAACCTATCACATGTTCTCCTTCGGTCCAAAATAATCTTAAATCGTTTATTTTAATGCACAATGGAAGAAATCTGTTAAAAGTAGACAGAAGTCCTTTTATTTTGATACCCGATGGAGGAAATCCGCTAGGGCAGACAGAAGGTACTAGCCGAAAGCAGATGTGGCGTATGACACGCTATTTCTTTCAAGGAACAAAAAGCTTGCGTTGCATTTACAGAAAAAACAACTGACAACTTCCATTATCAATAATTCTTGATAACCCCCTCTACTTTGGCCTAACTTATACTTTACCCCCTTATTTTTAAAACTCTACACTTTGCCCCTATTTTTTTTAAACTATACGACAACAATTCAAAACCCTAATTTAGACCATATGTTAGTCACCTCCCAATAATTTTAATCTTTTCAGTATTTTTTATATAATTAATGGACATTTTAAATTATCAATTTTTTTTCTCTATAACTGCATTTTCCTTCTTGTAAGTGCAAATTATTTTTAAAAAAAAAAATCAGTTAACTGTTAAAAAAATATCATAAATTTTGAAATTACTAAAACATAGTTACCAAACAATTTAAATTAGAGTTTTAGAATTTATTGTTGGACAGTGTAAACAAAGTAAAGGGTAAAATGTAGGTTTTTTAAACTAGAGGGGTAATGTATAGTTTAGGCCAAACTAGATAGGGGTTTTTGTAATTTTTCCTTACTAAATAGAGTTTTTTTTTTTGTTTTGCCAACAAGGCAGATTGGGTACGGGTACCCCTTGTTAGCCATCCATGCATGTGGGGTTTTGCTTACCTATGAAGTGGTGGGTATATATCCACTAGCAAATGAAATTTCTTACATACGCTCGTCACCCAAGGGTGATCCGTACCCTCGGATAATCAGTATACGCCTAATTCTTCCATTAAAATTTTTATTTTCAGTTTCCAATTATCACCTCCAATTCAAAAATAGTCAGAATTTCTCTTACGACCTCTTGTTTTTGGATGGTTACTCAACCAGATTTTGGTTGCAGTTCCTAAATTATGTCACTACTACTTTGTCCATCCATCCTCTGTTTAACTGCAATGTCGCTTAATGTTGCAGATATGGAGTTTGAACGATACCGCATTTCAGTTCAGGCCCTTGAGGGCGAACAACAATAGCTTCATTGGTTTGGGGAAGCATCCTAAAGCGGGCATTGTGGCAACAGCACAAACGCCAGCAGCCGGAAACCTTTGAAATTGTTAATTAGGAACCCTGAGAACAATATACTTGTTAATCACTTAACACCAGCTAGCTTGGCAAATACAGTCACCAGTTCTTTACAAACACAGCAGTACAGTACATATTTAAATAGGATGGTTATGTATTTCTATCGTATATTGCATATGAGATCGGAATTTCTGGTGATAGCAGATTATCCAAATGTGGAAATTGAGTGGAAAGACAATGACCCTTCGATTTTTCTGATAAAACTCGGAGAAGGTATTTGGGGGGAGTATCAATTGGTAAATGGGTACACTGGCCAAGAAGCAGAAAAAGTGGTCAAGGTGGGTGCAACAAATTAATTAATTAAAAATCATATTCTAAATAATTAAAAGTTTTTTAATAAACTTTAAAGTGATACATAGTTAATCTTGGAAGCAAAATTAAATTTGTCGTACTATGCCTCAAGAGTACCGAGATACATTCATTAGACAGAAGAACGGCAAGTGGATTAAAGAAAATGGACTGATGTTGAAAGAATACCAGTTATTGGTGGATAGCTTATGATCCTAACCCTCCCAAGCCTTTCATTGCAAGATCCATGGCCAAATTGGACCAAGCTTTTCAATGGGGAGACTTTGTAACTTCATCAGGTCCAATAATCCAATAACCTTAATTGTGATTTCTATGCTTGTTACTCATGATATATACGTACTTACTAACCAACCGAATGAATTATATATGTGCCTACAGAAAATATGGAAATAAAAGTGCTACCTGATCTCCATTATGCAAAGAGAATCACAAAATGATTACCAACACAATGCCACCAGAGATAGTGTACAAACGACTCCATACACGAGCCCGTCACAGTTGTTGACTTCCTAAACTGCAAGGTACATATTTATATTTCCTATATACTAGCTACAATCTACAATGCAACTCATTTAAGTTGAAATATTTATATAAATGATGGATGGTTCAATTTTTTTCTTTTAGGTATGCAAAGCACCCGATGTTTTTCCATATTTGATCTGTTGAATGAACCAAGTGGTGGCTGGAGGTCTTCCCCTTCATGAATGCATGCAACATAACATTGATTTTATTAGGGTTAATAGGACTAGGGACCTCAACCATCTCATGTATTCTCCCACTGGTTGTCTTCTCGTCTATGCTGGTAAGTGTTCATATATAAATTGTTTGTTTCTAAATCAGAAATTTGAGCACTTTTTGTCTGGTTTGGTTAACCAACCATGGATAAAACCGATGATACAGTTTCTTCAGGGGAATGGTCTCTCCTTAGATTCATCGCTAAACACAACCAAGTAGGACATGTATAAATATGCGGAGGCACAGCTAGAAGTTTGGGGGAATGCAACTTTTCGTTGGGCCTTTTCGCGGTAGAGATGATGGAAAATAATGAAACATGGAGAAGATGGTTGATGAAAGTTATATGAGTCTATGAAAATGATCTTGTCTTTTATTTTTATTTTTATTTTTTGAAAAAATCTTGGTAAAAATAACAAAAAAAACCATTAAAGTTTCAAGTTGGCCTGATTTGGCCACTAATTTTTTTTTTGGGCCAAATAAACCACTAACGTTATTAAGTTAGTCCAATTCGCCCACTATTGTTAACATTAATTAATTTTCAGTCTTAAAATTTGCTAACTTTTCCATTTCAATCCTAAAATTTTCAAACACCCGATGGTTTGTCAGCCCTCTGTGACTGACACATGATTCCGCCTTCACCATCGCATGATTCCACCTCTTTGTTCACGCTAATTCGTTTATAGTTGCACAATTCCACCTCTTCTTTCATGCCGATTCAAGGCCTCCTTGAATTGACCTTATTGTCGAGCCACAAAGAGAAAACAAACACGATTGATTGAAGCCCCTCATCCCTAACACCGTCCTCAAGCTTGCCTGCCCTAGCATCGTCTTCTCGCAGACAGATGAATCACGGATGGCAGTGGAGAGATCGGGTGAGATCTTGTGGCTGCTTACAAGCAGTGGAGAGGTAGGCGCGAAAGGCGGTCATCGATTTGTCTTCAATTGGTGCTAACGGCCATCAATTAGTACCGATTCATTTTTTAGGCGAAAGTGGGTACAACGGAGATGGGTGCAATGGCGGAGATTGGGTAGACCTAGGAACTGAGATGACAGCGATCATGATTTGTTCTTCCAGATTGGATGAGATGTAAAGTTATAGACTAATATAAAAATTTAAAAAAGTTTAAGGATTAAAATATTAAATTTTAATGAAATATTCTCTATTTTGAAACAGAATATTGGCAATTTAACGACCAATGGCCTATTTGGCCTAATTTTAAAACATTAGTTGTTTATTTGGCAAAAAAAAATATTAGTGGCTGAATCAGGCCAACTCGGAAACTTTAGTAGTTTATTTGTCATTTTTGCCAAAAATCTTTTATGATAAAATCTTAGTAAGTTGATCTTTTTGTTTAGGATATCAGCTAGTAAGGCAACTTGTTAATCAATTTGTTAGATAAGAATTATGTATAATATCTATTAATAATAAGAAATGGATTATTTGTTGTTTTTCATGAATTTAATCATGAGTTGAGAAATTTATTAAAAACCCAAATTGCTTGGATTTTTTCTTTTTCAAAATGTAAAATGTTACATTAGAGTTCAAAACACATTATTCAACCTCATTTCGATTTACCTGACCATTATTTCTTTTTCTTTTTTTTGGAAATCTCATTGGCACCTTGGATTGCGAGATGAGCTTATTAACACCCTGAATTGTGATATTATCTCAAATAGTGAGCTTTAGGTGCACTAACAACACTTTCTCGGCTAATGGTATCTTTACAATTATGTGATCGTGCATATCTGTATTTTATAGAGCTTCATAAGTATTCCCAATAGGTCAAGAAGAAGCACTCGACTTTCCTCAAAGCATCAAGGGGCTAAGAGCTTACTTAATACAATAGCGAATGCCATAGTACTGCTTAGGGGCTCGCTGTAGTATAGGAGGAGACTCTGGTTCAAAAAAGTAAATGTTGGGTGCCTTTCAAAGGGCAAACTTCCACCATTCACCATTGAGGTGGTAAAAGTGGAGGATGAACTTCCATCTATGAAGCATCGGGGCCAATCAAAGTGGTTCCTATTCTAATCAACCCCCCATCAAGGTAATTCCCTATTCTTGTTCTTAGTTTCATTTGATCTAGGTTTGGGTAAGTCACTATGTTTGCCCTAATCCCCCACATTAGTCTAGTCGTTATCCTCTATCCTTTTCAAATATGGCTAGGATGAGCTTTGATGCCCCAAGGACTTCCTCACCTACACCAGTGAACATGGTTGTGGACCTCATACCATTGACCATAATTGATGCTTATGGCATGGAAGGGGACCAAAGGCCCCCTAAAAAAGGGGGTGGACACTGAAGGCCCTAGCGATCCCTCATGGAGCTATTGGATAATTCTTGGTCATCTTGACCGGCTTCAACCAAAGATCTTGGAGGCTTAAAGGAAAAAGTGCCAAACGGCATACTTTGGCATGCATAGGGGTGTACCAAACAACCATTCCTTCTTGATAAGCGAGGATGAGCCTGTTATCGAGGGCAATTATATACTTCAATGGAAGTTGGAGAGCGTAGTCTTCCCTCGGGACAAGGCCAAGATCAAGGAGCATTAGCGTTACCCATCTAAGAGTCTGAGATGTGGAGCCAAACCCCTCCTCCATGTAAGCTTTATTTTCTTTACCATGTTTGTACTCCTATTTTATGGATGTTTTCTAATCGAAACCCATTTTGGCTAGTTTGCCATCATGATGAATAGGGTTGCTACTGGGCTAGATACTATAGAGGATACCAACAAGCAGCTCACCAAAGAGAAGAAATTCATCACCCGTGGGAACTAAGAGTTAGAGAGAGAAAAAAAAGGCTCTAGAAAATGAGGTCCAAACTCAAAAGGAGCCCCTCCATACCTCCACCACTTTCATGAAGGCTCTTAAGAAGAAGGTGCCTTTTGTAGAGGTTGAGAACCCCGCACTCCAGACCCAAAATAAAGGCCTTTAGGGGAAGTTGATGCAAGTAAGAGACAAGGTGAATAGAACGACTCATCCATGAGCTATTCGATAGCTTCACTTAGTATTTCTACCAAGTGGAGTAGGCTAAGCCAAATGTAGATCTATCAAACCTGGACGTTCTTCATGAAGTCCTTGCAAACTAGAGTGCCAAATATGAAAAGGGCAAGCTCAGCGCGAAGGCCTAGAACTTTATCCAAAGCGGTAGACTTGGAGCCTTTCCTCTAAGGGTCCAACTATGGGGCACTCCTTGCAGTCCCTCAGGAATATTTTTTGTGTTCAATAAAGTTTGCAATAAAAACTCTTATTACATGTTACCTTTTATATAGCCAATCATCTTTAAGATCACATTCAATTTTTCAAGATTTGTTTTCAGTTCATTTGGATTTGCACTCTGCATTTCACAACCTAATCCAAACCATGACCAATAGGCTTTCTCCCTTAATGAATATAAGGTCCTAGGGGCACATACATTCTAACATGTATACTCCAAAAAGGTATTTCCTTATTATTTCAATAAGTAGTAGATGTTGTGATTCTCTAGATCCTTTGTGTGGCCTTAGTTCCAGCTATCCCGAATGCCACAAGGATACACTCATAGTCATCTTCATATAAATTATGAGGGATTCTCCTTGGGGTCTGGAAACCAACATCATACCCATGCCACTAGTTAGCCCACTCCCCTAAGGTGTATATCAGTATATGAGCCCCCAAAAGGCTTCTAGAAATACATTTGCAGTAAATAGTGTTTTTCTTAGGGAATATTTTCTTGAGTGTCCTTTCCAAGATTTCATAAAGAACACTTTCTTGAAAGTCTTTTAAAAAATTAACTAGGGTAGACCCTTCGGGTAACCATAATTGAAGTACGTGAACCTTCATCTAGAAAAACTATAATTGGTTTATAATGTCCTACATGGACCATTTTCCTATAGGTTCCGTTGCGGTAATAGGACCTAAAGTCTAGTTTTGTCATTTTCCTAATGTGTGAAACCTTAGTTTTGGTGTGGAGGCCGTAGCCTCAATAGGGGAGTCCCTAGTCTCAATGTAGTCATAACCCACTAGCAAACTATCTTAAGTCCTATAGGTATCCAATTGTACGGCTAATTTTTGAAAAATTTTGAAAGCAAAACTCAAGAAATTTCATCAAATACTTGGAGTCTAGAACATAGGCAACGTTGATCGAACCTAAGCACACAAGTGTTCATGTTCTAATTAAAAAGTACCACAATTCACCTAGGCACCAGAACCTAGGGAATATTTCATCCAAATGCTTCATTCTTAAGCTTTACCAGGGTTATCTATAAGCTCATTTAGAAGGCATGTCAACCTAGGTTTCAGTTGTCCTTCCTTCATGTGTGCTAGGTTGCCGATCCTAGTATATCCTGTGGGCACTCTGGCCCAAGTCCTTGCTATCATGTGAAGACTTTTTGCTCTTTCCTCCATGCTGGAGCCTTACCCGGATAAGTTGTCCATGGGTCAATTTCCATTGATCTCTCTCAAGACTGCCTATAGACTTAATGATTTTAATAGAATAAGCCTTTTTGGATTCTACTGGTGCTTTGACCATATTCCTAGGCAAGGAATCTCCCTTTAAGCCTTGCACACACTTAAACCTATACAATATCAAGATACAAAATTTAGTAAAAAAACATCAACATTTTTCTATTCACTTGGATAACCGAAGGGCGATGCAAGCGAATGACAACCAAGAGCCATGCTTCCAATGCAAGTGGAATAAATATCTTGCAAGATCAGGTTGCTCATGTCTTCCACTTCTTTCCCACCTTTTTGTGGCCAAGGTGATGGATATTGCCACCAGGCGGCAAAATGGTAATTTATGGGGCTATTATGTTACCCATTCTTCTTCCTTCTACTTGTGGCCATAACTACAGATGCCTCAGCAAAATAATGTGTTGGCAATTAACCAGGTGATTTGTATAGCCTGTAGTTATTCCATTGATGAGAGGTTACTTAAGATTTGGGTCATCGGTTACAACAATGATGGTACCAACTCTAAGTGGTGCACCTCTTTTTCTGTCAATAAGATCTTCCAAGTACCCTCATTAAATGTTTCTTGGTCAATCATGGTTCCATGTTCAATACCTTTTTTCTTTTCCCAAGTTATTCAATTCTTTCATAGTGTACAAAGAACGCACATACATATTTATAATTTATTTACCTTTAATTAAAAGCTACAATTCCTTATCAAGGAGGTTTTCTGTTGTCTCGGTACTTTGGCCAGGGGTCAACACCATGTTTTTTTTTCCTTGCCTAATGAGTGGATCCCAAGATCTTTGGCTTATGTTCCTCATAATTACTCCCTATATGTCATGCTGGGGTGGTGTTCACTCCTTGCTGTCCTAACATTTCTAAGACTATATAGGCTTGCCACATATGATTCAGGGCAAATATCTATGGCACAAGAATTTGTGTCCATGTATGGACTTGTGAAGGTCTGTGTTAGCAGGAGGACAATTGTCCAAATGTAGAACTACACTTAAGATGGTCTTCCCAGGATCGCATTATAAAACATTGGAACATCTAGCACCAGGAACTTTAGTATTTAAGAATGGCAAACCTCATCTTTAGCCCCTGAAAGAACTTTATTAACATAAAGGGCAGCCATATAGCTCCCAAAGTTAGGGCTTTCTTTTTTCCTACACTATAGGTGGGTCGTTATATAAAAACAATAAGGTACCTTTTGATATTGATGGGCTCTAGGGTATGGTTGAAGGTGACGTTAACGTTGGCCCCTTCATTAATATTGACACTCATCACATTTTAGTTGGCTATAGTAGCCATGATCAATAATGGGTCCATATATAGGACTAAGCTGTAGAACTCAACTTCCCTTTTGATTGTCCGCTTAGTGCCCATTGTTTTTATGTGGGCAATCTCGCACTCCTTTGTCTTTTGGCCAATGGACCCCTCAGTTATCGTGATCATCTCAATGACTTCAATGGGTATGTCATAATCCCAGTCCCTTATGCCAAGGAATCTTCCTCTTTATGCTCCTTCACCCATGCGATCCTTTTCCAAGCTTTTTCATTGGGGTTTCTATGCCTCTTCTCCCAAGGGAGATATCTTAAACAAAATCTCTCAATTTGTCTTTCAGCACTAGCTCCTCTATGAACATCTTGAGCTTACTGTAGGTCTCTGTATTGTGTTGTTTAATGCTTATGGTACCTGCAATATTTCTTCTTATCATTTGATAAATGAGTATTTATCCGCCAGGGCCACTTGGTCACCATGTTTCTGCGCTCAAGGGCATAAATAATATTTGGCCAAGTACCTTAAAAAGGTTTGTAAACAAGGCTCAATGCCTTTTTCTTCTTGTTGGCCCCTAACTGCTTGTTGGCTTGGCCCTTCCCTGACTTCTTTTTCTCATCATATCAGCTTGCATCCTTAGCCTTGATCCAGGGAAACGCATAGTTGTTGAGTTCTTCCATCCTCTAGGATGGGTTTTCTTGAATGGAATAAAAAAAACGTGTCGTGGGAAATTCTCCCTCTGTCAAGGCTAGCAGCTTGACATCTAGTGAAAGATTATGAATTTGCATGGCCTCCAAGTTGAACCTCTACAGGTAGTGTTAGAATGGCTCATTCTTCTCATCCTTGAGATCTAGGAAGTGATTGATCATTTTCTTTAAGGGGCGGCTCCCATTAATTGTCAAAAGAGCTCCTGTGACAACTCGTACAAAAGGGTGAAGCTCTCCCTTCTTAATGTTCCAAACCAAGTCAATGTTCTTCCCAAAAGTATAGAATTAAATGCTCTCTCCAGGTTTATTGTCATAGTGTACTATTGTAGGTGGTAAACTGGATTTGTCAACCCGTCATACAGATCCATCTTAGGCATCTAGAAGCAGTGGAGGTTTGTTGCATTCTAGATCTCATCTGTAATAGGCTAGAGGCACATATAACTAATATCCAGTAGTGGTTTCTTCATGGCACTGTGCTTATTTTTCAAGCACTCGCAATTTAGCCACTTTTCCATCTCATGTAATCTTTAGAGGATAATGTTGATGTTGCTGACCTCCTACTCTTCCTAGAGTTTGCTCCTCTATTGATCTTCTGGCAAAGCTGCCCCACAGCATTGTGCTTATTTTTCAAGCACTCGCAATTTAGCCACTTTTCTATCTCGTGTAGTCTTTAGAGGATAATGTTGATGTTGCTGACCTCCTACTCTTCCTAGAGTTTGCTCTGCTACTGATCTTCTGGCAAAGCTGCCCCTCTTCTAAATGCAAAAGCTTGTCTTTCCATGGTGGCTCTCTACTTCTTCCTAAGGTGCTTGAGGGGAGAGCTCTATGAATTTTCTTAGTAACTGCTCCTGTAGATTCTCGAGCAAAAAATGCATTAGGGCATTAAATTGCTCATTTGTTAAGGTAAATGGAGCCTCCTTCATGTTGTGTCATGTGGAAAAGGAAGTAAATATGCCTCTGTTCTGTAGGGCGTTCATGATCAACATGGAGTACTCTTTCTGCTCCTATTAAGACATCAACTCTAAGCTCTTATTAGTCAGTTTTGTCATTCAGGAGTGATCACCTGGTTTTAACCATCTTTGGTGTTCCCATAGATTGCACCAAGTTAATATCCAAAATACTTAATGGGATGCTCGATACCTTTTTAAGGATAAATGGACCTGAAACGACATATAAGATTAAGGGCCCCATAATTGTGTAATGGAGGATAACCCTCTAATGCTTAAATTTCCTAGAAAGAAAAAGATTTCTAACTTAGTGAAGCTATAGGCTAATCAATAGAACATATTTCACCTCTTCCTAAGCCCTGCCTCTTATAGGCTTTAAGACGTGGTGATCATGGGGGACACTCCTCCCATTACATGATCACCTCTGAAATTGATGGGATTTCCCTCCTGTCTTGCTCTTTCCTTAACAGCCACCCATCAACCACGTAACCATGGGCCACACTCCAACTAGCTCTTCCGAGCTTAGCCCACGAGGAAAACTCCACTAGGTCTTCTACCTTTTATGTCAAAGCCCAATAAGGTATTAATGCGAAATGAAATGTAGCTTAATTAAAAAAAAATCAAGAATATATTTTTTTGGCATTCTCAAATTTTAGAGTTTTAATTAAGTGAAAAATTAAAAAAATTAAAAATAGTATATTAAATAACAGATTATTTAACCTCTTACAAACATAGGAGAAAAGAATAACATTTTTAGTGTCTAGAATGTTTTAGAAAAAAAATATATAAATACACAGTTACCCATTAGTTTTCTTACTTTTCAAAATTTATTGTCACATAATATGTGACATGTTTCACAATTATGCACATTCTTTGAAGTTCATTTTTCATATTGGCCCTACCAGGGAAGAACTTTTGTTATTAGTTTTAGAATTTTGAATAATTTATTAACAGAAAAAATCAAGTCTAATTGCTAACAGTAATATCATATAATATTGACATTATAGTTGTCAAAATGTATCATAAAAGTAACCAGTCGTTGCAAAATTATCCTTCCATTTGCAAACTTCCATTAGGAGTTCAATTTGCAAATGTAAAATATTAAAATGTAGTATGACATTATGAGAAAACAAAGAATAATAAAATCTGATGAATATAGAAGTTCTCATAGAATTGCTTTACTTACTAAATTTTTAAAATCTGCATATGATTTGACTGCTTAATTTATCAATATTTAGTCTGCTGAAAAAAAATTGTTATATAAAATAAATTTCTAGTTAAAAGTATTTCATGTAATATTATTTAGAAAAAATATATGGTAAATATCAAATATGAATTTTTATATTTATCAATTTGACACCAAGTAGGGGTCTACAAACGAAGAATAATTTTGCAACGAGAAGTTACTTCAAGGACATATTTGGCTCATTCATTATTTTAAGGATAGATTTGAAATTTGGGTATAAAATGGGGGGGATGGTGCAATTTAGTTTAATTAGAAAAATCAATAATGGTTATAATAATAAAAAAAATTCTTTCATAAAAAATTTCTTTCATAAAAAACATCTAATTTTGAACATTCACCAACATTAATTTTTATGGACCCAACTATATCAAATAAAATATTAATAGTGAGCCGCCTACTGATTTTTTTAGAAACATTTCTATTTATTTCTTCAATCTCTAGTAAATATATGGTTAAGTTATCTATTAATTGCAACTAAAAATTTGACCCAATGACTACTTCAAGGTGCATCAGGATTGTCCTTTATGAAAGTCAGGATTCAAGTCTCTCCAGAGACCAAAAACTCACTCAATCCTCAATTTTCTTCTCTTAACCTGGTAATACCCTATATTATATTATATTCTGAGTATAAAAAAAAAAGGTTGGCTATCAATTGGCAAATCAGGATAAGTAATAAAAAAAAATACAAGCCAAGAACTTTTATGTGATTTACCCTAAAAAGGGAAGCTGCCCTTTTTGTTGCTTTTTTATTAGCTAAATAATTTCAAATGATTTCATAAACAAAATAACATTAATTATTTTCTTCAAAATCATCTTACTTCCAATTTTATTTTAAAACTTAAAAATAAATTTTTAAATTCTTGTTTAAATTAAATTTGAAATATGAAACAAATATGTAGAATCAAAGGATTATTTTATTTTGAAAATTAACAAAATTTTTAATATCACACTTTAAATCAAAACTAACGGTTACTTAAATAATATTTATTACTAGTAAAATATTCACCCGTTTGAAGAAAAAAATGGGAATGGCTAAATTGATCAAGTTGTGGATTGAATTGGCAGAAATCTAACCTTTGATTACCTAATTGAAAGATTTGGTCAGCGGCATAGCCATTCTACATTTCCGCTCTGCATCAGAGTTAGTGGCTGCATTGGACAAGCGCTGCAGGAAGATTTTGACAGGAAACCAGCTCAGCGATGTTTTTCTTGCCTCCTTTTTTCCCCGGCAAGAAGCATGAACATAGTATTAAGAAGCATGAACTACACCAAGATCAGAACAACAAAAACCGCAAAACCGGGCAAGACAAGCAGAAATCAGAAAACTGAAGAACAAACAGCAGCAGTCCAGACAACAAACCAAAAACATAACCACTTCAAGACCACAACTCAATTGGGAAGGAATGACGAACCCATTTTTTTGCTGAACAAAAACAGCAAGGCTGCTGCGAATCGGTTCACGTTGTGTAATATTGAAGTTTGGCGCTATCTGTGATTGCCATTTTTGTGCACTGTAGACCTGTAAATGCAGTATGGCATGTGTGTGGGTTCTGGTGCTCAGTGTGTATGTTTTAGTGTGCTTCAATGTTTGTGACAATACTAGAATGCTAAGACTGATGAAACAGCCAACAGAGAATGTTTCAGAATTATAAGACCAAGATCAGAACAATGGAAACCGCAACCCCAGGCAAGACAAGCCACAATCAGCAGACAACAGACATGAGAGCAACTGTAACACTTCGTAAGCCATCACCAGACACAAGAAAGTCGACTTAGGTGGTTTGGCCATATCAAACGTAATATCACAACAGATGTAACAGTTCATAAAAGCAAGCTAGATGAAGGAACAGAAATGATATAAAAGATTCTTTTCTTTTGGAATCAAAAGAACTCGTTCCCAACCACATGATATGGAGAAATAGGATTCACTTGGCCTACTGCCCCAACTTGTTGGGATTAATGCTTAGTTGATTGATTGCTCAATAACACCTCGTTCCTCAACTACGTATACAGAGAGAAACTATAACGCAAAAAAAGCAAATTATATACTATTGCTTGCACAAAATGATAAACAGCCATCTATAAACATGAGGACAGAATCTAATGTTTCCGAATGCTGAAATTCAGCCAATGTGTGAAATAGGCGTTTGTATCACACACAAAGATTGACTTTACTATCAGAAAACACTAACATATGCCTATATAGCTTAAGAAAAACACCAAATTGCACGATTGCCAAACAGATATAAGAACTGTAAATTTAACAATGATTCTAACATAACATAGTCCAGACAGATTTGAGCATGGTAACAAAGTTCAGGGGAGTGCATACACTACAAGAGAATATTGCTAGAAAAGACTTGACAGAAGTAGGATAAACATAGGATGATAACTAGAAAAGACTAACCCATAGAGCCAGCTCTACACAAGTTCACCTGATGCATTGCTATTAGGGATGGTAAAATTGGACCCGACCTGATGACCTGGACCAACCCACCCGAACCCAAGCCCGACCTGACCCGATTTGACCAAAAAAGTCAACGACCTGAACCCGACTGTGCCCAACCCGACCTGAACCCGAACCCGATTAAAGGGAAACCCGAGAAAACCCAAACCCAAATGACCCAAACCCGAAATACCCGAGCCTGAATTGACCCGAACCCGAAATAACCCAAACCCGAGACTGACCTGACCTGAACCCGAGATGACCTGATAACTAAACCCGATAATACCCGATTTTAACCCTAATCCTAAACCTTAACTTTCCTTTTTTATTATTTTCCATATTAAATCAGTCTTAAATATGGAAGTTTCCATGTTTAGTAACTTCCAGTTTTTGAGACTTTCATATTTAGTATGTCTTATATTTAGGAATGGTGACTTCCATCATTAGTAACTTCCATTTTTTTTGTACTTCCATATTTAGTAAGTCTCATATTTGGAGATGAGACTTTCATATTTAGTAGTTTCATTTCTTTTTTCAAGATATTCATGTTTAATAATTTTCATATTTTGAAAAAGGATTTTCATATTTAGTAACTTTTATTTTTTTAGGACTTCTATATATTACAAGTATCTTATTTAGGGGAAAAACATCCATATTTAATGAATCTCAAATTTGAATTTTTCCAACAGAAGTAATTTTTATATTTAGTAAGTTTAATGATCTTAATAGGTAATTATTAAAATTACAACATTCATCCCTAAACTTTTAAGTATAGTGCAATAAGGTACCTAAATTTTAAAAAATTTTATTTTTGTCACCCATAATAATTACAACATGGATCCTAAAATTTTTGAAATCTTTGCACTTTCACCCAAAATTTTTTAAATTTTACAATTTAGTCACTGATAATGAACTTGATTTGCATTTCGTTGTAATTTCAAAGAAAATTCATTGAAACATAAGCATAACAAAATTGTCATTGTGTATGTCTGAGTGATAACTAGGTGAAGATCTGAATAATCTGTACAATAATAGTTAAAGGGTATGGGTTTAGAAAAACAATCAAATATTACTATCAATGTTAAATTACTTGAATATGTACTAAATTATAATGAAGAAGATTTTTATGAATATTTTAATTAAATATACTAAAAAATGAAATTTTAATTTAAATTAAATCACACAAAAAATTGAATTATTTGATTTAAATTTAAAAAAAAATTGAATAGATTCAATCATTTTGACTTCACACTAGTAACCCACATGAATACAAAGGTTGACCCGAATTTGACCCGAAAGCTGGCCTGAAGTTACCCGAGACTAAAACTATCCGACCTGAAGTGAACCCGAACCCAAATAAACCTGGCCCAACCCGAACCCGAACCCGAAATCAACTCAACCTGAAATCAACCCGAACCCAAATGACCTGACCTGAACCCGACCTGGACCCGAATTCATATTAACCCGAGTAGACCCGAACCTGAATAACCTGACCCAAACCTGACCTAACCCACCCAATTGTCATCCCTAATTGCTATGTTTGACTCACAATATAACAGGACAACTTAAAACATGCATCAATATACAGATTTGCTGTAAACAGTCAAAACACACATGCATCAATAGACAGATTTACTGTAAGCAGTGCAATATGAACAACCACAATGCAACAAAGAAAGAAACAAAATTAAAGTTCCAGTACAATATCCTCCAACTCAGCAAATAAGATCTTTGTACCTCCTAGTGGTTTTCTTCATTTTCTAGCATCCCAAGTACACAAAAGACAGAAATATGGGTTTGGTTCTATATAGGGATCAATCTTGGACTTCAACATAAGGATCAATGACTAGTGTGCAAACAGTGGCATGCCCTAATTAGCAACCAAGACACTCAACCAAGACCAGTAAATTCTCAATTTTGGCCAAAAAAAAGTAGGTTTTCGCATGCTAAAAACCTCATCACAAGTTTATATGGAGGTATTAGCATCCCCACTTCAAAGTTTGAAATTTATCACATAAACAACTGATGGACACCTATTTCAAGAATCAAAATAGAAATCACCTAGCATCGCAAAGAGCAAGCAGTTTTAAATAACACAGCCTTAATTTTATAAGATAAGGAATCAAATTAATTTATGGTAGAAATGGACGAAGATTACCCTAGTGACTCGCAAAATTATTACTGATAAGTGCTTGCATTCTCCGCACATACTAGCAATCTTTTTGCCTCATAAAAAACAGGGACACAACCACCAAAAATAAAATTGTTATTGCACTCAAAAAAGTGCTAAAAGAATTCATCACCAGCAGCATGTACAGAGGAACGAATCCAGCAAAATAAGTAGCCCACCTTCCATCAATAAAAAAAAAAAAAAAAGCAGCCCACTTCATATATGAAATATTCCCCCACATATAATATTTGCTCATGAATGAAATAGTAACAACTGAAATTGCAGGGAGCATCATGATTCTGTACTGGGACAGGAAATCATGTGAAATCTCACAGCAGTACGATGCAAACAGCTTAAGGATAGCATGAAATTACTTCTAAGAGGTCTTGTGCACAACTAGTAGAGTCTTTGGCTAACACCCTCAACCAAGTTGGGCACAGGGACATGACCAACAGCCCTATTAAGGTTATCATTTTAGTAATAAAGTACACACTCAGAAGAGTGCTAAAAGGTTCATCTCCACCAGCTTATATAGGGACGAACTACTTCAGCACAATTAGTAGCCCACGTTTATAGCTGAAATATTGCCTGAGGGACATAAGGTCAGGAATTAAAGTGGTAAAAGCTTAGCACTGCAGAGAACATGTATTTTCACATAACACAGGAAAACTTTGAAAAGGGACAAGAAACCAGATGAAAAGTTCAATCAATCTAACAAAGATAAGGATGGAATTGTGTCCTTGGCATAATTCAAAGTTTTCAGCTTCATTGACAGGGCCTTTGAAGCTATGCACTGCAGAGAGCATGTACTTTCAAATAATGCCACTGTAATTACTAGCTAGAATTGTGTTCTGTGCCCAGCTCATAGTCTTTTAGCATTATTCAAACAGGGACATGACCAGCATCCTTGCAAAGGTTACCACTTCCTTATTACAATGTTTATCACACTCAAAATAACACTGCACAAACAACCACCTTAAGCCACATTTACAGCGGGACAATTGCTAAGAATTTTGTCCAACAAACAGCCAACAGCTTTAATTCATGTTCAAACAGGGGTATCGCTACGCTTCACTCAAACAGGGAAATTACTACTAGGAATCATGCCGGTGTATGAGTAGCAGCCTTTGCTACCAGGAATTGTATTTTCCGCACAATCAGTAACCTTCTTATGAGGGGACATTGCTACTAGAAATTGTGTTTTCCACACAACCAGTAACCTTCTTATGAGGGCCATTGATACTAGAAATCATACCAATGTATGACCAGCCACATTTACAGCGGGACAATTGCTAAGAATTTTGTCCAACAAACAGCCAACAGCTTTAATTCATGTTCAAACAGGGGTCTCGCTACAGAAGCACTACCAGGAACTGTTACCCACATACATTGAGTAGTCTTCAGTCACACTTGGGTAAGCAGCCTTTGCTACCAGGAATTATGTTTTTGGCACAACCAATAATCTTTACGCTTCACTCAAACAGGGAAATTACTACTAGGAATCATGCCGGTGTATGAGTAGCAGCCTTTGCTACCAGGAATTGTATTTTCCGCACAATCAGTAACCTTCTTATGAGGGGACATTGCTCCTAGGAATCATAAAGGTGTATGACCAGCAGCTTTTGCTACTTGAAATTGTGTTTTCCACACAACCAGTAACCTTCTATGAGGGCCATTGATACTAGAAATCATACCAATGTATGACCAGCAGCCTTCGCTACTAGGAATTGTGTTTTCCACACAACCAGTAACCTTCTTGTGAGGCACTTTGCTACTAGGAATCATACCGATGCATGACCAGCAGCCTTTGCTACTAGGAATTGTGTTTTCCACAACCCGTAACCTTTACACTTCACTCAAACAGGAACATTTCTTCTAGGAATCATACTAGTGTATGACCAGCAGCCTTTGCTACTAGAAATTATGTTCTCCACACAAGAAGTAAGATTTACGCTTCACTCAAACAGGGACATTACTACTAGGAATCATACCAGTGTACTACTTGCGGCCTTTGCTACTAGGAACTGTGTTCTCTGCACTACTAGTAACCTTATGAAGAAGCACATTGCTACTAGGAATCATACCGGTGTATGACCAGCAGCCTTTGCTACTAGGAATTGTGTTTTCCACAACCCGTAACCTTTACACTTCACTCAAACAGGAACATTGCTACTAGGAATCATACTAGTGTATGACCAGCAGCCTTTGCTACTAGGAATTGTGTTTTCCACACAACCAGTAACCTTTTTTTGTGTCACTGAAACAGGGACATTGCTACTAGGAATCATACCGGTGTATGACCAGCAGCCTTTGCTACTAGGAATTGTGTTTTCCACACAACCAGTAACCTTTTTGTGTGTCACTGAAACAGGGACACTGCTACTAGGAATTGTGTTCCCCACACAACCAGTAGGCTTCTTACAAGGGACATTGCTACTAGGAATCATACCAGCATGACCAGCTGCCTTTGCTAGTAGGAATTGTGTTTTCCACACAACCAGTAACCTTCTTATGAGGGACATTTGCTACTAGGAATCATACTGATGTATGACCAGCAGCCTTTGTTAATAGGAATTGTGTTTTCCACAACCAGTAACCTTTACACTGCACTCATACAGGAACATTACTTGTAGGAATCATACTAGTGTATGACCAGCGCCTTTGCTACTAGAAATTATGTTTCTTGTTTCACTCAAATAGGGACATTACTCAAATAGTGTACGACTTGCAGCCTTTGCTACTAGGAATTGCGTTCTCCGCACAACCAGTAACCTTATTAAGAGGGACATTGCTTCTAGAAATCATACCAGTGTATGACCAGCAGCCTTTGCTACTAGGAATTGTGTTTTCCACACAACCAGTAACCTTCTAACAAGGAACATTGCTACTAGGAATCATACCAATGTATGACCAGCAGCCTTTGCTACTAGGAATTGTGTTTTCCACATAACCAGTAACCTTTACGCTTCCCTCAACCAGGGACATTACTACTAGGAATTATACCAATGTATGACCAGTAGCCTTTGCTACTAGGAATTTTGTTTTCCACACAACCAGCAACTTTTATGCATCACTCAAAGAGGGCATTGCTACATGGGTTCAGAATAAAGTGTAACCAGCGGCCAATTTCAACCAGGTTTGCTAAACTGCCACAAGAATCATGTTCTGCACACAGATTTAAGGCTCGTTCAAATAGGGACAATTCTACTATGAATAAAACCTTCAAATAGAAGCAATAAATTACAACTTGTAATTGTGTCTTGCATAGAACCAATAGTCTTAACCCTCGATCAAACAAAAGCTACTTAACCCTCATCACTGAAATAGATACACAATTCACAGAAATAGATCTATATAGCCCTTAAATGGAAGCATCCAACTCCAAGTAGATCTACAGTTTGCAGAAATAAATGTGAGATCCCTTTTGGGTTTTCCGATCGGACACAAAGAGAAGTAGTGCATTTACATGACGAACAAACATATCACTATCTCCAGAGGAACCGCCAGGGAACACGGAGAAATTGCCGAAGCAATTCTCAATATAAACGGCAAAGCCATTGTCAAATTGCAACAACCGATAAATTCATAGATAGAAAAGGCAAAGCCATAATCAAATCGCGACAACAAACAAAATCATATATATAAAAAGCAAAGACAATCGCATCGCGACAATAGAAAAAAATCTTAGACGTAAAACCAAGAACGGATGGAGATCAGAGTAACGATCGATAAGAACTTAATCTTTGCCGGAACCCACCTGGTTAATAGGCGAAGCCATCGCGTAACCAAACAGGCGAAGCCAAACACGAATCGGCAAAACCACAAAGAAATTGCTGAAGAAAGAAGGAAGAAAAGAGAACGATGATGGGTAGAAGAAATCTTCAGAAACGGTGGCCGAAACCAACCGAGTTCATGAAGTTCCGCAAGCCGATCAGAACTCTCTCAACCTTTTCCAACCCACCAACGTCCTTCGCAAAGAAGGAGCTCTGTTTGGCTTCTACCCGGGACTAGGGTTCCCCAAACGAGAGATATATAAAGCGCGAGGGCAACTTACTGGAACTACGACGTTTCAACGTTCCTTACAACAAACGGTCGGCAATATTAAAATTTGAAAGTAACGGCTATTTTTGAATCATAAGTTTAGGTACTTTATCTAGGTTACTGTAAATTCTACCCTTAATGCTTTCGGTAATCTCGCAATTAAGTTTCAGAAGTATACTTATAATAAAAAAATATCTCAACAGAATATGTAAACTATTTTTTTCATACTCAAAGTCTACCAGAACTCACAAATTTCAAAGAACGAAAATTCCTATTTGACGAGAAACTTAACAAGGTTGGATTTGGCATCAATTATACAGTCATTTATTTTCATTTGGATTTTCTTTATTTAAAATCGGTGTCATTTAAAATGGGTAATACTCTGTTTATTACTAATCACTAAAATCATGAGTTAAACAAAATCACAATCATTTTTAATATTTTAATGCTTATGAGCTTTCCCTGTCCAACTTATTAAACAAATAAAAAATAATAAAAAAACCATTGTTGATGGCAAAACTATCAATGGAGTCTATAAATCAAACCAAACTATTGGTTGCTGAACTGAGATCACAATACCTACATCCAAAGGCAATTTTAAAAGGCTCTGAAGCGTTTGCTACTTAATTGGGGATATTCTTCAGGTTTTCATTGATCCCTTTCTCATATGTACATCTTCGAGTTGAGACACGTGTTAAATTAACACTTGCGCTAGAATGACTCCCTCAAGATATCTATATGTCAATTAGGGCTTTATTTTCCATGATCATGTCATTCTCATAGACATCCATATTGCAAGCCAAAATGGTAATTGGTTTGAAAATATTTCATTCATCAACCTCTGAGAAGTTGTTTTTCCATTCTTCAACCTGAGAGACATTTATTAGTAGCAATATGTCATCTTTCCAGCCGTGAAGATGGCCAAGGGTGAAGTTAGGATTTTGAATTAAGGGGAGCAAGACTTTGTTTTGAAAATATTTAAGGAATAATGAATATCCACTAATATATAAGAGATTATTTCTGCTTATTTTTATGATTTTTGTTTAGAATCAATATAATTTGAAAGCTAATATCCCATTTATCTAATATTCACTTGAGTCACATATATTTTTAAAAACAATATCTTGATGGACTTTTTTTTCATACCCAGCTTTAAAAAAATTAAAAATCAATAAAAAATAATTGTCTTTTGTGAAAAAAAATTTTAGAAGTGATATTTGGGCTTTTAAAGTGTAGGGTTCCGATTATTGTATACAAGCTGAGCAAATAATCCTCATAAATAACACAATCACTAATAATCATTTACCAATAATTTTAAGCAAATGCAACCTAAGAACCAAACTCTAAATTGACTAAGAAATCATCCAACTAAGGTAAATAATAAATAAATTATTTTTTTTAAATAAGAAAAAAATTTAAATGATCCATCATGAAAAGCTAAAACTTAACACATTATCTATCATAGGATATAAAAATTGATAATTAGAAGAATTCATAAATGAATTATACATAAAATGACTAAAATAAAATCTATCAAATAATCTATTGAAATAAAAAAAATTAAAATAATTAAGCTTTTATTTTCCAATTTTTGCAAAAAGAAAAAAAAATCTCCACACCAGCATGTATCGACATTAATAATAGAATTATTTCTCACCTCTTTACACTGCATACAAATTAGAAAAGCAAAAAAATTGATTGGAAATCATCAAACTTAACACAATTAAAAAAATTAGGCTACTATTAAAATTTTAATGTTAAAATATATACAATAAAAAATTAATTTATCTAAAACTATAAAATTACTTTGGATGAGTTAAGTTTGTTAGCTACAGTTTTGTGGAACATCTATTTTTCTCAAATAGATTATTCCTTTTTTTTTACGCTTGATATGTATGAAGAATCAAGAAGCCAATTAACCAAAGAACAAGAGAAAGTTTGAAGAGAGGGTGTGGTGCTGGGATGTAGACCCAACAAGAAGAAATTGAAGAATCATCTTCTTACCTTTCCAAGTATTTTAAAGATATAAAATAATTAATTTTTATTGAGATGGTAAAGCTAATTATTTCATGTTAAACTTTTTTATCTTAGTTACAAAAATCAAGTATGTTTTATGGAGAATGTTAGAAAGAAATAGAATTATCATATCTGAATGTTACTTTCATTACTTAAAAAACTTGCACAACACTTGCTAAAAGAATTACAGGGGAGCACAAGAAAGAGAAAATAGGTTTTATAGGCTTTATTCTAGGTATAAATTCATAATTCACCCCCAAACTTTACTGACTCAGATACTTAACCACTTCAACTATGACTCGAGGCAACTTAACCTTCAAACTTTGTAAACTAGAATGCATAACCCCTTTAACTGATAGAAATATTCTTTTTTGGTTTCTTAGAGGCTTAAATGACAATAACATTGAACAAGGAGACCAAAATTGACATTTTAGCATATTACTGTTTTAGATGTCGTCTTCGTCTGCAACTCCAATTGGCATGCTGAAAATCTTCCCAATTTTCTAAGGAACTCTCTGACCTTCTGTATACGAAGCTACGGAAGAAGACAACCTCTCAAACAGTAATATGCTAAAATATCAAGTTCAATCTTCTTGTTCAATATTATTGTCATTTAAGTCCCTTGAAAACAAAAAAAAACATTTTCATCAGTTAGAAAGGGTTATGTGTCCCAATTTACAAAGTTTAAGGGCTGAGTTGCCCCGAGTCATATTTGAAGGGGTCAAGCTATATCTATTGCAAAACCTTAAGGAAGCTTAGGCATCTCCTAGCCACCCTATTGCCTTCACCCTTAAAGCCAGTTGTTTCCTCATATTTGGGGCTCATTCTAATTTGATGGCACCAACTAAATGCATTCATAAATATAAAAACCTTAAATTCAGTTTTAGCATTGATAAGCAAATATGGTCCTTTCAATTGGTGTTTTAGAGGTTGGTCTAGCCTACGCATATTCACCAATCACCATTTTCCACTTTTGCCAAAATCACATTGACTTACTACTCAAGATATCAAACCTTTCAAATGATTCTTGCTTCTAAAAGTCTTTTAACCTCTTGTCCAACCAACTTGTTTTTTTTTAGGGTTATTTTTTTTTCTTCTATTATACTAATTGATGCTTCTTATGAGCTATGACTTTAAGGTATATTCCTAGCATATTACTATGAAACCATGCAAAAATATCTACATTAGCCTATAAAAATTAGATAAATGAATTTTTTATTGAGGGCATTTCCACCTTCTCAAATTATTTTTTAAATGGCAAACTAGTCCATCGTTAAAAAAGGGCTCATTTTTTCTCCTCTTCAGGTCATACTCTAGTATTAACTCCTAGGTACTTTGCGTCCTTTCAGACTCATCATGTAACTCCTTTGGGTTGAGGCTTGATCAACAAAAACAGCTACATCCCCTAGAGGGGTTACAAATTCCATAATAGCAATTTTACGTCATAGCAAGTTGTATCTAAACAAGTCTTAAAAGCAATGCATAATAAAGAGGACACATCCATAACCAAAAGCTTTGGTACTTGAGAGTTACAGACAATGTTTCCATCTTAAGCCATTCTAATCATCATCAAAGTAGCTTTAAGGTCACTAAGGTAGTGACCTTATCCTTCCTAACTTCGAAGTTGGACCAAAAATAGGGGTCAATAATGACCACTTAACCTTGACCTTGTCTAAGAATTAGGATAACAAGATGTTTAGGTCCACCTTTATGCCCAAGTAAACCCACATTAAAGTTATCGATGCGATTATCTAAATAAGGTCAATGTGGAGAACTATAACGCATGTTAAGATATTTCTTAAGTTTCTCATTTCCAACTATACAACCTTACCAAACTGCTCTTATGAGATGATGATTACTCTACCTTCATAATCATATGAATGATCCCAACAGCCGATCTTGGATTTCTATACTCATTTCTCCTATTAAGAGATCATGGTCTCTCTCGTTGAATGGCTATGATAGGGATCTTGGTCATCATTGTCCCTCCTGTGTGGCCTAACCTCTAGCACTCTATAAGAGGAGTTAGGACGAAAAACATACTCCCTTAATTTACCTTCTTTAACAAGCTCATCTATGAAATCTTGTAATTCTCAGCAGTTTTATGTATTGTGACCTCTATCCTTGTGATACTGACAATACTGACAATACTTTTTCTTATTACAATGCTATTTTTAGGGGCAAAGGGCTATGGCAACTTAGTCACCATGTTTCACCTTTCATGGCATACAAATATTAGCTTTTGAATCTCATAACAAAGTGTATATGACCTCCTACCCCTGGCCTTTATTTCTTGATGAGGGCTTGTTTTTATTTGACTTCAATGAGTCATTCTGAGAAGCCCTCTAAGAGTCTAGCTCATTAAACACTTTAGCATGCATATAACCAGTTACACAATCTAAAAACTCTTTAATATCTTGTATGAGGTTTTCATACAAATCCCACACCACCCTAAGATCTTACAACAAATAGTGAGTTATAGCAATCAAATGGACTTTGGTATATATGTCTCACACTTTAACAACTTTTGCAATTAAACATCAAACATAATCTCTTAAGGATTCCTCCCACATTTCCCTTATCTTGAGGAGATAAGCCACTGTTTTAGGTGTAGGCAAGCTCGCTAGGAAGTGTCCCAGAAAAGTCTATGACAAGTCTCTAAAAGACTCGTACTGCAAACACCTTTTGGTTCCAGACTAGGTTACAACTATCCATGTTAATGTTGGACTGAAGGCCCTATATATGATTGTGTCTATAGCCCTTTTCCAATATCATGAAAGTAATATACCTTTGCAGATGATTAATAAGGTCAGTAAGCCCATCATAGGGGTCAAGTTTTGGTATCCTAAAGCCCTTAGGGGCTGGTGTTCTTTTATTTTCTCGGTGAATAGCCACACCCATATATAACTGATATCCAAGACCAAAGACTAGTTTTCAAGATGAGGATTTGTGGTCTTAAGATGTTCCGCCATCTGGTCCAAGCTTCTAAGTACCGTACCTGTGTCACTTGCCTCTAGACCTTCTAAGTGGGCCCTAAATCCCTATGGTAGTTTCCACGGGGGAAGAGGCCTAATATTATCCTTAACTAAATGGCCTTCACTTGCTTTTTAGGCTTGTAGTGAAACTACCTTCATAATCTTTTATTGGATTATGCTTCTCAATATCTCAAAAAGTTCATGTTAGAGGGCCTAAAATTATTCATCATCTGAGGTTGTTGGGGCCTTACTTGCCTAATATTGAGGAGGGAAGAAAAGTTCTTTTCCACGTTCTTCCCTCTTTTATTTTGTTTGAGCTATTTCCACATGTTCCTATGGATTTCATCATTCATCAATTGTATTATCATTGTTAGAAATATCCTGGTTCCATTAAGATCTTTGTGTATCCACCATATAATTTTCCAAAGATTGTGCCAAATTGATAGAAAAATTATTAATGGAATCAACAAATCAAGAAAAACCACTAGGCTCTAAATTGGGATCACAATAATTGCACCCAAAGATAGTGTCAGAAGGACCTAGAGAAGTGTCACCCAGGAAAACTCTGACGATTAAGTTAGCTCTCCAAAACTAGATGAAGTAGCTAGGGAAAAGTAGGGTTTCTTGTATATATCTTGAATGAGTCATGAGGATCTCTTTTATAGACGAGAGTGTCGACTTAGACCTTGTCGAAAAGTGAATTAATAAGGGATTTTATTCCTTGTGAAAGTCATCTTTTAGTAAATTCCTTCCTTGATTACAATTGATATCAAACTGGATCTTTTTGTAAATTGGGCCCTAATAATGGGCACAAACCACCTAAACCTAATATGGTATTACTTGTTTTTCTCAAAACAAAAAGATCTTATCATAAAGGGAAATTCAAGTACAAAACCATGAATTTTCTTGTAGTAACATAGATAAATCTTTAATCTTAAAATTAAGAGTAAAAATTATTCAAGTAAAAATTGAAAAAACCAAACAAATTGATTACATTAAGAAATTTTTTTTGTTCATTTATTTAGTTACAGAAATGGTCCAAAATAGAATTTCATGTTCGATTTTCAAATTAGCTATTCATTCATAAATTTAAAACTAAACAAACTGGATAATAAAAAGTATGTTACAATTATTCATTCCCTATGATTTTGTACTATATATTTTTTCAAACGGCAAGAGAAAATGAATATATATTAAAAGAATAAAATGGTATGAAACAAGTCAGTTATAAGCTAAGACTACATCCAAGACCAAAACACAACACCTGCTAATGCCAGAACAACCCACTTAAAAACTGTATTTGACTCTTGGCTGTTAAGTAAAGATTGTTTTTGAAATTTTAGTTGACGATATGAACTTCCAAAGAATTATTTCTTTTCACCAAATAAAGTACCTTTAGTATTATAAGTACCTAGTGGACTGCTTGGATTGTTACTCTTATACCCTTCAAACGGTAGTATTCTAACATACAGTTTTGTCTATTTTAGCCAGATTTTGATCATGTAAAGAAAATCAAAAATGATAAGTCTAAAGTTCCAATTTTTATATTGATACAACTTTCTTGTGTGCTTGTTAATAGTGATTTAGATAACCTAGTATTGTTTTCTTTGAATTCTTCCTCATGAAGATAGATATTGCAGATTTTGTGATCTTGTGGTGTTGCTTTGGCCTCTAACTAAGCCTGAAGGCCTTAATAGAACAATAGATGAATGTTTTGGGTTTCCTTGGCAACTTCGATCATTGTTGGTCTGCCTTTTCTGTCCATGGAGAGTGACCTGAAAGAAGTCATTATGAAACTAACCAATTCTTCCTCCTTAATCCCTTCATGACCTATTCTTTCATTTGCACATGATTGAACCAACTTTTTTGCCCATTAACCCCATCATATTGTATTTATAGAAAGAATAGCACTTTACATGGTGACATGCCCATAGGAGCTATAAAATATGTAGCCCAAAATAAAAAAACATCGACCTTCTCAGTGATAAAACACGATATTCCATTATGAGGCACTAGTTTTGGTCTGACAAATGAATTGTAAGAACTGAGGCTGCTAATTTCTAGATGTGATTACCATTAGGGGTAAACAAACATAGCTCAAAATCAATAAACTTAGGCACATTTTCACCAACAAAAACTATATTGAATGGTGTAATACCCCTATAGACAATTGGCCTAAAGAATGTCATAAAGGGATATGAAACAACATTGGCCAAATGGATTAAAATTTCCAACCTACATTTCTAAGGCACATAAAGCTAAAAAGACAACCTATGATTAGGATTAAGGCAGTTCTATAAGCTCCCTTTTATGTCTATATATTCATACACCAAAGTTGGCTCCTTTGGCTCAAAGCAACATCCCAAAAGCTTCAAAACTAACTGGGGAAGGTCAACTCTTGGTGATTTGAAACATTAAATAAATTGAAAAATATGAATTTGTTGAATAAGGTAGAGTCATAATCTCATATCTCTTTCTTGCTTAAGATCATATGATTGTTTGGCCAATTTTTTCATTTTTTTTTCTAGAAAAATTAGCTTGTTTGGCCTAAGCTTAGGCACACCTTTTTAGGGCTTTGTAATTGATTTATTTTCTAATGTGGAATCGTGAAGGCTCAATCATGTTTTTTGGGTTAAAATTTAACCTTTCCCATTTGTCAATCTATAGCCAATTTGGCAACATCACTAAGGGGTGCCACTAAACTCCAAACCTCCACAGTTTTCCTTCATATTGCATGTTACTACTAGTTCGAGTGCATCCAAGATGCCAAAAAAAAAAAGATTCTTCTTTTTTCTATATTATAAAAGTATCTTATGCCCATTATACTCGTAAAATATTTATGTGCACAAAAAAAAATTGATAGTTTAGTTTACAAATTTTTTTAATGTCCAATAACTACTTCAAACATTGATCATAAGATCATGTGTGGGTTATTAGTAGCTTGACCAAATTTTCATATGTTAGAGGGGGCAAATTTCATATATATTTGTAAAATTTTTTTTATCCTAAATGGGTCCCTAATTTAAGATTTGTCCTAATCAAGTCCCAACTTTTGAAATTTTTTCCTAATCCACCTTCCATCACTTTCATAATGAAATCATCAAGCAAGTGGATTTAATATTTTAATCACCATCTCACCTTCCATGCTCGACCACCACCATCTAGTTACCAAAAAATTGAGTGCTTGGATATTCTTTCTCTAACCTTAATGAAATAAATTTCTTTTGAGATATATAACTACTCTATAAAGTAGCTTACTTGTTCAGGATCGTGAGCGGGTTATCATCCAAGTAAAATAGTGCCACCCAAGTGGACTGACTGACCATCTCCTTGTATAACTCGTTAATTGCAAATATGATCGACATTGACATGTTGATGATGAAGATGTCACCTAGTCATAACAATTTAAAATGAAAAGTTTGGAGGAACTTGGATTCTCTTAAAGATCCTCGGAACGGATGGGCTTAACCTTCATTCAAAACATGCACCCATTCCACATTGATCTTTGAAAGCTTGGCCATGAATAACAAAATAGCCTTGTGTCTCTTAACAACCTAGTCCAACTCTTTTACTAGTGTTGACACTCAATTTCGTCCGACCCTTAAAATATTAAAAAAAAATTAAATTTAAAAAAAATTAAATTAATTATTATTAATTAATTAATTAAAAAAAAAAAAAACGCTTCACCCAGCTGGATACCATTTTACCTGCTCTCCTTCGGCTTGGGTCTTTTAGAAAAAACATCTGAATCCTCTCCCATCCCATTAAAAAAAGAGCGAACCTGAGACGTAGGCAGGACATTTTTTTCCACTTCTACAACCACCTCCAAATCGCCTACTCCACCTGCGATGGCACTCTCTATCTCCCACTGCTGGTCTTCCACCACTCTTCTTTTCCTCCGCTATCCTTTCTTGTCCGTTTGCGCCTTTTTTCTTCCTTGTCTCCGTCGAGCCTCTGCTGATCAAATGAACCCGCAACAACAGTTCGATCAGAACCCGACCCTTCCGGAAGAGAAATCGTCGGCGCCGGAGGCTAAGCAAGAGCAGCGGCAGCACCAACAAGCATCTCACTCGACCGACTACATGCCGTACCCGAAGATTGACCCCAACGACATCGCTCCTCCTCCTGAGAATTGGACCTCTGTTTCCATGGGTCCGGAGTCGCAGCCCCGAACAGGTCCGGCGCTGATCTCTGGCAGCGCCACCACCACCATGCCGTCCGAGTCCAACCCCTACGTATCTCCCATGCAGTGGCGGAACTAGGATTTTCGGTTCAGGGGCCGAGCCTGGAGGAGAGTCGACTAAACCCGTAGGAGAGGGACGGTATCATGGTGAGGTAAAGTTGGAGATTGAGAGTAATTCGTACTAATTCAAAGACTAGGGTGCAACTCGTACAAATTGAAAAATTTAAAGGACTAATAGTCTATTTGGGCTATGTTAGAATATTTGTTTAAGACTAAAGGGAATAATTGATCATTTGGTCACTGCTTTATTTAGCGCATACCTTACTGTCCTCCATCTTCATATTTTTCAATTTAAACTAGTGAAGACATATGCTTGCTATCTGTCAACTTCTGTTGGTCCAGTTATGGGAGTTCTATATCTTTCGACTGCAAAGGTTGCCTTTTGTAGTGACAATCCTCTGTCCTACAAAGTTGGCGAGCAAATTGAATGGAGCTACTACAAGGTATCCAATGCTCCTTCTTCTATAAATAGGGGTCCAAACCTGCAAAGAACAAACGAAAAAATCAAGATAAGAGCCTCTTAATTAAAAAGGAAGAACTGTAGCTTAGGTCCTGTTCATCTTTCCTTCTTTCCAGAAAAGCCTGAATTTTGCTTTTTTTCTCTGTTGATCTTTTACCGTTTCCACTCTTTCTCCATTTGCCGTTTCCGTCCTCTCTCCCTCTTGCCGTTTCCGTCCTCTCTCCCTCTCGCCGTCCCGTTCTCTTCCCTCCGTCGCGTCCTTCTTTCTTCTCCCTCCCTCTTCCCTTCCCCCCCATCACGGTCTTCTTCTCCTCCCTTTTCCCCCCGTCACCGCCCTCTCTCTCCTCCTGCCTCGCCATCCTCCTCGCCACCGCCCTCTCTCTCCAGCCCTCCCCACCGTCTCGCTACCTCCTCCTCCTTCCTCCCTGCCCTCGTCACCGCCCTTCCAACTCCGCCAGTCTCCCTCACCGACGTCGCCGCTACCCCTGCCGTCGCCCTCCAACCCGCGACCCGACCAGCCAGGAATTTGAATTCTTCTCTGTTTGGGTAAAACTCCTCTTTAAACCTTGATCTTATCATATTCTTTCATACAAGTCATTAACCTTTTTGTTTGTTTGTTTTTTTTAAAACTAACAATAAACTTTTGTGTGTTTATTTATTTGTTTTTTTTCTTTTCCTTTTTTCTTCTTTTTTGTTATTTTTTTATGTAAGGTTATACCTTCTGCTTTTATGCAGATGGCCAAAAGCCCCACATTTTTCTATTTATTTCTTTTATTTATTTATTTTCATTTCATTTACATTTATTTATTTTATGCACTTTATATTTAGTAGATGGCTAAACGCCCCACTTTATTATTTATTTACTTTTCTGCAATTATTTACTTTATACACTTTTATTTTTTTAAGTGAATGGCTAAACGCCCTACTTTCTTTATTTATTTACTTTTTTGAATTTATTTATTTTATGCACTTTATATTTTTTTTAGTGGATGGCTAAACGCCCCACTTTTCTTATTTATTTACTTTTATGGAATTATTTACTTTATGCACTTTATTTTTTTTTAGTGGATGGCTAAACGCCCCATTTTCTTTCTTTATTTATTTTTCTGCAATTATTTACTTTATGCACTTTTATTTTTTATGTGGACGGTTAAAAGCCTCACTTTTCTTTATTTATTTACTTTTCTGCAATTATTTACTTTATGCACTCTTATTTTTTACGTGGATGACTAAAAGCCTCACTTTTCTTTATTTATTTATTTTTCTGCAATTATTTACTTTATGCACTCTTATTTTTTACGTAGACGGCTAAAAGCCCCACTTTCTTTATTTATTTAACTTTCTGTATTTATTTATTTTATGTACTTTTTTATTTTTTTTAGCGGATTGCTAAACACCCCACTTTCTTTATTTATTTAATTTTCTGCATTTTGTTTACTTTATGCACTTTTATTTTTTTTACGTGGATGGTTAAGTAGATGGTTAAACACCCCACTTTATTTATTTATTTAATTTTTTGCGTTTTGTTTACTTTATGCACTTTTTTTTTACGTGAATAGTTAAGTGGATGGCTAAATACCTCACTTTTCTTTATTTATTTATTTTTTTGCACTTTATTTATTTCTTTATTTTTTTAATTTCTTCACTTTACTTATTTCTTTCTTTAATTACTTTTTCTGCACTTTATTTTTTTACGTGAATGGTTAAGCACCCCACTTTATTTATTTATTTTATTTATTTACTTTTCCACAATTTTATTTTTCTTTATGTGGATAATTAACCTTAATTTATTTATTTACCATTTTTTTTAGCTGGCCAAAATTCCCATCTTACTTCCTTATTTTTTATTATCACTCCTATTACAACAAAGCCCCCATCCTTTATTTTTTTCATCATTTTTAACATTATTTGGAATATTAAGACACTTATCTTTTTTTTTTTTATTTCCTTTAAATAACAAAATTTAACCTTTTATTCCTTTTATTAAAATAAAAATAAATTTTTATTAAAAAAATCATAACCAGACGATTCCAATAAAAAATCAATGGTTTTAAATAAGTATTTTTTTAGATCTATGGATTAGATAATTACTTAAAAAAATCTTTAAAAAAATGAAAAGAAAAATAAAATTTTAAAAAAATAATAAAAAGGAAAATAATATTAAGATCATTAAAAATCCATATTCGGATAAAAATTTATGACAAAAAATAATTAATTAAATAATAATAAATTAAAAATTAAAATTTTCATTAAATTCCATATCCGGGTGATTCGATAGGATCCATGGTTTGGAAAAATATCAAATTTATAATAAAAATGAATAAAAATTAAGTACCAAGATAAAAAAAAATCCATATTCGGATAATTCGACAGAATTTATGATATGGATTAATAATTAATTAAAATATACAATAATATAAAAAAAACTAAATTTCATTAAATTCCGTATCCGGGTGATTCGATAAAATCCATGGTTCGGAAATATCAAATTTATTATAAAAAAAATTATACAAATTAATTACCAAGATTTAGAAGTCCATATTAATTTAAAAATCCACATCTGGATGATTCAGTTAAAATTTCTGGTTTGAAAATTAACTGAAATTATTTCAAAAGCAAGCAAAACAAAATTAAAATCAACTAAGGTACTAATTTTGGGCGTTAAAATAGAGTTATTTTAACGTAACCGTACTCCCGAACCCTCGAACTCTCGTAGACCATTTTTAGGTGTCCAATCGACCTAGGTGAAACCGATTGGTGGCAACTCCCAAAAACCCCTACATTGCTACAGCTTGGCGACTCCACTAGGGACATGCTACGTTAGTGAGTCAAGCCTTAAAGTTGATTTGTTTTGTTCTGCTTTTGCTTATTTTTATGTGAATTCATGTGCTATATTTACTTATTGTAAACATGCAATATGCATTCACGGCATGAAGCTCTATACCCGAGCTTCCTCAATTCAACCACACTCTTTCAAAGCGGAATTGGTGTTGTTGTCCTTGTGAGACCATGGTCTCCAAGCCTTCACCGGTTTCAAGTAGCGAAGTAGTGTATTGCCTCCTGAGACGGATAGTCTCTGTATGGACCCACGAAAAGCTACGACCCGAATTAATCATTTCCTTACATAAACCCTCGTGGGTAAGGAATTGCGCTGTCACTATAATTTAGTGATGGGATTCGGGAACTACCCTCGACCTTTTTGATAAACCACCCTATGCATATAGAACTCCCCACTTAACCATAGAACTGGCCATAGAATTCCTACCATTTACCAACACTATAAGCATGTCACTGTTATGCCATTTTGTTGCCCTACACTTTTGTTTTCTTCGTGTCTTATATTTATGGCTTTAACTCCTTTTCTCATAATAGTTCATGAGCTATTAATTGCTATTTAACTTGTTAATAACCTTATTTTTCTTTTGTTGTACTTCTGTTTTGTGCAATTTTTCTTCATGCATCAAAACCACGCATCAAACTGTACTAACTTTTTGGTCTTTCTAATGACAACTAGAAGTCTTGAAGTTCCACGATAGTGGATAATCAAACTCACTCATTGCATGCATGCATTACATCAATCACATACATGTAAAGTCTAATAAAATGAATCTCACTTTAAAAAGGTAAAATTGGCCCTCAACACCGATATTCAACTCGGCTCCAAACAAGACTTATGGCAGAGCAAATTGAAGGACGTCTCACAGATATTGAGTCCAAGATAGAAAGCATGGCCAAGCAAATGAAACAATTAATGGAGCTAATCAAGGGGAAAGCAACCCAAGTCCCCGTCAAAGAACCACAAGATCCCACTTATCCCCCGGGATTCACCCCACAACGGATCTCAGTTCAGGAAAATCTTTTTCAGGAACCAGGTCCGTCCGCTAGCATTCACCTGAAACAAAATACTGCCTATGAAGAGAAGAAGACACTATCAAAGGAAGAAGGAGAATCTCAAAAGCTCGAGACAATAGAGAAGAGGCTTCGGGCCATTGAAGGAGGCACTGTATTTGGATCTCTCTCGGTGGATGATCTCTGCTTGGTGCCAGATGTTGTGATTCCCTCGGACTTTAAGGTGCCAGACTTTGTGAAATATGATGGAACAAGTTGCCCCATCACTCACATTACACTGTTTCTAAGAAAAATACAACCACTCACAAAAAACGAGAAGGTGTGGATAGCACTTTTTCAAGAAAGTCTTACAAAGTCAGCACTACAATGGTATCTAAGTCAAGGTCCAAGAAACATCAAAACATGGAATGACCTCGCTCAAGCTTTCATCAATAACTACAAACATGTCATGGACTTGGCCCCGGATCGCCAAACTCTCCAGAATATGGAAAAGAAAAAGCAAGAAACCTTCAAGGAGTACGCTCAAAGATAGAGGGACTTAGCTGCACAAGTTCAGCCACCCATGATGGAGAGAGAAATGGTAACTTTATTTGTCCAGACACTGAAGTACCCATACTACGACAAACTTATTGGCAATTCGGCAACCAATTTCTCAGACATTGTCATGTCTGGAGAAAGAATTGAGCATGGGATTAGGACCGGGAAGATCACTGAATCCTTTAATGATGCCATGAAAAGAGGAGGACCATCCAGAAGAAAGGATGAGGAGGTACAACAAGTAGGACGCGGAAGAGAGATTCCCCTCGTGGGTACTGTGGCTACTGGGCCTCGCCTATCCTATCCTACCAATAGGCCCAATAATTATCCTCCCAACAGGCCTAATCAATTACGGCCACCTGTTCCGACCCCTTCAGTGCCCATACAAAGACAGAGAAATTTTTGCACCAATTCCTATGACTTACACTGAGTTATATCCAAAGCTCATTGAAAGTCAACTTATCCGCCCAATTCCTACAAGGCCAATAGAACCCCCATATCCAAGGTGGTATGACCCCAACATAACTTGCCCATATCATGATGGCGTTGTGGGCCATGGTCTAGAAAATTGCATAGCTTTGAAACGCATAGTCCAACAATTAATCGAGTCAAAGTGGTTGGACTTTTCTGATGAACCGAACGTCACTCACAACCCATTGCCGCCTCATCAAGCTAAACCAGTTAATATGATAGAGGAACACCGACTGATAAAGAAGTCAGTCAATGACATTACAACCCCTCTTAAGCATGTATACTCATGGCTTGTGAAAGAAGGGGTCATCATTGGAAAGCCTTCTCTTGGACACAAAGAAATCAAAGGTGAAGAATGGTGTGATTTTCATGACAGTAAGGGTCATTCCATCCAGGAATGCTCAGAATTCCGTGAGAATCTACAGAGACTCATAGACTCATCCCAACTCAGCATTTTTCTGGGACAAGGTTTGCAAGGGATCTCAGAGCCATTGAAAATCTCTGCAAACGAAGGGAAATACGGCCTAGGTTTTACACCGACAAGGCAAGATAAAATGAAGACGATAGCTGAAAAGAGAGAAAAGAGGATTGCACGACTAAAAGGGCATCCCCTAGAGGGAAGAAATCTGGATATCCCTGACATCACTGAAACATTCGTGAGTGGTGGCTTGATTCCAAAAAATGACAATGAAGGCGCGCTGACCATCAGCATCGACAAGTCTTTTGAATATCTTTCGATTCAGGCAATAATCAGTGATTCACCCGAAAATGAGGAGCTCGTTCAACCCTATAGCCCACGGGATGTGCTGAACAATTGGGAGGCGATAGAACTGCCTGTTGTAATCGAGAGCTTTTCAAAGTAATCTAATAGTAAAAACCTCCTAAAGAAAGGTTCAATCAATAGGGTGTAGTCTTTGCTTAAGTGAACCTTTTAGTTATTGCTTTTCATTCCAATAAAGTTGTGATTTATGCACATTATAAATAAAGCACCAATTTGCATTCATCTCATTCTCGCCATTTTCTCTTCTCTCTTTTCTCTCTGGCTAATGCAGACCTGAAACTCTCTTTAATGACAATGAAAGAATGAACTTTGATAATCCTGTAAACACTGCTGACTCGGATGATGAAGATCTTCAAATATCTCCTGAGTTATTAAAAATGATCGAGCAAGATGAAAAAGAAAGAGCAACAAGTCAGGAACCAACTGAGACATTCAACTTGGGAGACAATCAGGATGTAAAAGAAGTTAAGATTGGCACTCTATTTCCTCCTGAAGAGAAAGAAGAACTAATCCACTTATTGAGGGAATATGTAGACGTATTTGCTTGGTCATACCAAGATATGCCCGGCTTAAGCTCGGACATAGTGCTACACAAAATACCATTGAAGCCTGGGGCGAAGCCCGTCAGACAGAAGCTACGAAGATTAAAGCCGGATCTGATCTTGAGAGTAAAAGATGAGATTCGAAAGCTATGGGATGCCGGATTCCTTGGAGTCGCTGAATATACAGAATGGGTTGTCAACATAGTTCCAGTTGAAAAGAAAGAGAGTGGGAAACTAAGAGTTTGTCAGGACTACCGGCCTTTGAACGAGGCCAGCCCTAAAGATAACTTCCCACTTCCTCACATTGATACGTTGGTGGATAATACCGCAGGAAACTCCTACTTTTCTTTCATGGATGGCTTTTCTGGATACAATCAAATCAAACTCGATCCAGATGATATGATAAAAACTGCTTTTATTACCCTTTGGGGTACCTTCTACTATAAGGTGATGCCTTTTGGGTTAAAGAATGCTGGTGCTACATATCAAAGAGCCATGGTCGCCTTATTCCATGACATGATGCATAAAGAAATTGAAGTATATGTAGATGACATGATTGCCAAAACTTTCACTGCTGGGGGGCATCTAAATGTACTGAGAAAACTATTCGATAGACTTCGCAGGTATCAACTAAAATTGAATCCTGCCAAATGTACTTTTGGAGCCTCTTCAGGAAAGTTATTGGGTTTCATGGTAAGCAAAGATGGGATTCGAGTTGACCCAAGTAAAGTCAAGGCAATACAAGAAATGCAACCCCCAAAGACTCCAAAAGAAGTAAGAAGTTTTCTGGGCAGAATCAACTTCATAGCAAGATTCATATCACAATTGACGTCCAAGTGTGAACCTCTTTTCAAATCACTAAAGAAGAACAATCCGATTGAGTGGAATAATGAATGCCAAGAGGCATTTGAGAAAATCAAGCAATACCTATCAAATCCACCAGTCTTGGTACCACCCCGATCTGGAGAACCGTTGATTCTATACTTATCAATACAGGATTCTTCATTAGGATCTCCAAAACTGATCCCATCAAGCACATCTTTGAGAAACCCGCTTTATCAGGAAGGATCACAAAGTGGCAAATGCTGTTGTCTGAATACGACATACAGTATGTCACCCAGAAGGCCGTAAAAGGGAGTGCGATTGCCGAATATCTGGCTGATAGAGCGTTGGATGATTATGAGCCAATGAAAATGGACTTTCCTGATGGAGATATAATGATAATTGAACAGGAAGTCTCTGAAGATGATGAAACATGGAAAATGGCATTCGATGAAGCATCTAATGCTTAGGGACAAGGGATTGGAGCTATACTTATCTCTCCAAGTGGAGAACAGTTCCCCATCACAGCGAAAATCACATTTCCTTATACCAACAATATAGTAGAATATGAGGCATGTGCTATGGGACTCCAAATGGCACTGGGACTGAAGGTACGAAATCTCCGAGTTTATGGGGATTCCGCATTGGTCATATATCAAATAAATGGAGATTGGGAGACAAGGGATTCAAAATTGATCCCTTACCAAAAGCTCATACTAGACTTGGCAGGAAAGTTTAACAGTATAAGCTTCCATCATCTTCCAAGGGAAGATAATCAAATTCTGGATGCCTTAGCTACTTTAGCTGCCATGTACAAGATAAGCGACCCTGAGCATACTCCTGTTTTTGAAATAAAAGTACTAGATTCCCCAGCTTACTGCATGAGTGTGGAAGAAGAATTGGATGGGAAACCTTGGTATCATGATATCAAGAAATACCTCCAAGAACCAGTATATCCACCAGAAGCATCAGAAAATGACAAGAAATTTTTACGAAGGTTGTCAATGAGTTTTCTTTTAAACCTAGACATACTTTATAAGAAAACCCCAGACTCGATGCTACTTCGCTGTGTAGATGCTCATGAAGCACGAAAGATCATGGAAGAAGTTCATGCTGGAATGTGTGGAGCACACACTAGTGGTCATACCATGGCAAGACAAATAATGAGGGCGGGCTACTATTGGCTCACATTAGAAAGTGATTGCATCAATCATGTAAGAAAATGTCATAAGTGCCAAATATATGCCAACAAGATCCAGGCTCCACCTGCTCCTCTTAATGTAACAGCAATACCTTGGCCTTTCGCTATGTGGGGGATTGATGTCATTGGAGCAATTACCCCCAAGGCTTCTAATGGTCACAAATTCATTCTAATGGCAATAGACTACTTCACCAAATAGGTAGAAGCTGTGTCTTATGCAAGTGTAACACAAAAGATGGTATGTCGATTCATTAAAAAAGAGATCATTTGTCGGTATGGGTTGCCAGAGCGTATCATCTCAGACAATGCCACGAACTTAAATAATGAAATAATGCAGACTTTGTGCCAACAATTCAAGATCAAGCATCTCAATTCAGCACCTTATCGACCGATGATGAATGGCGCAGTAGAAGCGGCCAATAAAAATATCAAGAGAATTATTGAAAAGATGATTGTCACTTACAAGGACTGGCATGAGATGTTACCTTTCACACTACATGTTTTCAGAACTTCTATTCGTACTGCTACTGGAGCAACACCTTTTTTTTCTGGTATATGGTATGGAGGCCGTATTACCCATTGAAGTTGAGATTCCTTCGTTGAGAGCATTAATGGATACCCAATTGGAAGAAGCGGAATGGGTCAGGACTAGATATGAGCAATTAAACCTAATTGATGAAAGAATAATGATGGCCCTCTGTCATGGACAACTCTATCAAAGGAGGATGATTCGTGCTTACAATAAAAAGGTTCGCCCATGACAATTTCATGAAGGAGACATAGTGCTCAAGAAAATCTTACCCATTCAGCATGATCCTAAAGGAAAATGGACACCAAACTATGACGGATCATATGTGGTGAAGAAAGCCTTTTCAGGAGGAGCTCTAATTCTGGCGGAAATGGATGGACGAGAGCTACCAAAACCAGTAAATTCAGATTTAGTGAAGAAATATTTTGCTTGATGATGAAGTTTTCGGACATAAGGGAAGAAATGGGTACAGGGTTGCCAGAGCTTGTTCGATCAAAGTTGTCAAAGAGAGCGTTCTTCTCTCAGACTTTCATTGTTCTTCATCTGTACCCAAGACTTTTATATTCCCTTACTCATAAATGAAAAGCCAATTCTCTCTAGCTCTTTTTCTTCAAATCTCACATTCAACTTTTATATTCCCTTACTCATAAATGAAAAGTCAATTCTCTCTAGCTCTTTTTCTTCAAATCTCACATTCTTGCTGGCCTCAAGTGTACAATAAATTATGACTTTGTAGGAAGAATAGTAATAATTAAAACTCAGAAAAAGAAAAGACCATAGATTACTTTGATAAGCTTTATGAATTAAAACAGGTAAGATCGAGGTCTTGCTTTGCGAACGGTACAAAACATTGGCTAACAGGAAAAAGAGTAACAAACCTTCAGGTGATTCCCTTGGTGGTTGCTTGGATGATTGCTTCAAAAGTCTTACAATTGAAAATAGGAGCATGATTATATCAACAAGAAGGAAGTATACTCACGAAGGTTTCGTAAACCCAACAACAGGGACGAATATCCAAAGAGACATAAAGTATGAGGCGGGCGAACGTTGAGGAAGTTGAGGCCAAAATTCAAGAATAAGTCAAGAAAAATTTCTTTGAAGGGGCTTTCGAAAAGAATTGAGCTTTTGAGGCAATGGACAAGAGTTGAGAAGCATAAAGAGATTCAATGGTAGTCCGAGAAGGCAATCACAAAAAGGATCCAGTAAAGCAAAGACATGAAGAACTAGATCCATGCAAAAAAAAAAAAAAAAAAAAAAAAAAAAAAAGAGCCATCAGTTACACATGCCCTGCATTCATGCATTTCACATTATACATGCATGGCTTTTACATAACAGGGATCAAACGGAAAGCATATCCGCGGCATGATTACAACATTGATAAGTATAAGCTGAGACTTCAACTTCATCAGCTCATTCCAGTCTATCACTGGATGCACAGCTAATACGCTGGACCAAGCTGCGTCAAGAATTCAACATTATGGTCAAGGATAAGGTAGACATCAAAAAATATTGTCATTGACAATTTGTCAAAAGCTGGCAATGGATTCGATAATCGAGGCTTCACCCATAAGGACAGGATCGACGTCAGCTCAATGGAATATAAAAAATAAGAGATAGCTATGGTCAAGGATAAGGTAGACATCAAAAAATATTGTCGTTGAAACTTGTCAAAAGCTGGCAATGGATTCGATAATCGAGGCTTCACCCATAAGGACAGGATTGACGTCAGCTCAATGGAATATCAAAGATAAGAGATAGCCATGGTCAAGGATGAAATAGACATAAAAAATGTTGTCGTTGACAATTTGTCAAAAGCTGGCAATGGATTCGATAATCGAGGCTTCACTCATAAGGACGGGATGGATGCCAACTCAATGGAGTATCAAAAATAAGAAACATCTATGACATCAAAATATTGTCAAAAAGTAGGATCCATTTTTCCGGTTAAGTGGCGGATACGGTACTCTGTGACTCTCAAGTCGGTTGTCTCAGTTGCCCATAATAACTGATTTCTTTCTCCCTTCTTTCTTTCTTTATTTCCTTCTAAAAAATGGATCCTACTCTTTCTGCCTTGCGAAAATACTTTCCTTCTCTCCCAATGAACATTCTTAAAAAGATTTACCGAGTTCGCTGTGAACGATTAAGAGTTTTGATGCACAAAGGAATCCCTGAAGATGTGCGGTGGTTAATTGAAGCTAAGGTTCGTCTGGCAGGTGAAGTCCCAGATGCATTTGTGTCTCACATGCCTGGCATAGGCAAAAGCTCTTATGCCAAAAAGCGAAGAGCGAAAAGGTTACAAGTCTGTCATAAATGTGGTCGATGGACTTGTAATACTAAATGTCGTTCTTTAGGAATGATCTCCGATAATCGAGAAGATAAAATACGATTCATCAAGAATGGCCTGAGTAAGGATTCGTTGGATGATATCCGATTGACTCTTGAGACGCATTCTTGTGGATCAGTGCAACGCGAACTTCTTGGTTTATGGAGTATTTTTCACGAAGAACGAGAGCGTTATAGTCCCGGGAATCTGACTTTAAAAGACCCTGTTTGCCAGTTTGTAAGAAAACTGGATGGGAAGCAAATCCCCGACTCATAGAAGGCGTTGAAGCCGTTACTGGACGTAAAACCAGTGGAAGATGTGAGCCACAGTCACAATTACTGTACATACAATTTGTCATATTTGGAAAATTTACCTTTTCTTTTGACAATAATGTACTTGCTCCTGTAAGCGTAATTAACACGTTATCCTTTCATCGCTATAAATGCGTGTTCTTCTTTCCAGTTAAGTAGCGGATACGGTACTCCGTGACTCTCATAGTCGGTTATTTCAGTTTCCTACAATAACTGATTTCTTCCTCTCTTCTCTCAAATTCTTCTCTCATCAATGGATTCTACTCTTTCCACCCTGCGAAAGTACTTTCCTTCCCTCCCAATAAATGTTCTTAAAAAGATTTACCAAGCTAGATGTGAAAGAATCAGAGTTTTTATACACAAAGGCATTCCTGACAATGTGCGGTGGTTAATTGAAGCTAAGGTCCGTTCGGCTGGTGAAGTTTCAGATGCATTTATGCCCCGTATGCCCGGCTTAGGTAAAAGCGCTTATGCCAAAAAGCGAAGAGCAAAGAGGCTAGGCGTCTGTCATAAATGTGGACGATGGAATTGCGATACTAAATGTCGTTCTTTAGGGATGATCTCCAAAAATCGTGAAGATAAAAGAAAATTCATTAAGAATGGTCTGCGTAAGGAATCTTTGGAGGATATCCGATTGACTCTTGAAACGCATTCTTGTGGAATAGTGCAACATGAAATTATCAGTTTATGGATGACTTTTCATAAAGAACGAAACCGTTACAGTCTTGAGAATTTGACTTTAAAAGACCCTGTTTGCCAGTTTGTAAGAAAATTGGATGAGAAGCAACTCCCCGACTCATACAAGCCGTTGAAGCCGTTATTGGACGTAAAACCAGTGGAAGACGTGAACCAAAGTCACGACTATTGTACATGCTAGCTGACATTTTGGAAATTTTCTTTTTCTTCTGACAATAATGTACCTGTTTCTGACGTAAGTCACAGTCACGACTACTGTACATGCTAGCTGACATTATGGAAATTTTCCTTCTCTTCTGACAATAATGTACCTGCTCCTAACGTGAGCCACAGTCACGACTACTGTACATACTAGCTGTCACCTTTGAAAATTTTACTCCTCTCCCAACAATGATGTACCACTTCTGACGTGAGCCACAGTCATAACTACTGTATATGCTAGCTGTCACTTTTGAAAATTTTTTCTTCTCTTCCGACAATAATGTACCTACTCTTATAAATGTAATTATTGCATTATCTTTTCACCTCTATAAATACATCCTCTTTTCTTCATTTCTCACAAGGTTAAGGATAGGAATGGAGAAAACCTCAACTCGTAAATCCCGAAGTATTTGTGTATTTTCTGGGGCTTTTCCTGGAAAAGATGAAGAGTATTTAAAGGCAGCCAACCATTTGGGTAGAGTATTAGCTGAGCGAAAAATACATTTAGTTTATGGAGGAGGTAGTGTCGGATTAATGGGAGGTGTAGCATCAGCAGCATCTTTAGGAGGAAGTCAAGTTTTGGGCATTATCCCTGGACCTTTGAAATTTGTTTCTGGGGGCACGATTGGAGAAGAATTAGTGGTTAAAAATTTGCAAGAGCGTTTGTTACAAATGCTTTTTAATGCTGATGCTTTTATCGCTCTACCAGGTGGTTTTGGCACATTGGGAGAAATCTTCCAAATTGCTTCCATGGCCCAACTTAATTTGCACAAGAAACCCATTGGGCTGTTGAATGTTAACAATTTCTTTACAGGTCTGATATCTTTTGTGGATTACGCTGTGCAGAAGAATTTTATATCAAGAGTGGCACGACGAATCCTAATATCCGCAACAACTGCTGAAGAATTGCTAGATAAAATGCAAGCTTTTGTTCCTGAACCAGATCCAGCAATGATTCAGATAGACTGGACACGACAGTCTTTCCCGACCAGTTCCATCCCATAATTGTCCTTTACCCGGCCTGTTGAAGCATTGTGGAAGAAGAAGCGATCCGATCTGTTCTTCTTGTCCTTTAGTTTTATTATCAGCATTTTTTTTCGTGTTTCAGTTTTTCTTTTCAGGGAATTTCTTCTTTTTTTTTTTTTTTTTTACCTTTTAGGATAGTTTTGTTCATGCTGATATTAAAACCATAGGACAAAGCCTTTAGTTTGGAATGGCTGAGTAAGGAGTAATTTTTTTGCTCTTGAGACGCATCCTATTAGGTCTACTAGTCATGACATTTTGGGGTAGCTAAGCTTCAACCTTATTTGGATGACATATCTCACAAGGGAATCTATATTTTCTGAAGAAAATATTAGATGAAACCTGGATATTGATTCCAAACATCCGTTCCCTTACATAATTTGTCAGTTTTATTGTCATTTTATGGAACTTCTCATCATCAAGATTCACTCATTTCATGGAAGTTTAAATTTTTGCACTCGCCTATTATGAAAATTCACACTTCCGAAGAAATTATTCCAACTTCAATTGCCTTCATACAAATTTTGCTTGAGGTACTAAGGAAAGCTCCTTAACCTCAAAAAGGAGAAAAGAGTTTTTCTCCACAATCAATTTTTCTTCAACGATAGGAGAGTTCCTGTCGTAGAGGTTCTAAGGAAATCTCCTTAACCTCAAACTTCAATCAATCAATCAATTTTTCTTCAACGATAGGAGAGTTCCTGTCGTAGAGGTTCTAAGGAAATCTCCTTAACCTCAAACTCAATCAATCAAACAATCAATTTTTCTTCAACGATAGGAGAGTTCCTGTCGTAGAGGTTCTAAGGAAATCTCCTTAACCTCAAACTTCAATTCAGTCAATTTTTCTTCAACGATAGGAGAGTTCCTGTCGTAGAGGTTCTAAGGAAATCTCCTTAACCTCAAACTTCAATCAATTTTTCAAACACAGTCAATTTTTCTTCAACGATAGGAGAGTTCCTGTCGTAGAGGTTCTAAGGAAATCTCCTTAACCTCAAACTCAATCAATTTTTCTTCAACGATAGGAGAGTTCCTGTCGTAGAGGTTCTAAGGAAATCTCCTTAACCTCAAACTCAATCAATTTTTCAAACTCAGTCAATTTTTCTTCAACGATAGGAGAGTTCCTGTCGTAGAGGTTCTAAGGAAATCTCCTTAACCTCAAACTTCAATCAATTTTTCAAATACAGTCAATTTTTCTTCAATGATAGGAGAGTTCTTGTTATAGAGGTAATAAGAAAAGTTCCTTAACCTCAAAAAGAAGGAGAAAAAGGTTTTTCTCCTTAAGGTTTAGGCGGCGAGAAGGTTCTCAATGCCTAGCTAAGTCGGACGAAATTTGGTAACGGCTTTACATACATCATGTCCCATGAAGCATGCAAAGGGGGGCAGCTGTTGACACCCAATTTCGTCCGTCCCTTAAAAAAAAAAAAAAAAATTAAATTTTAAAAAAAATTAAAATTAATTATTATTAATTAATTAGTAAAAAAAAAAAAAAGAAAAAATCGCTTCACCCAGCTGGAAAAAACATCTGAATCTTCTTCCATCCCATTAAAAAAAGAGCGAACCTGAGACGTAGGCAGGACATTTTTTTCCACATCTACAACCACCTTCAAATCGCCTACTCCACCTGTGATGGCACTCTCTATCTCCCACTGCTAGTCTTCCACCACTCTTTTTTTCCTCCGCTATCATTTCTTGTCCGTTTGCGCCTTTTTTCTTCCTTGTCCCCGTCGAGCCTCTACTGATCAAATGAACCCGCAACAGTAGTTCGATCAGAACCCGACCCTTCTGGAAGAGAAATCGTCGGTGCCGGAGGCTAAGCAAAAGCAGCCGCAGCACCAACAAGCATCTCACTGGACCGACTACACACCGTACCCGAAGATTGACCCCAACGACGTCGCTCCTCCTCCTGAGAATTGGACCTCTATTTCCATGGGTCCGGAGTCGCAGCCCCGAATAGGTCCAGCGCCGATCTCTGGCCGCCGCCACCACCACCATGCCGTCCGAGTCCAACCCCTACGTATCTCCCATGCCAGTTCAGTCCAGCAAGAGTAAGGTAGATTCTGTGAAAGATGTTTTAGGAAAATGGGGAAAGAAAACAGCCGACGCCACTAAGAAGGGTGGGGATCTTGCTGGCAATCTGTTGCAGCACTTGAAAACTGGGCCTAGTTTTGCTGACGCTGCCGTTGGAAGGATTGCTCAAGCGACCAAGGTACTTGCAGAAGGTGGATATGATAAGATATTTAGGCAGACCTTTCAGACTGTTTTGGACGAGCAACTAGTGAAGACATATGCTTGCTATCTGTCAACTTCTCTTGGTCCAGTTATGGGAGTTCTATATCTTTCGACTGCAAAGGTTGCCTTTTGTAGTGACAATCCTCTGTCCTACAAGGTTGGTGAGCAAACTGAATGGAACTACTACAAGGAATCCAATGCTCATTCTCCTATAAATAAGGGTCCAAAAGAACAAACGAAAAAATCAAGATAAGAGCCTCTTAATTAAAAAGGAAGAACTGTAGCTTAGGTCCTGTTCATCTTTCCTTCTTTCCAAAAAAGCCTGAATTTTGCTTTTTTTCTCTGTTGATCTTTTACCGTTTCCCCTCTCTCTCCGTTTGCCGTTTCCGTCCTCTCTCCCTCTCACCGTTGCGTCCTCTCTCCCTCTCGCCGTCCCGTCCTCTCTCCCTCTCTCCGTCGCGTTCTCTTCCCTCCGTCGCGTCCTTCTTTCTTCTCCCTCCTCTCTTCCCTTCCCCCCCGTCACGGTCTTCTTCTCCTCCCTTTTCCCCCATCACCGCCCTCTCTCTCCTCCTGCCTCGCCATCGCCCCCTATCTCCACCCTCCTCGCTGCCGCCCTCTCTCTCCAGCCCTCCCCACCGTCTGGCTACCTCCTCCTCCTTCCTCCCTGCCCTCGTCACCGCCCTTCCAACTCCGCCAGTCTCCCTCACCGCCGTCGCCGCCGCACCTGCCATCGCCCGCCAACCCGCGACCCGACCTGCCAGGAATTTGAATTCTTCTCTGTTTGGGTAAAACTCCTCTTTAACCTTGATCTTATTATATTCTTTCATATAAGTCATTAACCTTTTTTTTTTTGTTTTTTTGCAAAACTACCAATAAACTTTTGTGTGTTTATTCATTTGTTTTTTTTTTTTTCCTTTTTTCATCTTTCTTGTTATTTTTTTTATGGAAGGTTATACCTCATACTTTTATGTGGATGGCCAAAAGCCCCACCTTTTTTTATTTATTTCTTTTATTTATTTATTGCCATTTCATTTACATTTATTTATTTTATGCACTTTATATTTTTTTTAGTGGATGGCTAAACACCTCACTTTCTTATTTATTTACTTTTCTGCAATTATTTACTTTATGCACTTTTATTTTTTTAAGTAGATGGCTAAACGGCCCACTTTCTTTATTTATTTACTTTTCTGCATTTATTTATTTTATGCACTTTATATTTTTTTTAGTTGATGGATAAACGCCCCACTTTCTTTATTTATTTACTTTTCTGCAATTATTTACTTTATGTAATTTATATTTTTTTTAGTGGATGGCTAAACGCCCCACTTTATTTATTTATTTATTTATTTTTCTGCAATTATTTACTTTATGCACTTTTATTTTTTATGTGGACGGCTAAAAGCCCTACTTTTCTTTATTTATTTACTTTTATGCATTTGTTTACTTTATGCACTTTTATTTTTTTTACGTGGACGGCTAAAAGCCCCACTTTTCTTTATTTATTTACTTTTCTGCAATTATTTACTTTATGCACTTTTATTTTTTTTACGTGGACGGCTAAAAGCCCCACTTTTCTTTATTTATTTAACTTTTTTGTATTTATTTACTTTATGCACTTTTTTATTTTTTTTAGTGGATGGCTAAACGCCCCACTTTCTTTATTTATTTAATTTTCTGCATTTATTTACTTTATGCACTTTTATTTTTTTACGTTTTAAGTGGATGGCTAAACACCCCACTTTATTTATTTATTTAATTTTTTGCGTTTTGTTTACTTTATGCACTTTTTATTTTTTTAAGTGGATGGCTAAACGCCCCACTTTCTTTATTTATTTACTTTTTATTTATTTATTTATTTATTTATTTTTCTGCACTTTATTTATTTCTTTATTTTTTTAATTTCTGCACTTTACTTATTTCTTTCTTTATTTACTTTTTCTGCACTTTATTTTTTTACGTGGATGGTTAAGCACCCCACTTTATTTATTTTTTTTATTTATTTACTTTTCCACAATTTTATTTTTCTTTATGTGGATGATTAACCTTATTTTATTTATTTACCATTTTTTTTAGCTGGCCAAGACGCCCATCTTACTTCCTTATTTTATTATTTTTTTTATCATTCCTATTACAATAAAGCCCCCATCTTTATTTTTTTTTCGTCATTTTTAACATTATTTGGGATATTAAGACACTTATTTTTTTTTATTTCCTTTAAATAACAAAATTTAACCTTTTATTCCTTTTAAATAAAAATAAATTTTTAAAAAAAAATCATAACCAGACGATTCAACAAAAATCAATTTTTTTAAATATATTTTTTAGATCTATGGATTAGATAATTACTTTAAAAATCTTTCATCAAACAAAAAAAAAATGAAAAATAAAATTTTATTTTTTAAAAAAAAAAATTAATATTAAGATCATTAAAAATCCATATTCGGTAAAAATTTATGACAAAAATTAATAATTAATTAAATAATTAATAATAAAATTAAAATTTAAAATTTTCAAAATTCCATGTCCGGGTGATCCGATAGGATCCATGGTTTGAAAAATATCAAATTTATAATAAAAATGAATAAAAATTAAGTACCAAGATTAAAAAAAAAATCCATATTCGGATAATTTGACAGAATTTATGATATGGATTAATAATTAATTAAAATATTTAATAATAAAATAAAAACTAAATTTTTATTAAATTCCATATCTGGCTGATTCGATAGAATCTATGGTTTGGAAATATCAAATTTATTATAAAAAAAATTATACAAATTAGTCACCAAGATTTTGAAGTCCATATTAATTTAAAAACTCACATCTGGATGATTCAGTTAAAATTTTTGGTTTAAAAATTAACTGAAATTATTTCAAAGCAAGGAAAACAAAATTAAAATCAACTAAGGTACCAATTTTGGGCGTTAAAATAGAGTTATTTTAACGTAACCGTACTCCCGAACCCTTGAACTATCGTAGACCATTTTTAGGTGTCCAATCAACCTAGGTGACTCCCAAAAACCCACATTGCCACAACTAGAAAGTCCACGAGCTTGCCACTAGCAGGTTTTATCAACACGGACATAATCCCAAACCAAAACCCATTTTTGTTATTTCCAAACATGACAGTGATAGAGACGAAGACTTTGATGCAAGGGGTACATTGAAGGGGATATGTATCAAGGCATTAATAAGGGAGTGAAAGGAGAATAAGGTTTTGGCGAACAATGTGGCCTGTAGAGCCATGGAATGAATAGTGAGAACCAAAAATAGTTTAGTTCATATTATTCTTTCAAATGTGTTGCCCTTAATTGGTCATTTTAATAATAACTAGTAATAAATCCACTAGCTTGAAGGTGTTTTAAGTGAAAGAAAGAAAATGTAGTGATCAAAGTTGGTGTTTTTGCACCAAGATTCCATCAAATTTGATTGTGAAAATGACAGAATGACCTCAATTATGACAAATTCTTGGAAATTGGGGACTTGATTAGTACAAACCTTAGATTAGAGACTCATTTAGAACAATAAAATAAGGTTAGAGAAGATTAGGGACTGCAAACTGGGTAGGAAAAATTTGTTAACCATGGATACCTGTTGGTGGCGGATGAGTTATTCCTTCCTATATGATAAAAATGACAACATAATTCTCATAGTTATTTAATAAGACCCTTTTACTCACAATATACATAACAATTTTTATTATCTTTCTTGATTAAAAATTGCACTTACTTTCATCATATTTTAATGAAATGATTATTTACCCCATCATTTTAACACTAGCACTTTTTTCATCATGCTTTTCAAAACTAAAGCATACATTTGTCACAAGTAATGCTGAAATGAATTCTGATCCATTTTATAGAACAAGTCCATTGAAAGCAGGAAAATGAGCCTTGGACCAAAGGCATATTGGTTAGTCATTTAACTAGTTGACCATTGGAAATTAAGGACCAAGAAAGGAAAGACCCTCGTAATGTAAGGATAATCACGGAAAGAACAGAACTTTCCCTTATGAACACCATGAAGAAGACTCTATATAAGGCCTTGAGATGAATGGCCCAAGTATGCACTACACTATGCTCATAACTTAGTATAAGTTTTCTCCACTTTCACAAACCACTACTGGCTTAAGAATCAAAGGGTCTTCTCTGGGCACACATCTCTAGGGTACCTTGTCGCGAGACATAAGTTTATAAAAAACCTTCTCAACCTTAACTCCAATTTCACCCGCAAGCGTATGGTGTCAATTGTAGTAGCGGTGAGTCAGGTGTTAATCCCACAGAGAATTGTATGGCAAAGAATCCCGTCAAATACCAAGTATGATGGCCTCACTTTAGCTAGAGCAAATAAACCGTGGAAAACAAGGAATAAAAAGCTAAACTACCAAAATTGTGGATCACCTAACCACTAAACCAAACAAACATAACAACTATCTTAAACACATATTTACAAAATTTCTAAGAAATTCAAACCAATGGGCTGTTACATAGACATAGCTTTGACATAAGTACCTACTTAACCCAAATCATGCTTCCTGAAAGTTGCATGCCGAAAAACTCTACAATATCAACCCATCTCTTTCAAGACAGGCCTAATTAGGTATTTGAAACCCCATTAGACATTCTCATGCTAATCAATTGTCCTAGAAACCATTAAGCACAAGTTCTCTTTTAAGGCATTGTAGGAACAATAATTCTCTCGAATCCATCCATTACCTGTGCTCTAATAGCCCCCTTCCAACCTTGGAAACATCTCTCAAGCCTTTCCTAAGTCTAGCAAGTTGTTCAACACAGGTAGCCAACAAATGAAAAACATATTCAAGCATACGCTAAAATAAGTCAACAAATTAAGGAAATAATCAATGGGTTATGTATTTACAAGCATCAAATCATCCCAAATAGTTCATAACATCCATAGAAACAACAAATCTATACATATTTACAAGAATCTCAAACTAAAGAAAAAGAGAAGTTAGGGTTAGAAAAAACCAAATCCAAGTAGAAATCCTTATTGTAGAAGAGCTCTCACTCTAATCCAAGCAAGAATCTCCATCAAATCAGCCTCCTAGCTCCCTAATTCATGGAAACCCTAAGAAAACTAACCATAAAATGAGGCTAGAGGGTTTGAGGTCGAAGTGGATCCTCCTTCACAACTTTTCGCCGAGAATTTTTATAAACAGAACATGTCTCGGTGACGCATCGCTAATACTCAACAGCATGGATACTCTTCAGTATTTTGACCATAACTTTGCACACATGTGTCAGATTGAGGCGATTCAATAGCCCACTTGAAGCTAAGAAAAATGGCTACAACTTTTATGACTTTACCCAAGCCTGAATCTGCTAAAAACAGGTCCAAAAATTACTTGCAAGTTACCCCTCTTTTGCTCCAATCACCTTTACCTACAAAAACATAAGAATAACACTAGAAAGACACTAAATTCTAACAATTATTGCTAAGAAGTACACAAATAAGGGTTAAATGATAGACATGTCATGCACTTAACATATTAAATGATAGACATGTCATGCACTTAATATACCTCTAACTTTGTCTTTACTTGTAAGCATATTTGCCTCTAAGGGTCTTAAGTATCCCATTCAACCACTTTGGGCATCAACATGCCTTGTTAATATATGTCTTCTTAACATGCATAATATCAAAACATTGTGGAATATTGACCGAATTAAACTGTAAGGAAAACAACTTATTAACAAAATTAAACAAATGAAAAAATGGTTAATCCAATTAAAATGATTTGAATTTTGATGATCAAGTATGTAATTTAACCGCCAAATCATCAAGTCATAATAGTAACCGCATGAGAAAAGGAAAAATATTTTTATGAGGTGAAATCCAAATTTGGTCCCTTAACTTTAACATTCATTCTAAAGTGATCTCTTAACTCTAAAAGTATATACTAAAATCCCCTAACTCAATTACCATATCTTATTTTAATCCCTACAATCAGTTTGGGTATTATTTCGGACAGAATTTACTTACATGGCACTTTGTACCCCCATGGTAAGTCCCAAACTACAACATGTGATAACTATATTAGAAGAACAAAAACCTTTAAGTTAAAATTGACACAACCAAATCATTATAATGACATAAAAATGTAAATTATCCATTCATGAATGTACTTCTCTCTGTCTGTCTGTCTCTGTCTCTCTCTCTCTCTCTCTCTCTCTCTCTCTCTCTCTCTTCTCTCTCTCTCTCTCTCTCTCTCTCTCTCTCTCTCTCTTTTTCTCTCCTTCTCTCAAATTTCTCTCTGAATATTCTTCCTGTTCTTCTATAAACCTTTTTATGTTCTTAGTGAATTTTTGTGCATGTATCATCTAGCTGCCATCCCACTTCACCGTCGCCATGCATCATTGTCTTCGACATCACCAGCCATCGACAATGCAAAAAATGAGAGGGGGAGCCATTTTCAAAAACATTCCCTGTACCCGTTCCCATCTCGCCTTAGTCTTCCTTTAATTTCCCTGTTGTTCTAGCCATTGGATATCTGTTGTCTTTGCTACTCACCTTATCTACCGTTCATTGCTGCCTTTAATGGACCTAACCTACCTCCAACTTCTATCGGCAATCCCCTATTAGTGTTATGCCAAAAAATTAATCATAAGATGATTGTATTTCACATATTGGGACATAATATTTTATTGAGGCATTATTCTAATAATTATGTTTATTATTTATTTCTGCGTAACATAACTAAACATAATTATAACTCAAGAATAATAATACTCTTAAATGTCCCCCGTCAAGTATTATTATAGAATAGGTTACAATAATACATAATAACCAACATATATGGAGACTAATATAAGATATATAGTTTACATATTGGTACAAGTTGGAGAATTTATGTACAGGACCGACCCGGTATAAGAACGCTACATGAATCATTATATGAGTGTCATAAGTGATTCTCATAGTGATTATGGTATATATAGTCCTTTGGCCTAAGGTCATCAAAGTTCCTTACATGTGACTCACATACTTTGATACTTCTCCTTATTTCTTAAAATTGAGTGAACATGAAGCTAGTCATTGGGCATGTCACATATCATGTGGAGAGATTTGTATAATTAAGATGAGATTTCTCCATCATATATAATAAGAATAATATCATTGGGCCCCTTGATTGAGTGAAATTAAAGAAATGTATAACCATGTTTGGATGAGTTGACGTAAGATATCAATATCATTAGTTTAAATCAATCAACTCGAGAATCAAAAAACCATAGATTGGGCAATACAAAAATGAAACATTCCATGTCTCGTGCTCTATCTTGATATCCTGAATAAAGAGATGATGTCATATACAAATAATGATCATAAAGATTTAGTTGAATCACAGACTATTTTGTCACTTGAGTAACAATGATGTGTTGTTAGACACCGTTCATTATCTATTATCATAAATCACATTTATGATCATTGTCTACGTAATATGAGCCTATAGGGTCACACACTTAAAGTCAATTGGATTATTTAAGTATATGAGCCAAATTGTTTGGTTTTGATTTCATGATAATTTTAGATCAATTATTAGCCCAAAAGTTGAGCCATTGAAATTAGGCCTAATTAGATCATGGTTATGAAACATATTTGGCTTGGGAGTTTTGATTACTATATATATGTTGTATAGTGTTGTTTTCGATAGAGCCCCCTTGGACGAAATCAGAAAGGGTTCTGAGATTTCCAGCGACAATCCCCTTTTATGTTTCCTTGGGGAATGTAAGCTAACACTGCATGCACAAGAAGAACACTTCTTTTAAAACCTAGAGGAGGCGTGATGATCCAAGTGGTTCGTTTAAATACCATAAAGAGCTTGAACATGTTAACTATTCAAGTTTTATGATTCGACTCAACAGTTGAGAGAAAGATCTCATCCTACTATATACGAAAAATTTTGATCACCAAATTTATCCAATTTTACTTGGATCCTGGAAGGTTTCAATTAATTTCACTACATTATTTGGCTCTCAAAACCCAACACTCATTGAGAATAGAAGGAGAGAAGAAGAAATCCAGGTTTTGCAACCTGTCTGACCTGGTTTTGACTTGGTTCCAACCCAGACTAAACCCATTTGACTAGTCAATCATGCCACGTTCTTTACCAATCCCTAACTCCAACAATGAATTAATTATGGAGTAGATCCTAGGAAACTCTAGACATCGAAGTCGATCTACAGAGCTCCACTTTCTTGGTGGACTTTAGTTTAGATTCTGGCATTGATTCAAGCCTCATTAGCCAAGTGATTTTGCTCTAGGATCATCTTCCCTTATCACTATCATTGCCTCCATCATTGGTAGTCTCACATCGGTTGGCTGATAAAATTAATGTGTTGGTGCAGATCTTTCACAGCTTAATACTGCCCTTAACATCCAACACGACTCTGTTGTTGAAAGACCGCGCACTCCGCAGCTGGCCTGCTCACCCGGAGAGTGCCCATCGTCTCCTCTGTGATCCATGCCCATGATCACCCTAAAACCACTACCCCACCACTGCTGGAATCAAAGGCCAAAGGCCATGAAAATTTAGGGTGATGGAAAAAGATGATTTTGAGCTAATTTAGATTTGAAGTCCTTATGATTATTTGCTTTTGTCAATTTTAACTCAAAGTTTCTTGTTCCACTAGTATAATCATCCACATCGCAGTTTAGGACATACTATGGGGTTAGCAAGTGTAACATAGACAAGTTATATCTAAAATAATACCTGAACTGAAAATAGAACATACTAGTTAAGTCAATGGATTTTCAATAGGTACTTTTAGAGTTATGGAACCACTTTAGGACGAACCTCAAAATAAAAGGACAAAATTTGGATTTCACCATATTTTTATGCTTAACAAAACATAGTATAATCCAATGCTTAAGGTCAGTCCAACTTGCATCAATCATCCTCAACTTGTAACTTTGGATAGATTAAATATTTTATTAGATGATAATCAGCCTTAAGAGTAATTATAGCTAACCCGACCTGGAGAACAGCAAGCTCCATTGGATGCCCCATAGCTTGAACAATTCTAAAAGATTGTAAATATGAGTGAAAATTTACCAAACAGCAAGAACTTGCCTCAAGTTCTACTCGGGCTAAAGTTTGTTTGTTACTCATCCAAACTATTATTAGATTAAGCATGAACAAAATTTTAAGCTCGATTTAGAGTCAATTCATTTTAACTTAAGTCAATTTAACAAAAAATGGTTTATTTTTACTTTTACATCTTTTTTGTCTAGAACCAAATTCATTTGAAAATCAATATTTTGTATATGTAATAATCCATTTAAAATTAAATTTTCATGAAGTTATTAATTTTTTATGAATTTTTATAGTTTTAGACAATAAAAATAAAAAATCATAAAAAATAATAAGATTATAAAAATTATATTTTCAATGGATTATTACACCTACATAATATTGGCTTTTAAATAAAATTAGTTTTAGGAAAAAAAAATATAAATATAAAAATAAATTATTTTAAATTAAGTTGACTTAAATTAAAATGAATTGACGCTTCCTTATTCCTAGGCTTGACTTGGCTCATTCATTGCTTGTTCATATTTTTTTTAATCAAATCATGAATAAATATATCAAGCTAGATAGCTATTTTAAGCCAAATATAATCAGTAATGCTGTAAATTTCGGGTTTAGGGTGGGGTTTGGGTCAGAACTTGAAATTTTCAAACAACTTCTTCATCAAAATATGTAATTTGACCCAACCCTATTTATTGGTTCAACTCAAACTAACCTTAACCGAAAAATATAGGGTTACGATCAAGTTTATCCAACACCGACCGCCAGCTGCAATTTCCTCTGCCTCTTTGTATCTAATCCTTGAGTTAGTGGCGGGCTAGCAACTGGTGTAAGGACATTCGACATGCGTGAGGATGGAGGAGAAGGGGTTGATGAAAGAGTAGGGACAAAAGATTCAAGACGAAAGAGCATAAATTACACTGAGTAGGATAGACGAGGCGGATAGCAGGTGTGTACACTATCGAGCAAAATGAGGCAGGGAGCAATAGGTGCTACGGTGCATGCGTGTTGCCTTGGGACTTAGGAAGGACTAACATAGGGTTAGGCCTTAGTAGGCTAACAGCAAACAGGCCTAACATAGTTACTGGAATGGGCTAAGATGGGATATGGAAGTTGGGGCGTAAGGCTAGCAGCAAATAGGTTTAACATGGTTACTAGTGTTAATGGGCTAGGCTAAGATAAGGAAGTTGAGGCGTATATTCGGGTCAATTAGGTGGTTTCGGGTTTAACCCAAACCAACTTGATTTTTCAGTCTTGGAATAAGGCAGGTTCAAGTTAGCCCAAAATACAACTTTTTCACTCCCCTAACTCGACCCTAACACAAAAAATTGGGTCAGGTTTCAGGTCAGGGCAAAAAACTTTCATTATTAGCATTGAAGGAAAAGTATGCTTCCCTTCTTACTTGCCAAAAGATAAATATGAGGAACAATTTGTTAAATTTTTTGCTGTGTTTAAACAACTCCATATTAATATTCCTTTTGCAAAAGTACTAGAACAGATGTCACGTTACATGAAGTTTTTGAAAGATATTCTGGCCAAATTATAAATTTTACTTGACATTAGAACACCATGACCAAATGAACAATAAATAGGCAACTTTACCGGACTAAAACTTTGGCTACATGGCACAAAATCCAGAAATTCAAAAGTTAAATTTTTCATTTTAAAGTGTTCTATAAAAATGACCAAAATTTTATAGCGAAACTCATAGCAAAAAGGGAACGAAACACCCGTACATGTTGATGCGGCAGCCGGTCCAATCCAGCCCGCGATAAGCCCAATCCGACAGTAGACAATCCCACCACATTCCTCGCAAGTTGCTGTATCGGATCCGGGAGCCATCATAGTAGAGAAGAGAGAGGCTCACAAGAGCTATTGATCCATTCTTCAGTACCATCACGTCACCATTTCGTGTCACCTTCACTGCCTCAATCTTCCTTCTTGCTCTGAAACCCTAGAGGTTCTTCGTTTTTTACTTCGCTCTTTCTGTTTGATTTTTGCTTGTTATTCTGGGGCTGAAAGAGGTATTTTGATGCATTTGTTTGCAGAGTTGGACTGTAGAATCATGGCGAGGAAGATGCTGATTGACGGCGAACTGAGCGACGGTAACCAGGAGGAGCTTCACTATGACTTTGACTTGTTTGTGATTGGAGCTGGAAGCGGCGGCGTTCGAGCCGCTAGGTTCTCTGCTAACTATGGAACTAAGGTTTGTCTGTCACCTCCTAACTTCTTTTGGATGAAAAAATAATGTATTTCGTTTTCTTCATCTTTTGGGATTTCTCGCTTCTTGTGAAATCGATGCTTTAACTCTGCAATCGGTACTAGACTTCTGCTACTTAAATATTAAGCGTATAGCAATATAAGTGAAATTTTTTAAAAGGGGCTCGTAAGATAGTTGCTGTTAGGTGGTTATAGCTTAACCAGAACGATGGCATTTGTCTGGTGTTGACTTGGGCATATTAATCATGTGTTGCTTTACTGGGTCTTTCGGCGTTAGCCAAAACAGTGTCAAGTGAAATTTGGTCCAGATTTCGGGATTGTGAAACTATGTTCGCTATTAGAAGAAGCATCAGCAAAATCCTCTTTGCTTTTCGTGATGGACATCAACCATCTTGCTACTTTTTTTCTGACATGTTAACCCTTTTACTATTGTGTTGTTAAATGGTAGGTTGGGATATGCGAGCTTCCGTTCCACCCAATCAGCTCTGAAGTGATTGGAGGAGTTGGTGGGACGTATGTTTCTCACTATTTTATTCTATTTTATTGTATTTTCTATTTTTCTCTGATGACCAGATCTGTCCTCTCTCCTTCTATGTGTGTTTGTGTGTCTTTGGAAATGTATTTGGTTAGTGCTACTGCATTTCTCATGCTATATGCTTTCAGATAAAAGTTAACTTGTTATTTCAGTTTGTTTTCCGTTGTTCATTTCATTTAAATCAGAACAGATGCATTCTTCAGCCTCTTAAATGTAATCAACATGCAAGGCCTTTTGTTTTGGATTTCATCTCAAAATTCAAGTTTTCTGGAAGTAATGTTTTGTCACTTCTCAGTTTCAGTTTCTTTTACAGTTATTATGCTAGTCTAGCTAAGATCGAGAAATAATTTTCTGAAATTCTGAGCCTAGTCTATATCTGGAGCTGATGCAGTAAGTTACACATTTTGGTACAGGTGTGTCATACGTGGTTGTGTTCCCAAAAAAATTTTGGTTTATGGAGCTCAATTTGGAGGTGAAATTGAGGTGAAAATTTGGTTTCCACCTGCATAACCTCTGATGGCTTTGAATGCTTGAGCAGAACATGACTCACAAAGTGCTCAGCATATAATGTCATAGTGATTTTAGAGTTGTTTCTTATGAATGCAGTTTTCTTCTGTGTAGGATGCCAAAAATTATGGGTGGGAGGTGAATGAGAACTCTGAATTCAACTGGAAGAAGCTTCTACACAAAAAGGTACGTTTTCTCATTTATGTCTGTGTTGTTTCCAATGAGCTGGTAATCCTTGGTGATGTTTCTCTTTTACACTTAAGTAATACAATCCAGAGTATCCTGGCTGGTTATTATAATGATTTTAGTGAATTTTACAATGGGATGGATTTTAAAATAATACTCCCTCCGTCCCAATTTACTTGAAACGTTTCTCTGGGTGCGGAGATTAAGGTGTATGTAATTTGTGTTATTTTTTTTTTTTTGTAGTGAAAGTTTAAATAATGATTAAAAAAGAAAAGATTCTTTTTTGGGTTTTGTGCTGTGAGAGATTAAGTGGGGATTAAAAAAAAAAGTCTGTATTAGGTTTTGTGTAAAAAGATAATTTAATTGTTTAAACTTTTCTAAAAGAGGAAACGTTTCAACCTTTTTGGAACATCCTGAAAAGGAATACATTTCATCTAAATTGGGACGGAGGGAGTATTAAACAATGTTGTTATTTTACTTATAATAAGTTGAAGAATCTTGTGTCTATCTAATTGTAGTGCATGGCTTTTATAACATATGGATATTTCTTGGGGCGTTGCTACTTTGCTTTGCATGAATTTATAGAGTCAATATTACTTCTAACAATTAAATTGATGTTATGAACTTCATGCCCCTGACCCGAACATGCGAGGTTAAGATGTAGTGTGAGGTGATGCATTCTTGTGCCAAGATATGTTGCTCTCTTGATAATCCTTGGTTTGAACGTACTCATATGGTTCAATTCACTTATCTTTACTTTCACTTGCACCTTCTAAAAGATTCGGTTGTTATTCCTGCAATGATGGTAGTGGTGTAGTGATGAAAATAACTTAAGATAGGCTATAAATCAAAACAAATATATTTTATGTTGTGTGGAAAGGGATACTTTCTGTAGTTTTCTCTTATTATTATTTTCCGCCCTTTAAATCACAGACAGATGAAATACTCAGATTAAATGGTATTTATAAGCGCTTGTTGTCAAATGCTGGGGTGAAACTGTTTGAAGGGGAAGGAAGGATTGTTGGGCCTAATGAAGTTGAGGTAATCCAACTTGATGGCACGAAATTGTCCTACACAGCCAAGCACATACTGATAGCAACTGGTAGCAGGGCTCAGCGTCCTCCTATTCCTGGCCAGGCAAGATCATCTTTATATTGCCTTTTCCTGCTAATTTTCTTGAAAGTGAAGTGAATTAGCTTATGTTTTGGTGACAATGCTGTAGGTTCTCTGTTTGCAATTCTTTTCATGGTATTCATGCATAAAACATTGTTTTAGTTCCTTGAAATGTTCCAACAATTAAATTTGGAGATGTGGATGCATTGAGCACGTTTGTACTTTCTTTTCTTATGTGGTAATTTTATACTCTTGTACCACATATTTTTTCTGTCATTAGAAAAATGGTCTTTAGAATAAGATGCAGTCACAAATAGCACTGGCAATTTCTAGGTATTGACTTATAGGTATTGCTGAGTTTTTAACATCTATCTCTGATCCGCTGTGAATCCTTTTTTGGCTGTTAGCCCCAGGGTTAGGTTGGGATTTTTGTATCTGATTTAGCTTATCTGGTGTGCTTGTTATGTTGATTTTTTCAGCAAACCCTGTTCTTTTCCTTCTCATTAATAGAAATTCTATCTTTTCTGATAAATAGTTAAAAGAATCTATCTCTAATTTGGATAAGCTATGCTCTGTTAATGTTTCAGGAGTTGGGTATATCATCTGATGAAGCGCTGAGCTTGGAAGATTTACCTAAGCGTGTAATTGTGCTTGGGGGAGGGTATAACAAATATCTTGTCTTTTGTGCTTCCTTCCTGTCTTCTGCTTTTGTTTGCAAATGGTTTCAGGCTGACCACCATTGCTTTGTAGGTACATTGCTGTTGAGTTTGCTTCGATATGGCAAGGGATGGGTGCTACTGTAGATCTCATTTTCAGAAAAGAACTTCCCTTAAGGTTGATATTGAAATTTGAGCAATAAGCAGTTTTCAGCATCTTCTTTTTCAAATTTCTTTCCTTGTATTTGATGTGGAGTTAAAATGTAGATGCTTTTAGTCATTTTATATATTGAATGACTTATGGGGTGACCGTGGTCCTTATAAATTCGTTCCATAGAGTTTGAGAAACTTAGTTTCTCAGTTTATATGGTTCTTTGTTTTTGTGGGGGAATTTGATTTAGCAATTAAACTAGTATTGTTGCCTGATGGTTGGGAGGTCTCGAGAAATGAAGCAAACATTTTTCCATGTTATAAGCGAATTACATGTGGTTATTTTCTGCATAGACGATAATGATGCTTTGGTTTATCTTTTTTTTTTAAAAAAAAAAAAACAGAGGTTTTGATGATGAAATGAGGGCAGTAGTGGCAAGAAATCTCGAAGGTAGGGGAATTAATATGCATCCAAGGACAACTTTAACAGAGGTATTGATGGAAAGTAACTTGTCCACTTTCTACTCTGATATTCTCATGGAAGCTTGGAATCTTCTGTTGTTATAGTGCTTTTCTTTTAGTTAAGTTGAACTAGTGCTAATTGTATCTGTAACTTCAGTTGACCAGAACAGAGAATGGCATAAGGGTTATGACTGATCATGGTGAAGAGTTGGTGGCAGATGTTGTACTCTTTGCTACAGGTAATTAAATCCCTTCAACTTTGAGGTGATTCAGTTAAACCAATTTGTTTTGCTCTTTATATTATATGGGAATTCTTTTCCCCTTTGATCACAGTGGAACTTTATATTGAATATCTACCATCATGAGAACTTGTCGAACTTGTTTAGAAGAAATTTAATATGCAGAAGTACTTTAATTCTTATGTTTAATGATAATGTTTCTTATTTTAATGAAATCATGTAGGCAGGACTCCCAATACAAAAAGGTTGAATTTGGGTGCTGTAGGTGTTGAAGTTGATCAGATAGGAGCTGTGAAGGTCTCTCTCTCTCTCTCTCTCTCTCTCTTTGTGCACTGGTATGATTTCTGTTTCTATTAAAGACTAAACTATTCATTGTGAAAGGACTAAAATTTCAATATTGTGCCTTTTGAGTTATCAATGGCTTAACAAAAAATTATTGATATTGGGCTGAAATTAGGTCCATCATTGTCTCTTGTAATCGCAGAATCAGGGGAAAATAAGTAATGTGGTGTTAATGAGTGGCTTACTATTGTAGATGCCTGAGACTGTGGCTCTCTAATCTATTTACTGCCTCCCCCTCCCCCCTTTTTTTCTTGAGAAAATATCTGAAAGAAATTCATGTCAAGTATTTTATACTAAAATATGCATTTTTGTAACTTATAGGTTGATGAGTACTCACGTACTACCGTTCCAAGTATTTGGGCTGTTGGTGATGTTACAAACCGGATAAACCTTACCCCTGTGGCCTTGATGGAGGCAACCTGCTTTGCAGTATGTTTCTAGTTTTATCCATAATGCTTACACTTTTCGTTATAAATTAACCTTTTCAATTACTTTCACACATTCTGTTTTTCTCAGGCCTCAGCTGGTAATTATTTCACAGGAACACTTTTAATGATTTACAATGAAATTTGGTTCCTGCACTTGTAGGATTATGGGATTACATATTTTTTCCCTCGATAGTTTTGTTTTCACATGAAGAAATTTCTCTTCTAAATTACAAGACAGTCAAATTGAATTGCATGTTGTTGGAAGAATTAATTTTATATGCTTCTTGTTCAGAAAACTGTATTTGGTGGGCAGCTTACTAAACCAGACTACAGCAATGTACCATCTGCAGTTTTCAGGTATCAATTATTTTTAGTGCTTCTGTAACTAAAACATGTTGAGAGTAACTTCTGGCACTCACATGAAACATATATATCAGCAGACTAATTTTGTTCTTTCGTATCTGTTGGTCCTTTTTTTTCCTGATCCAAAATTTTACTGAAGGCCTCAGTCAAGTCTAGCTGGCATTTTACTGGAATTTCATGGTTAATTTTTTTCGAAAATATATTGCTTGCATGATGAATTCCACAAAATACAATTTAAGCTTGCATGATGAGTTCCACAAAATGCAATTTAAGCTCCTATGTGTTACAAAATGTATTTTTTTAAGCCTTGATGCTTCTCTTTCAGTGGGGGTGGGGCAGTGTTTATGGGGCTTTGATTATTATCTCAGGTAATGCTATCTCTATATTGTAGCATTCCGCCACTTTCTGTTGTTGGGCTAAGCGAGGAAGAAGCAATAGAGCAAGCAAATGGTGATATTCTGGTTTTCACTTCTGCTTTCACTCCAATGAAGAACACCATATCTGGGTAAGAACGTTCATTTCACTGTGCATAAAATTTATGAATCTGAGAAATGTTGGACATAGCATTACAAGTTTTTGGGGTATTTAAAGACATTCTCACTCATCTTTTTAGTCACACATTGCAGCTTAAAAGGTATTTCCTAATTAGATTGAACGCTAGCCGATAAAGCCGTAATTAGATGGAACATCTTTAACTTACATGCCATGAAATAAAGCAAAAATTGATGTGAATAATAATCCAGCAATAGAACCATAAATATCAACAGGTTTTATGCTTCTATCTTATGAGTGCAAAGCCAGCATGAGTATGCCTTGAATCATTTGGAATTGATGACCTAGACAAGGAGCTGGCATCTTAAACTGGAATATTAAAATCAACCTTATTAGCTATTGTGAATTTTTATGTTAATCTCATACTTCTCCAGTTCCAATAATTAGATTTAGAAATTTGTTTGTCAATTCTCTTTTTCATATTCTACTTCCTCTGACTCTGTGCAACTGCTGTATATTTTTGCCTTCTGTTTTCTTATCTTTCTTATATTTTACTCAGACGCCAGGAAAAGACACTAATGAAGCTAGTTGTTGATGCTGAAACTGATATAGTTCTTGGGGCAGCTATGTGTGGACCAGATGCACCGGAAATCATACAGGTATCTAATAATTCATAGTTGCCTGTTTACATGCATCAATGTAATTATTTTCTATTGAAAAGCTGGAAATAGGCAAAACATCACGTGTTTTGTGCTGATAGTCTATCAAAGTACACGTGGCAGTAAATTTATTTGCCTTAACTTGTTCAATATATAGAAAAAAAAGGGGTAAAAAAAAGACAATGCTGCATACACCAGTATTATCCCTTTCCCCAACAGTGTTTAGGGAACAGCTAAAACATAAGTTGTCGACTTCGACATGTAAATTAAGTACCATTATTGTCATCGTTTCTGTTCTTTTATGCATTTAATCCATTGTACTGAGTCAAGAAATTATCTTCAGGGCATTGCTGTTGCACTGAAGTGTGGTGCAACGAAGGCACAATTTGACAGCACGGTAAGCTTAGCTTTTATTTGGAGAACCTGTATAATCATTTTGTTTTTGTTGGTTTCATATATATACTGTCTGATATGAATAATTTCGTCTAAACTTACCTGGACCATAATAGGCAAAGTTTCTATGCGTGTGCTCAACAATAGGTTTTAGTAACCCAGTTTTTGCGACATTGCTCATTGCCATGTTTGCAAGAGTGTCAACATTGCTGATTCTGGCATGCATGGATATTAATATTGACTAGCAAAATTTTGGCATGCTAATTCTAGTGTAGAACTTTGCCATTATGTTTCTGCAGGAACTAGTAGTGTTAACTAACTTTAGATAGTTAATTGACACTACGAACTTCATGCCACCGACCCCAACATCTTTGGGATTTAAGGTGCAGTATGATGATAAAAATTTTAGATTCTGTTGAAAAGGCTTGAGTTCAATGATTCCATCTTTTCTTAAAAGAGAAAACAGGGTGCAGAGATTGTGTTTCATAGAAGTTATCCATCTGTGTTATGATGTGACTAATATATATATATATATAAGAATGAAGTCCGAAGGAAATTTTGGGAACCTTTAAGCTAACTTAAGTGCTTCCCCGCTTGGGAATTTATGCATCCAGAATTTACAAAGGAAGTCTTTCTGATTTTTCACAGGTGGGGATACACCCCTCTGCTGCTGAGGAGTTTGTTACCATGCGGTCTGTGTCAAGACGTGTACCTGGAGCTCGCAAGCCAAAGACAAATCTTTGAAGAACAAGAGAAATGTAAACTCTAAAGGGAAGAGATTATGGAGTCAGATGCAACATAACATTCACGAGATAGAAACAGCACTTTTGTTGGTATACGAAGTCCGTACATGCAGGAATATGATGGATGATCATTACAGCGTATGGTCTTGTTGGCATCTCTGGAATAAGGTCCTGGCAGGCACATCAATGTTGTGTGGGCTTTTCAGAAACAAGAGTCTGCATAAGCAGAAAATCTTTTTTTTTTCTTAGATTATAAAACATAGTTAAGGTTTTTTATGGATTAAGTAATGTCCAATGTTCAATCCGTCGAAAGTTCATCTGTCTTCATCTCCCTTTCGCAATGGTTGAAAACCTTGTAACTCGGAAGTGATGGTGAGTTGCGGTCATCGAGGTCGAGCCAGAAGGCAATGAGTTCACCCTATTTGAAGGCTAAGGGTGCTACTTGCTCAATTGGGACTTGCAATATTATTGAGGCCTAAATGTATTTTGTACCTTTAAACTCTATTGAATCAGACACTCGGGTCTCTAAACCATGGCTTCTGTAACTCGCCAACTGTTACAACTCGAACACTTCGCCACTTTGACCAAGAACTGGGTAGGTCAGGTGGCTCGGGCAAAGTGTCCCATTTTTCCCAGCCAGGGAACTGAGTTGATCTGGTTCATAATTCAGGGATGAAAATAACCAAACATAATTTGAGGGTGAAAAATATATCTAGGCCTAATGTTGATAGATAATTTACCGATATAAGATGGTTAGCATTTGGAACTTAAGCACTTTATATTTTTTTCGAAATTAAATCCGAACTTAAGCACTTTTAAACAAGATTTTCAAGTAAATGAACCAAACCAATTACTAGAATGCGTTAGAAGATGTTCGTCGCGTTTGTTTTTTGTTTTTTGTTTTTATATTATCAATGTTGTGCAATATAAATACATTAAACATGTTTATCATACGTTACCCTTTACCAAGTATTATAATTACAACATTAATGAGTATCCATCCATAAGCTCATTTGGAAGAATATGTGTAATTAAATAAAAATGACGGATATTTTGAGAGTGAAATGGGACAACCCAAAATAATAAATGATGTAAAAAAAAAATGTGATGAAGTGAGTATTAAGTATTTTTTGAAAAAAAAAAAATTCACCAAATGACATCAGTAATGGGAAGAGACTTGGGCTACTTTACCCACCTGTGTTTGCGGCGTGCTGTCCCATCCCACCCTCATCCTCTTCCCTCTTAGTTTAATACTCCTTATTTCTTTACTTGTAATTGATTTTGAATATAAAAAAAATTGTCATTTCTACGAACACATTGAAATTCAATCAAAATTAAATTTCAATTAGCATTTTATTTATCTAAACCTTATGTATCAATTTGATATTTTATGTTTTATTAAGTCCGGTATATATAAAAATAAATAAATTGTATGTTATATATTGACTCTCATTAAAAAAACAATTTTCTAAATTTGTCACTTGTCGTTATAATAGCACTTGTGAATAAATCGAACTTGTGATTTTTTTATCCATTGTAAATTAAACTTATGTTAAACCTACATGCATGCAAGTCTCTGTGACTATTTATAATGTGAAAAAAAGGCATTGAATCTAAAATGCCTGATATTTTTCTTTTAATAAATACTATCCGAAAGTATTGATCACAATGATTACTTTTTTTTCTTAATTTATTTTTCTATCGAATTTCCTCATACGATTAAAGACCTTTTGAAAAATAATATTAAACAAATGAAAATTTTTTCCTGACATATGCAGATAAAATTAATGGACAAACTCAATGTTATTTCAGTAAATATTAAATCCTAGAATTGGTTTAGCATCTAGTTTTGGTCTAAAACTCAATTTTTTTAAATTAAGAAATTTAATGGTGTAATAAATACAACTTTAAAAGTTTAATGGACCGATGAGTACAAAAGAAAAGAAAAACTTAAATAGACTGATGAAGATTTATACTTGTGAAAGTTCAATAATCATTTCAAAATTTAAATCTTTAAAAAAATGTTGAAAGTACTAAACATTATTGGGCAGAAAATAGATTATTTGAAAAGTCTAGCATATAGCAAAAGCAAAAGCAACTGCGTCAGCAAGTTCAACGGGAAAATTAAAAAACAAAAAAGAAAAATCCCAAAAAGCCAGGTTCATTGAACCTAGACACGCTAGCCAAAGCAACCCAAACTCTATAAAACGCGTCGATCCACGCTCAAAAAAATGCGTGACCAACTCGAAAGCATTCGTGTCCACTCGAGTACAATCTTCTGCTCCTTTCTAATTTTAATGGCGAATCCAAAGTCTGCCAAACCATCATCGTCCTCAAGCAAAGAGGAAGAGCAGCAATATCTGAGGAAGAGGAACGAGGAGCTGGAGCGACAGCTGAGGGAGAGCCGGGAGTGGGAGGAGCAGCTGTGGAACGAGCTGCGGACGGCATTGGAGCGGCTGAGGGTGGCGGAGGAGGCGGAGGAACGCCTCTGCTCGCAGCTGGGGGAGCTCGAGGCCGAGTCCCTTGACCAGGCCCGGGCTCATAACGCCGCCGTCGCCGCCCTCATGGACCAGCTCTCTCGGGCTAACCCCCTTCTTAATTAACCTCCGTAAACAACCTGCTGCTTGATTAATCATGAATGTATAGCAATTTAGTTGACATTGATTGAGATTAATTGTTTGTTCCTCTTCTTAATTATGGTCATGTGTAAAGATTTTAGTTGTTTCTTACTTCATTTCTTTATTACTACATAATTTTATTGATTTCGCAAAATTTTGTGATCAAAATATTCTGAATTTGTTTCTGAATCAAGACTCCGAATTTCAATTCGTTGTGATTAAAGTTGAGTAACTTGAGTTGATTGTTTGAATCGCTGATGCCAATCGCTGCTGCCATATGTACTGGCAAAAGATCTTCATTTCAACTAAAGGTGAACAAAATGACAACTAAAAAAAACAATGGGATATAAAATTAATCATTAAAAGGTTACCCATAACATCAAATAAAAGAAAGATAATTATATCAAACCAAACTTTTCATGCAATACAGTATAAATTTGAAATAAAAAAACTCATAAATAGCTGAAATAAAGTATAAAATAAAATAATAATAACCAAACAGTATTAGAACGGTATCAAAGTTCTATTTTTAGAAGTATACATAAAAATAAAAAAAGACTATCTATATGACTATGTCATGCAATCATCTTCATATACATCATCAAACAATGAGACACCCCAATAAGCTAGGTTGAGGTTATAGTAAACCCAAAATAAAGCCTAAATCTATCATTATTCACCTAGATCTATTATTACTCACCTCTAAGGAAGAAAATAGAAAGTTGGCAAATTGAAGGCACGTATATGAAGATTACAGTACCCTATCTCCCTGGCGCTTCAATTCCGGACAAGATTCATCATCTAACTTCCACAAAAACAATCTTTAGTATATTTTTTCAAAGAAAAAACAAGCGAAAATTCAACTTCTGACGGTCAGAACTTGAGCCATTTTTGTTTTCCAATAAATAGGACGGTGATTGACAGAAGGCAAACTAGAAGAAGAAAATTAAGGTGGCGTTTGGTTAAAAAATAATAATTTTCATTTTCTGATATTTATTTTTATTTTCTATGTACAATTTTTCAAATTATTTTTAGAAAATATGTTTAGTTGTTTTAAAAAAATTAAAGATAATTACATATAAATACACTACATTGAAAAAAATTCTGTGCCTTAGTTAAAAATTGAAAGAAAGTTTATGGACTATAATGGCAGATCTTCCCAAGTCTGTCCTTTACACGTGTATCTCAGAAAGACCTCTTCACCCTGGTTCGACCTGCACCAACTAGCTATCCTCAAGCTTAAAAAAGTGGTCCAGAATTTGCCAACACTCAAAATTCTTGACAAAGGAAAAAGGATACTCCAGACGAACGCTTCAGACGAGTATTGGGGAGCGGTCCTCTTTGAAGAATCCAATAGTGTTCGACACGTGTGCTGCTACAACAGTGGAGAATTCAAAGAGTTAGAGAAGCATTATCACTCCACCTACAAAGAAATCCTGGCCATCAAACGTGGAATTGAAAAGTTCCAGTTCTACCTCGTTGGTCACCACTTCCTTGTAAAGATGGACATGTTAGCATTCCCACGTATGCTGAACTACAGGCAGAAACAACTTCCAAATGCTCTGCTACTTCGCTGGCAACAATGGTTCATCCGCTTCAACTTCGACATCAAGCATATAAAGGGCACCTCCAACACCCTTGCCGATATCTTGGGCAGACCTTCAAAATCCTGGGCAGACCTTCAAAATCCTTCCTCAAACCACCTAAGCTACCCAAACCAAAAATCTGAAATGGCTTCTTCCTCATCCACTAATCCCCCAATTTTTAACAAGGACAAAAATCTCCCGGTTGATGTTGAACGTTATGAACATCAATCGTTCACCTTCACCCAGAGACACCGAGTCTTTCATTATCATGTCTCTCTCATTGAGAGGTATGGTTTTGCCAAAAATAGAGTTAGAGAGTGAAGCGGAAGTTCTTAGTCTCTCAACTCTATCAGATAATCTGAGTTGCCACCTCGGTGGATCCTTTCAGGTTTAGATCATCTTCAAGTTTATAATAATTAAGCTTGAAGGCAAATGATGACTTAAGAGTTGCCACTCTGTGGATCCTTTCTTCAAGTCGTCCTCTGCCTTCAATCATAATTGTTGTAATATACCGGCTTCAATCCCCAGTGATATGTCCGGATAGTCCAGTAACTGTTTTTCAAAAAGGTTTTCAAACAATCTTCAGAAAAGGTTTTTTGGTGTGGGAAAGTCTTGGAGAATGCCTTTGTGAACTCTGGTGCTCGGGGCCTTATCTGAGTTGAAATGTTGGCTAGAGCTTATGAGTTCTGTTGTGTGTTCTCGGACTGTATCACCGATTATCTTTCCTGTTGATTTCTAGAACTCGTTTTTCGCAGTTCTACTTATCCTTGGTATATTGGGCTAGAAACTGTCTCGTGCCACGGTAATACGTACCATAGAGCAATTCTTCGAAAATCTCTGTAGAGGGTCTGGCTGTATAATAATGCCACGTACCAGGATAAAACCTTGTTTTTAAATGATTTTGGTTACTGGGCTACCTCGGAACCCATTTGGTATCAGAGCCATTTAATTGTTCTCATACACCGATTAGTTGAGTTACTAGGAACTTCTTGCTCATCTCTCGACTCAGATCTATCCAGAAATGTCAGGAACCTCCACTCCTACTCTTACTCCTTCTACTTCTTTCAGATTTACCTCTTCTTCTCACTTGGAATCTCTCTGTGAATTCAAGTATCTTTTTTATGATGAGAAGACCCCTCTTACTGATCTTCCCCTCATCAACCCATATAAAGCTTTTACTAAACCTTCTCATTCTCTCACCCATACAGTAAAGAAAATTGTTTCCCCCACTTGGAAAATTGTAAAAGAATATGTCCAAGCTACAAAGTTTGATCAACATACTCTTCCTGCAACATCCAAAGAACAGTATGTCACTTTGGAGATTCCTCCTCACTTTCCTCGCCAGTGGACAACTGAAGGATACATTCATCTCCACTTTGGTGCTGTTCGCCTTGCTCTCACCTACCATGGAAGAAAATGGTTACCAGTCACTGCTCGTCTTGCCCTTCTTGACTCCAGATACAAGAAATACAAACATGCTTGTATCGGCATAGTTGAGACTACACTTAACGCTGGCACAATCCTGATGACGTTCTTCCCCAATTTCTGTATGGCTCTTCAAGATCCACATCTCTTATCTGCTTTGAAGATCCAGATCCAGATAACTGGTGCCAAATAAATCTCAACCACTATGGCATCCACCCTTCACTACCAGATGGTGTACAGAGTCCAGAATCATGCTCTAGACTTCTCTATGCCCAATATGAGCAATGATGCCTTGTATCTCTCTGTAGATACAACCCATGTTCCAAACGAGACATATGTTCCACAACAAATTCCTCGTGAGGAACTACAGCGACTGATCCCTACTTTTGGATATCTGCCTATGAATCTCTCTACCAACAGACAGAGCCAGTTCAGTCTAAGAAGCCTATCTTTCTTGACAGAGGAAATGGCCAGACGGAAATCTTCTTTCAAAAAGAAGAACCGTCAGAAGATACTGATGTCTTCTCTACTCTGGTAGTTCTTACCTTCATCAGAGAACCGGTCCAGCCGTTTCAGATACCTATTAAGTCTTTTGACTCTAATGGAAATCCGGTCTATGCATTCCAAGACAACAAGGGTCACAAATACTTTGATGTTTGTGATTGCCCAGATTGCTACCAATCTCCCTATGATGATGAAGGAGAAACTACCAAGAAGATGAAGAAGAAGAAGTCCAAAAAGAAATCTTCTCAGCATCTTCTCCAACAAAGATACAACAACGGTGATCCCGAAGTTGGATTACTCGGAGAACTCTCTGGCAAGTATGACTACTATGCCCTCTACTCCCAGAAGGAAGAAACCACGGATGACATCTTCACAACTCCTGTCGAACCATTTGAACTTCCACCTCCATCGCCAAAAGTTATCATTTCATGCCATCCTTATTACAAAAAGGCTATCAAACAACTCAAAAAGGAACATCCTCCTTGTTTCATCTCTGAGGTCCACATGTTTGAAAGTAAGCTTGAGAATTTTCCCCCTCTTACATTCAATGATCTTTCTATATCAACAAAGCATGCCTGAGAGGTCCCCCAACCTACGACGGTTAATTCAGAAGGAAAATGACGGGAAAACACTGCTGCTGAACAAGTCCTTAATTGGCAATCTAAGAATATGGTTTCTCAGAACAAGCTCCTCAGCAGAATTGAGCATAACTAAACCAGACTGGAACAGAAGATGGATCAAATGATCATTGATCCATTAAGTTAATGCCAGCAACGGATCAACCATCTCCACCATGAGATTCTTGGACTAATCGCTCGACATGAGAACTCCACGGCCCAAGAACAAAAGATCCAACATCTGAAGGAACAACTCAGGTATCTTCAGGCCCAACAACAGCCCAGATATCCCAAATCCTTCTCCTCCATGTTCCAAATTGTTGACCTGTTTAAACCTACTTCAAGTCCAGTCTACCAACCTCCTCCACCCTCACGAAATATCTTTAAGCCCTTACCTGCTCTCATTTCCAAACCAGCCTATCAGCCCCAAAGACCAGCGCCTTCTTGGCCTAGCACACCTACATGGTCTAGCCATACTCCGGCCCAAACATCTCAAGCCCAAACACCTCCAGATCTAAAACAAAAAGGCCCAGCTTATCCTCAGAAACCAATAAAGATCCAAGAGTCTTCCCATCAGACGTGGATGGTCCAATCCAACCCTATCATTGGATTCCTTGACCAACAAATCTAGCAGCCCAGCATTCCTGCTGTATTTGCTGCCTTAGAAGACTTGAGTTCCATAACATCGAGTGACTATGAAGAAGATGATATGTTTTCATCTTCTTCTTCTGAAGCCCAAGTCTATATGGCCCAAGATGCTACCAGCCATGCCCAGCCGGCAGAATCTACAACCACAGACGCCAAATCTTAACAAGTTCTACCTCAACCTTAACCGCAACAATAGCCACATCCGGCTCAGCCACCAAGACCACCATCACCGGGTCCTCCTCCTGGTCCTCCTCAACAACCATATGTTCATATGGATGAGGACATTCCACCCATCAACGTTGAACCAGTTTGGAATCCTCCATCTTTGAATGTTACTTTCTCTATCGAAGGACTTCCAACAACAAAATGGCATGAGAAATTCCTTGAATTCCATGCCTGGTGTCTTACACAACTCCATCGAGAAGGAGATACACACCTAAAGGTCATCTGTGCCTTCATTGCAGGAATGTCAGGTATTCTTAAACATTGGTTTATGAGTATTGGAGAATACTGACAGATTCAGTTAGCCCAGACACCACCAACAACAGAATTCGTTTTCAAGCTATATAGAGAATTCATTGGTGAACCCGATGCTCTTCTTGATGTAGCAAGAGAAGAATTCTTCAAAATGAAGTGTTGCTCCTACAATAGAAAAGATTTGGAAAAGCACTATGAAAGTATGCTTAAGCGCTTCTACCTCATCTGCACCAGATATGAAGCCGAAAACAATCTAAAACAAGCATACTTAAATTTTGTGCCAGAAACAATTGGCCAGGAAGCTCTCCGCATCATACAACAAAGTGGACAATTTCTTACTGAGTATTCCTTTGGAAAGCTCCACCAAGTTGTCATGATGGCTCTCAAGAAACTGTGCAACACTCACTCCTTCTTCAAGGAATTCAACCAGACTCAGAGCCTGTTTGATAAAGCCTATCAGCAACCTGAGTTGACTACCAAGTGCAAATATAAAGGCACTTGTCACTGCACTACTCCATGGAAAAAACATCACAGACGATGAGTCTATTCTATTGATCGACCTCACCGACTTAGAAAGAAAAGAAAAAGATTCTTCCGGTATAAGAAGAATAGCGGCAAATTCAAACAATGTTTTATCTACCGCTAACCAGGACACTTTGCCAAATATTGTCCTAAGAAGAACAACAAGTCCAAAAAGAAAATGGCGCACACCATTTCCCAAGCCACTGGAGCTTATCTTTCCAATGATGACATGGAATCCATTTTCTCTGAAACAGAAGATGAGGCATCTGCCCTTTTTGTGATTGAAGCCTACTATTCAGAGTCTGATTCTGAACCAGAGCAAGCTTCAATTTACACAATGCAAATGTCACCTCTCCAGTCCTCACTCTTTGCTGCTCAAGTAATTCCTCAAGCCAAGATCAACATTCTTCTGGATAAGTATGCAAAGCCAATCTCGGTGATTGCTCTTTTTTATACTGGTGCTACAAACACCATTGTCAATCCTTCACTCCTTCTAGACAAAATGTGGCAACCCTGCAATAAAAGATTCAGAGCCGCAAATGGTGCCTTCTATGTCACCCAGATAAGCAAACCTATCTGAATCAAATTCTTTCCTGCAAACTACGTAGTTACTACTGTTTATGGTTATAACCATGGCAAAGATATGATTCTTGGGTTTGATATTATCAAAAAGTTATCAGTCCAAAGATGGACTGATAAAGGACTACAGCTCCACAAGTTTTTCCTTCATTGGACATCCACTCCATGACTCTACTCAACCGAAAGAGAAGCTCTCTCAGCAAGTTAGATACAATCTGAAAGTGACCCAGTATACGGATCCATCATGTAGTCCCTCATCCAACAGTCCTGTGCTAAGTCCCATGCTAAGTTTGAACAGAAGCATCCTTTTCCCCTATGGAAGAATCCCAAGTTCTTCATCGAAATTCTATTAAAAAAGAATGAGGATGTCAACCCTACCAAAGCTACCCATGCGGGTATGAGCCCAGAGGAGAAAAGTATGGCGACCCAAGAGCTACAAGAATTAAAGGCCTAAAACCTCATTGAGCCCACAACTTATTCGTGGGCCTGCCAAGCCTTTTATGTCAATAAACATTCAGAAAGAAAGAAGCCCATATTGGTTATTGACTACAAGCCCCTGAACGAGTTTCTTGCTGATGTCAAATTCTTTCTACTTTGCAAGAATACTCTCTTCGCCAACTTGACAAATGCCAAGGTCTTCTCCAAGTTTGACCTCAAATCAACCTTCTGGCAACTGTCAATCTCTCATCCAGACAAATACAAAACTGCATTCTGCATCCTAGACCACCATTACCAATGGATGGTGCTTCCTTTTGGTCTGAAAACGGCACCCTTATTATTACAGAAGGCCATGATCCAAATCTTCGAGCCAATACTACAGTCGGCCCTTGTTTATATTGACGATATTTTATTGTTTTCTCCTTGTACAGGTACCCATTTGAAGTTATTCGCCCAGTTTGCTCAAATAGTTAAAGACAATGGCGTAATGCTCTCCCAGTGTAAGATGGTCCTTGGCCAGACATCCATTGAATTCTTTAGAGTTCAAATCAAGAATAACAAGTACCATCCTTAGCCTCAGATCGCCACCAAGATCATGAACTTCCCGGATGAAAATCTCACGAGAAGACAAGTCCAACAAATTCTCGGCCTTGTCAATTACATCCGCAAGTTCATCCCGAAGCTGTCCTCCATTCTCCATCCTTTACACGTGTATCTCAGAAAAACCTCTCCACCCTGGTCTAACCTGCACCGACGAGCTATCCTCAAGCTTAAAGAAGTGGGCCAGAATTTGCCACTGTTCAAGATTCCCGACAAAGGAAAAAAGGATACTCCAGATGGACGCTTCAGACGAATATTAGGGAGCGGTCCTCCTTGAAAAATCCAATGGTGTTCGACAAGTGTGCTGCTACAACGGTGGATAATTCAAAGAGTCAGAGAAGCATTATCACTCCACCTACAAAGAAATCCTGGCCGTCAAACATGGAATTGAAAAGTTCCAGTTCTACCTCATTGGTCACCACTTCCTTGTAGAGATGGACATGTCAGCATTCCCACGTATGCTGAACTACAGGCAAAAACAACTTCCAAATGCTCTGCTGCTTCTCTAGCAACAATGGTTCATCCGCTTCAGCTTCGACATCAAGCATATAAAGGGCACCTCCAACACCCTTGCCAATATCCTGAGCAGACCTTCAAAATCCTTCCTCAAACCACCTAAGCCACCCAAACCAAAAATCTGAAATGGCCTCTTCCTTCTCCACTAATTCCCCAGTTTTTAACAAGGACAGAAATCTCCCGGTTAATGTTGAACGTTATGAACATAAATTGTTCACCTTCACCCAGAGACACCGAGTCTTTCATTATCATGTCTTTCTCATTGAGAGATATGGTTTTGACGACTGCCCTATTAAACCTGTTGGGATTCATCCCCAATATCCCTTTGCTCATTTCTTCTCCATCCCTGATGTATTCTCCTTTCCTCCATTAGCTCTCTGTTTCTTCTGGTACCTATGCTCTATTCATACCATAGGGATTATTTTTAATATTTCTCAGCTTCACCAACTTCTCTCATACTCCAGAAACTTTCACTCAGATTTCTCTTCTGACTTCCCTGTTTTCCTTTCCTGGTTTGATCCTATATGTACCTAGATCGACAACCTCCACCAATCCTACAAAGCCCTTAACCCTGCCATCCCTGACCGCCGTATAGGCTACCAATTAAATAATATTTCTCCCGCCAATTCCTCTATGCTTTTTGGAGTTGGTCATGTTATTTATTTCTTCCATAGGCCTATTACCTTTACTAAATCTCCCTCTGGCCTAAATTTCTTCCCTACACCTTCTTACCACGATTATAAAAACCTAGACTACAACCTAGCTCAGGTTCCATGGCAACGCCCTGCTAATTATCATGCTTTCCTCCGAGAAGCGTATCGGTACAACCATTCTCTGTTTTCTATGGAGGTTTGGCCTTATGACACACCAAAATGGCCATCCTATCCAATGGATTACCAAGAAATGATCCATGATGCTCTCCAATACTTTGATGATCTTCAACGTCTCTGCCGTGCCAAAGAAAGAAGAGAAAAAGCTGAAGCATCTCAGAAGGCTCTTGATCAGATTAACTGTCCTGCTCCGGCACCTTCCTCTCCCCTAACTATTGAGGAAGACGAAGATCTTCCATTAACCCAGACAGCTAAACATCTCATTATGCCTAACTGTGGTTGCGGATTTATTTGCATTCACTGGAAGCGTCTCAATGGTCCAGACCCTGATGATCCGTCCATGGATGATCCTCGTATCGATGACCCATATTTTTTGCGCGAAAGGCAGACTCAAAGTGATTCTGAGGATTCAAATCACAATTGGCCATTTGACCCACATGCCCTTCCGTACCCTAGCTTTAATGACAATAATTAGTGCATTACAGCTGGTGTGTTAATTATTGTAACGATAAGATTCCCGGTTAGTGGCCTGTCACTTCCGGTCCTAAGAATTATTAGTTTCTGACGTCAGCCCTTACGTCACTAAGTTTTATTGTTTCCTTTTTCCTCCGCCTATATAAGGAGGTCTCATCTCTCTTGTAAGATATCCTGGAGATAATAAAAGAACTCCTTTCTTATATTCTCTCTATGCTTCTACCTTCTCTCTAAACTTTTTGGTTAGAGAGTGAAGTGGAAGTTCTTAGTCTCTCAACTCTATCAGATAATCTGAGTTACCACCTCGGTGGATCCTCTCAGGTTTAGATCATCTTCAAGCTTATAATAATTAAGCTTGAAGGCAAATGATAACTTAGGAGTTGCCACTCTGTGGATCCTCTCTTCAAGTCGTCCTCTACCTTCAATCATAATTGTTGTAATCTACCGGCTTCGATCCCCGGTGATATGTCCGAATAATCCAGTAACTGTTTTTCAAAAAGGTTTTCAAACAATCTTCAAAAAAGGTTTTTTGGTGTGGGAAAGTCTTGGAGAATGCCTTTGTGAACTCTGGTGCTCGGGGCCTTATCTGAGTTGAAATGTTGGCTAGAGCTTATGAGTTCTGTTGTGTGTTCTTGGACTGTATTAGCGATTATCTTTCCTGTTGATTTCCAGAACTCATTTTTCGCAGTTCTACTTATCCTTAGTATATTGGGTTGGAAACTGCCTCGTGCCACGGTAATACGTACTATAGAGCAATTCTTTAAAAATCTCTGTGGAGGGTCTGGCTGTATAACAATGTCACATACCAAGATAAAACCTTGTTTTTAAATGATTTTGGTTACTGGGCTACCTCGAAACCCATTTTGCAAAAGTGAAAATGAAAAAAATCCAAAGCCTACTCCTAGCTTTTTTACTCTCTGTTGCTTAGGCTCCCAACTATTCTATCGCTTACATCTATGTCACCATCTCCGTCATTCCCTAAATCCCCTTTCTCTTTCCTCTTTCTCATGGTTGACACAACTCACGTCATCTGTCCCGGCATCAGAACTTAGCGCCAATTCCTCACCACAACAGGCATCGCAGATTGAGATGTAGATCTGATTGAGGCAAAGTGCAGTGGTCTTTGATCGAAGGTACGAAAAAATCAGGAGTGACGTGGAGGTGCAGCGGTTATTGATAGAAGTTGATTCACAAGCATGATTTCGGTGCGACAAACAGAGGCGATTCCTAGACATAAGCAAGACCAACCAAAGCGATTCACAGATCTGAGAAAGAAATGAAGTTCCCTTGAAGATTGGAAGCAGATTTGGAAAGTGAAAAAGAAATCAGCTGGGAGGGAGGAGGCCGGCCGTAAGACGAAGAGAGAGAGAGCCTGATGGATTTCCCGTTTTAAGGAAAATAGAAAACTACTTAAACCAAATTTTCTATTTCTTACTAACATAGAAAATTGTTTTCTAGGAAAACTGAAAGAGAAAATTATTTAATTAAACATATTTTTTTTATTTTCTAATTTTTAAAAACTTTTATAGAAAAACTAGAAAATTCTCAACAACTAAACAGGGCCTAATGCTTTTGACTGGTTTTGCGCACATTAGAGTGTCTAGAAATGAGAAGATCACCAACAACTTTCAAGAGAGCCTTCAAAGGATGGTTGGAGAAATACGGACTCTCACAACGACGGCAATGGGTAATGGAAGAAACCGCAATCATTTGTAGTTGGCCGAGCTCCTAATCTGAGAAATAATGATAGATGAAAGTTCTGAATTAGAGCATGTGTTTGAAGAGATAGATTTGCAAAATTCAGCGAGAGAGGAATTGAAACTTAGAGATGAATGGAGCCAAGCATTCCAGGGAGGTGTAATTTGAGGGGGAAAAAAAAAGATTGTAGAATTGTAAATATACTGAAAGTATGAATGTAGTGTGTGATATGAGAATATTTTATTCTCAACTTATTTATTTATTTGTGTAATACTTCCAGCATCTAACAGTCATATTTAGACCTCGATTAATCTGAATTGTTCCTTACTAGGGAAAAACTCTTCTAAAACCCTTTTTTCCACTTACAAGATTTGAATATGATGCCTTGCCTCTAGAAGATATAAAGTAGAAAAAGTAAAAGATTTGACGGTTGGGGCAAGCAAGACGTTACACCATAATTCAACCAATCGCCTACACGTCCCAATCATGACTTCCCACCGCTAATATGTCAAAACTTAAAGGAGAAGAAAATAACCAATTTTCATGCATTATTCAACATGCCTGTTCTAAGATAGAAAACAAGCTCTCCTGTATATAATATTTTTTTCAAAAGTTTTGATGAGATAATAAATATTAGAATTCAGAATCATATTTTAATTACAATTAACTTTTTTATGTGATTTCACCTATACCTACCATAAACTTATAAATTACTCTGTCCGTCTGATATTATTTGAAGTATTTGACTTTTTTTAATAATTTAACTTGAATTTTTTATATTATTATTTGTTAAAAATATTTAAAATTTTATTTAAAAAATATAGATCTTTATTGATCATTTATATGTTAAAATGTTAAAAATAAAAAATTATAAATTAATTTATTAATAGTAAATGTTGCAAAGACTTGGCTGAGAGAGTATTGAGTTTTTCTTTGATAAAGGTGATAGCTTAAAGAGACAAGCCCAACCTTGAATCTTGCAAGATGAATTTAGGTTTCGACTTTGTAAAATTTTCAGTCGTATTTTATAATAGTATTGAGGAAGGTCGGGTAAAATGAATAGGGTCATTAACCTTTATTATTCGTTTCATTTTTGCCTCTAACTTTACAATCGCTGTTTTTATCAATAATTTTTAAAAAGTAATAGCAAGTAAGTGGTTTATTTAGGCACACTTGTATATTTCCTAGTATCCTAGTTCATTACCACGAGTATTCTATATATCATTACCTGTATTTCATGCAAAGTTATCTTCTACAGTAAGATAACTACATAGCCTTGTATATATACGGTGAACATCAATGAAGCTTAGTATGCAAAATGCTTCCACCAAAACTTTTCAAAAGATGTCCTATTTTCTGTCTTTTTAAGGGAACTTATTGTGTTAGAAATGAGTAAAATCCACCAAGGGTACATTAGCTTATTTTTTTGTCTTAATTAAGTACCCTACCTTCAAGGTATCATAGCAAAGTACCTTACCTCTTATCGTGTGTTTTATTTAAGTATTTTTCATTAATTTCAGAGTTATATCTGACGGAAAATGCTAATGTGGCATAAAAAAACATTAAAATAAATAACAAAATAGCACTTGTGGTTCTTATATTTTTGAAAAAAATTAAAAAAACCTCCCAAAATATCAGAGGAAGAGATCACCGCCCCATATCTCCCTGCCCTCCCCCCCCCCCGCCCTGTTTTCCGGTATCGATCTCATCGAATTTCTGACATCAAGACTCTCATCAGCTACCGGCTCCCTCTCCAAGCGTTTCAACTCTCTTGTCCCCAAAACCAACTCGCTCCTCCTTCGCATTGATCGAGTCATCTCCCCCCGAATCGGATGCCTCTCCAAATCCGTCTTCCTCTCCTTCCTCAGATCCCTCCTCGGTCTCGTCTCCTCAAAGCCTCACCATAGAAGCCCGACAATTTCAACTTTTCTTTTTACCTAAGATCTATTTTTCAGATGTTCAAATGATTCAGACAATCGCCGATGATTCAGTCGATCTCCACCGGCTAGGACGATTTCCGCTTGCAAATTCGATGATCCCGAGTTCACTCGAACCTTAATCGAAGGGTTAGAGAAGACGAACAGACCTGCGCCCAAGGGAGATGTGCCGCCGCCAGATTTGATCTGATTTCTCTAGATTAGATGAGATCAATGTCGGAAAACAGGGCAACAAGGGAGCAACAGAATTTAAAAGCATTTTAGAAGCTTTGGGGGTTTTTTTGTAATTTTTTCAAAAATATAAGGACCACAAGTGTTATTTTATTATTTATTTTAATATTTTTTATGTCACGTCAGCATTTTCCGTCACACAAAACTCCGAAATTAACAGAAAGTACTTAGATAGGACACACGATAAGAGGTAAGGTACTTCACTAGGACAACTGGAAGGTAGGGTACCCAATTAAAATAAAAAAATAAACTAAGGTACCTCGGTGGATTTTACCCTATTAGAAAGTATCAGCTTAAAGCCTTAATCAAGTGGTTAAGACTTAAGATACTAAAGTGAAGATTGGGAGTTCGAACCCTACCTCCACCAATTTTTTTTTATTTTTTTATAAAATATAATTTATGCTAGTTCATATACCTCGTCCCTTATTCTTATGCAGAGTTTCAGGCCTAAATTACTTTTGAAAGCCCTGATGTTATTGTTTGTTTTAACTAAGTCCCTAGAAACCCTTAGGAGTCGCCACCCTTCTAGTGTCCTCTGGCCACATATGGCCCGGCGTTTGCATGTTATGGACAAGAGGCGAAAGCCCTATGGTTTGGTAAACCAATTTCAGGTAAAATCCAAATTTGGTCCCTTAACTATTCAGTTTGTCCTAAAATGGTCCCCTAACTCTAGAAGTGTCTATTAAGGTCCCTTAACTCAAGAAACGTTTTCAATTTGTGTCCCATCTATTAATTGAGCTGTTATTTTAGATGAAACTTGCCTATGTGACACCCATAATTCCATGTGGCACTCATAATGCCACGTGGCTTCCTCTTTAATTGAAATAGGTGATTATTTTGTATAGAAATGAAAAATTAAACCTAAACTGACATAAACAAAAAATCTTGGGGCTTAAAACATGGATTAGACCCAATTGTTAGATTAACTCGCCGTAGATGATGGTGTTGGATTTGAGGGCAGAGGCGCACTACTAAAGACGGTGAACGGAGATGAAGATGGATGGGACGAAGGTGGACCACTGGAGATGGTGAACGGAGATGAAATCGGGACGAAGATGGTGATAGAGGAGGAAATCATGACGGAAGATGAATCGCAACAGAGGATGAAATCGCAAAGGAAGACGAATCGCGATAGAGATGGTGATGGAGAAGGAAATCGCGACGGAAGATGGAGACGATGAACTAAATCGCGACAGTGATGATGACGGTGAACTAAATTACAACGGTGACGAAGATGGTGATAGAGGAGGAAATCACGACAAGAGACGGTGAACTTAAGGAGGAAATCTGTGATGAAATCGGAAGAGGACGAAGGAAAGCGACGAAATCGATGACTGGCCAATAAAATCGGCGACTACAAGATGAAATTGAAGATCGAGGAGGACCAAATCGGTGATCGAGGCAGGTGACAGAATCGGCAATGGAAAGAACCACCAACGAGAGAGAGAGAGGAGAGAGAGCCACTTGCGAAAGTGTTGGGCTATTTACATTTGAAGTCCTATGGTTATTTATTTGTGTCAATTTTAACTTAAAATTTTTTGTTCTTCTAATATAGTCATCTATGTGAAAGTTTGGGACCCACTATGGGGTGGCAAACTGCCACATAAGCAAGTTCCATAAAAAATAATGGCTCCACAAATGAATGGGACTCAAATTGGACATGTTACTTGAGTTTAGGGATCTCAATAGACACTTTTAGAATTAAGGGACCATTTTAGGACAAACTAAATAGTTAAGGGACCAAATTTGAATTTTACCCAACTAATTTCCCTTTGTTGCGAATGTATTGGACTCGGAAATTCTAGGGTTTATGTAGTTGCTCAAGAACCCTAGATTTACTATGATCAAATTGATTTGTTACAGTCCCCCGAATAATGTGGCCTCTTTCTTCCAATTCCCTGTCCTTTTCTCTAATCTTATTTTAATTACTCAAAACAAAAAAGAAAAAAAAAAAAAAAGAGCTTCGCATTTTGATTACTCTGAATTTTACAAAACAATCACCAAATTATGAACTGGAAATAAATCAAGAACCCACACAGATTCTACACTAAAACTGGCACGTTATCGCAACTACTACTTGGAAAGACAACTTGAACATTATTAGCGTAACATCGCATTCCACAGTTCCCCAATTTGATATCTAAACCATCTTTTTGTTCTTTTTCTTAGAACCCGACTTCCCCAAGATGCAGCTATCAGAGATCTTATAAAACATACCGACTACCCAGAGAAATTCGCTCAACACCACTGAACAAATGAGGACGAGGAACGGTTTCCTGTGCAATGTGGGCAGGAAACGACATGGTGTCGGAGCTGCCGCTTCAATGATTTGTTTATTTGCTTTCCTTGTTTGGGTTTTAGTCGAGCTTGACATTTGAATACAGCAGGGTGTCCCTCGTAAGTGGCATGTTGAAAAGGAAGTAAACCTGCAGAAGATGACACAGATAATACATGAAAACGCCCCCACTCTACCCAGGCAGGAATATAAGTTGATCCATAGTTTCAATGTAACAACTCCCTACTGGTCGGTCATAATCATTTTCAAAACAAACCTCCAACAAATTGATACGGATTGATAGACTCTTCTTCAGGAGATACTAAAACTTTCTATTCGACCTAGTCACACTTGAAAAATGAAAAAAAAAAATATATTTTCCATCCCTAAATTTTTCAATTTTATTCAGATAAAGATATGGATCTTACCCCCAAAAGAGTTGCAACGAGAAGAACAATTCCCGTTATCCAAGCGAGTGTCCTTCTGACTAACAAAATTTCTTTAGCAAGGACTGCTGAGTTAGAAGAGCTTTTCTCCTCAGCTAACTGCCGCAAAGATGGTTGAGAGGCAAACATCAAATTCAATGGTGTCTTTGATTCAGGAGGTGCCCCATTGAACAAAATAACCCCAACAATTTGACCTGCTTATTTATCAGTTCAGTTAGTAAAAACACAGGAGATGGGCGATTAGTATAGGGAAGATAACACATGTACTTGAACGGTAAGCAGAGATGACTGAGAACTCTTTAAGAGATTTATAAGTCAATTTAAATGGAACACACCGAGGGACTCTGCCACTTTGCTTTTGCATGAACTTATAAGTGTCAACTTTAAAACTGTTAACTGACACTATGAACTTCATGCCATCAACTCCAACATACTTGGGATTAAAGTGCAATATGATCATCAGAAAGCAAACTTCATTACTCAACCAACAAATCAAAAGTTTTTTTTTTTAAAAAAAAAACTCATACGAATTGCTTCAACTTAGTACTACAATATATTACCAACAGCAAAGAAAGAATGATGATACCCACTCACGCAACAAATTAGAACCAGGTCTATAAGAATTAGTAAGCATGGCTAAGCTCAAACATATCACGATTGACCAGGTCTGCAATGCAACTAACCGTTATGTGCAGTCTGCAATGAATCAAATAACTTGGAGATCATGAGAAGCAAAAACTCCACTCCTTCTTTGGAAACACCATCAATGCCATTATGAGACTCCAATTCCTACAATTTTTAAAACATGAGGTGAGAAGACATTGGGTAGGGAGGTGGGCAGAGGGTGAAGTGCAGAATAAACAGTGAAGATTAATTTATTACCTAAAATTAGCTATTTTTCAGCCCTCTAAGTAGAGTAACTACGAAACTTCAAACAGTGTAAAGGTGTAACTCTCAAAACTCACAACCAAAAAACGAAAAACTGCAGTACCATGGACATGTTCAAACCATGGAGATACAACACTAAGCCACACCTTTTCACTACAAGGATAATATTCATGGAATCATGGCTTGCTTGTGACTGACTTGAGATAAGTTTGTTACTGCATAATGTTTTTAATTCAGGTTATATTGTTCTTGAGGAAAGGGACTTGATTAGATAGCTTAGCCTTCCAGAGAAATAGAATAAGTGCTATTGTGGACTTATTCAGGAGTTAAGTGAGTACTCTGAGCTGAGGATTTAATTGATACTGATTCAAAAGATTCAGTAATTGAGTAGCTCTCAACTTTGGAGGAGGTTACTGATTAGAGAGCAAACTCGGGTCCTGGTTTAAGGGAAAAACAAGTCTGAAGGACCTGCCTTGAGCTAGTTGTACACTGAAAGACCCTTCAGTCTTACCCTTCTCTGATGATATAGCAGCTAATCCACTACCCTGATAGCCATTCTCAATCTCTACCATGTTCTCTTACTCTTCATCTAAACCAGGCCGCAACCTCTCAAACTGCGAAGGAAGCTAGAAACCCTTATCACTGTGGAACTCGAAATCAAGCAAAAGTGAGAAGATAGCTTAAGGTTCAAGTCAATGCATGCTGAATTGCTGTTCTAGTTCAGAGAGGTAGTCAAGAAGATGGATGTTTTTACAGGGATCAACTACTGGGGAGGAATTGGAACCATTTCTGATCTTAAAGATTCATGGTTGCTTTGCAAGGATTGAAACAACACTTGAATATTACTGATCATGTTCCACGTTGAAAATAGCTATAGTTAGTAGGAAAATCAGTAAGCTCTGAGATGACTTTTGCCACAGGATGCATCTAAATCTTACTAAGAAGGGACTGATAACCATCTGAATTACTCTTAAATGAGTACTGTATATTAGCAGGGAAGTGAATGTGAACTGCTAAGAACAAGCTACTGCAGCGGTAGTAAATGCAAACAGTTGGATGCACTTAGGATTTTGATCAATTTATATTACTCTGACATGTTCAGCTCACTGATTACTCAATTACTGATTATTTGACTTGTTAGGTTAACAGATATAGCTTTGAATTACTATTTCTTCACTGAGATTAGAAGCAATCTTACTCTTACTGTTTCTCTGCAGAATACACAGGCACAGAACCTACTAAGTAGTTCACTTGTGAATCTAGTAGTAGTTGTGTCAGCTCTGGATGTTATTTCTGTTATGTAACCTTATTGCTGAATGGAGATTCATGTCTGACTTGTATAATGCAGGAAGGGTGCTACTGAGGATTGTCCAAAGATTTTGAACATTAGCAAGACCACACAGACCGCTGCTAGCTGAAGCAATAGCAATGTAATTGCTATTGTACTCTCTGAGATGCTAACCTGAGATTTAGGCGCTGGTAAAGTATAAACCAGATGCTCAGCAAGAATGAATGTAGCTCTGCTATTTTCGATGTTTCTTTACTGAAATTATACATAAATTGCACTCAAATCCCGGACTGTAGGCTCATTAGCACCCGAAAAAAAAAAAGAACATGTATTGCGAGTAAACTTTCATGAGAAATTTCAATAACAGAGACTAAAAAGTAAAATAAAACCATTCACCTTTAGCACCTTAAATCCATCAAAGCGCCCCATTAGTAGCTCAGCTGGCCTTTTCATGTTCATTGAGAAATCTTCATGCATAACAATTGCTCTTCTAATATTGCTGTACAGGGTCAGAAGACCTAGTACAAATCTCTGCTCTGCTTTCTAAAATAAAAGAAACATTACCACAGTAACTCACAATTAACTTCTAAAATGAGGAACCCACAAAGAAAAAATTGTACACTGACAACACCTTTGACATGTGAAGCTCCAAATTGTTGCCATTTTGCAAGGGAACAGTTAGCACTCCATTCGATAGTCCATTGCCTTCATTAACAAAAGATCCACCAAATACTGATGCCTGAATAATAAATTGAAATGAACTCTGTTATCTCAAAAACAAAATCAATGGATAAGAAACAAAATAATTGATCCATAAAGATATGACTTACAAAATTGGCTATATCTTTCTCGTTGTAGTCTTCCAATTGCTCATCCAAAGAAACCACTAAGACTTCTTCAGCGTCTACATTATAAATCATACAAAAATTAAATCGGATTATAAGAAGCAACAGAAAGGAACAAGCAAAGTGAAGATATACTAAATCCTCTGGGCATTTTAAGGAAAATGATACCAGGAAGTTCAATTGCTGCATTTTTTGTAAATTCAACTTCACTCTTGAAGGAATGGCTGAAGAGAGCATTATCATGCTTAACAGCAAGACGGTCTGAGGTAAAAGAACATTCATTCAAAAACAGGCAAGAACAATAGAAAACCATATAAAATTCAGAGAAAGGAAAACAAGCTATTGACAGGAAAATGCATCTACCATCAATTCCAGTGACTTCTAACATAAAAACAGCACGGGGCCTCTCGAATGGATTAGAGACAAGAACTTCATTTAGCTGCCCAAAACAATGCAACAATGAGTAAACTAGCAGTCCACATACAAAAGGCGCAAAGAATCCAAAGATTATTGTTTTTCAAGAGGTTGAATTCCTCGAAAAATAGGAGCAGGACTCCATTAGTCTTTTATTACATTTTGTTCTTTCCTAAGAAAAAAATGTCATGGGAATTAAAGAAAAGAAAAAGAAAACCTCTCAGGCATCAAAGTGAACATACCTTCAAGGAACCAGCAGCTGAAAGAGAAGGGGATGGTGCAAAACCCAGCAAGACAGACACAGCAGCACCAACTTCTGGCAATAGCATTGAGTGGGGCTGTCAAAGCAAAACATTTGTTCAAGAATATTCCAAGTTTGCTCAAGGTGTAGAGTTAAATCTACTGCACGAAGAACTATTTACTGATATCAAGGTTAAGAAATTAGCACGCTTGGTAGAAATTTTATATCTTTATTCCCGTCTGAGCAAAGAGTTTTTTTTTTTTATTTGTTCCGCAAGTCTTTCTGCTTTGCTAAGATCTATTAAGGACTTCACAGCTGACATCAGCGCATAGCCACTCGCTTTCTTACTTTCACCATTCACTCCTTCATCCTAGTGAAAAAATTCATAATCCCAATCCTCAAACTCAAAGAAAGATAAAAGAGTGCCAATACGGATGTAACTTTTTCCAACAAGCAATCATATAAACGCGGATGGGAGCCAAAGAGGAATAATTTATCTCCTACTCCAACCGAAACATGGAAAAAACAATCAGATCCGAAAATATAAGCTAAAACTAGCCAAATCGAAAGAGCAATCCACCTACTGGAAAGGTAACCGACCACCGAACTATATTGAATCAATAATTTGCTCAGAAAACCCCAACCCCCAAGAGAAGGAGCTCAATACCTGAGCGGCATCGTTAGCTCTGCGAATGTATCTATGATCTGAACCATCGACGAAGAGCACCGAGCCGGATGCGCCAGCCTGAGACAACAATCAAAACCGAACCAAACAAAAAGAAATTATGAACGAAATGAAGGAAATACCAACAGATGAAAGTTCAGAAAGAACCTTCGATAACGGGCATAGAAGTGATGCGACGAAGAACAGATAGAAAACTTTCATCGTTGGAGAAAAGTTATGATCTCTGGGATGGATCGAGCGTTTCGTTCGCATGGAAAGGAACGAGATGAGTCCGGTTTCTTAATCTTCCTCGACCGAAGAGTGAAGCGATGTCGTTTCGCTGTCTCAGATGGGCCTTCTTTTTTTTTCCTCCTTTTTTGTCTTTTTCTTTTACATATTAGAATACATCTTGTTTGATATTAGCGTTTATAATTAATATTTAAGGATAACTTTTAACTTTTAATTCCAGCGATTTAATCTTTATCATTAATAAATTATCCAAAAGTCTAACACTAATTACAAAAGTTGTTCCCAAACTAGACAAATACCGTTCTTATAACTTAAACAAAATGATTATAATGGTCTGCCTTGACGCTCAAACAGGTCCAAAGCATGCCATCAACTTCTTTTCTCTAACCAATAACTAAAAAATTTTTACTTATAAAATACTTTTGAGTGTTAAAAGATGAAACAAGATAGAGTTATAAGAGAAATCCTAGTATATGGCCCATCTTACACCGCACCTTATTCTATTTAAGCTCATCTTTAACTTGAACTGATTATAAGGAATGTAGGTAACATGTTTGTTAATAAGCCCATGTACACATTTATGTCAATGGAGGATTTTTTTTATCCGCGTGTATATATGTATTTTTTAGTGCAAAAGGCATTCTTTTTTTAGTATTTAAAATTAAACATATAGAAAAGGAAAGGGAAGTACAATAGTTAACACATCTACATAATGTAACCATCAAGGCTGTCCTAAAAATAAAAGAAGAGATAGAAGAGAAGATAGTGGCATATCTAGGATTTCAAGTATGGGGGGAGCAATAATAAAAACCTAATTGTAAAAAGATGCATCATACAAAATTATTTTTTATAGCAAATGAAAAATTGGCTACAAAAGAGAACAAGAAGGATTGAGAAGTAGAGGGGATTAAAAAAAACTTGTAGAATAAAGATAAAATGAAAGAACTAATATCAAAGGAAAATTAATTTTTTAAAAAAGAATACATAGAAATACTTAGAATTTGGGAGTGTCAGAAAGAAATGATAAAGAGAAGTTAAAAAAAATAATATTACAAAAGACATGTAAAATATAATAAATTCAATCATAACTCATCTTAAAGGATAAATAAATGTTTTAAGTTTATTTGGACTTTGAATTTTCATTGTCATTAAACTATTAACGATGGTAATCTTGAGAACAACATTTAACATTTTTAAAATCTTTACTTCCTTAGGACTTGAAAATACACTTAAAAAACTGAAAGACTTACATCTATGTTTTCAATAACTTTAATACCTTTTTTAAATTTTTTTTATGCTCAAAGAGATAAACCAAAGTTACTAAATCTAAAAATTTTGGGGAGGTTCCCCCCCCCTTGAGCTTTTACTTAGCTCCAGCATGAAGAAAAGAGACAAAATAGTTTGTCTGTTAGTGTCGAGACTAATGAGTTTGACCATTTGAGTGAAAAACATAATGATGAGATATCAACAGAAGGCTAACATTCTGTAATCATCTGAGTGGAATTGCTTGTTTCCAAGCGGCAAAAATCCTCTAATGTATAAGAAAGCCCTAAAACCCTTTAAACTCAATAAAACATGTTGTTTGTCTTATTTGAAACATTTACCTCTTGGTGGAATCCACATCCTTGATTAAAAATTTTAAAGGGAGCAAGTGTTGTCAATTTGCCACAAGTCTGTGAATTATTAAATTCAATCGTTTGGATCTTATGCTGCCAACTTCTGTTGGGTCAATGAAATTATTGCTAACTATAGATACTACAGTCTTTCTCTTAAGACATAAGTTAGAATTCATAGAGGACTTGGAATAAGAGCTCATAGAGTAATTGTAAAAAGAGCATATATCAACAAGATTATAGCCTTGATCAAGTAAAGCTTGTTTAGATAAAGGAGGAACCTAACCTCTATTACCACCTTTCTTCTTACTTGTGGAGATAATAATCTTTCAGCACCAATTTGAGCTTCTTTTGCTTCTCTAGTCAACATTAAGGTTGTGCTTGAAATTGGAAATTTGACTAGTGAGGATAATGAACCATATTGACTAAGTTAAGAGAAGAATGTGGACTATATATCATCAGAGAAGGATATGAAGTAGCTTGAACTGTAGCTTGGTGCAAAGGTTGACCGAAAGATTGATTGCTAAAAGTTTGTTGGAGAAAACTTTGGACATACCAAGTCACTCTGTTTGGAAAACTAGTTTGTAGAGGGCTTTAGACAAAGAGATCCTTGATGAATAGTCAAACTGCATATCAAACAAATACAATTGTTCCTCTTATTTCTAAAGCAAATCCCCTTTCTTTCTTCATTGGATATAAAAATTACCATAGCAAATTTATTGGTAGACATGATCTAAAGATGTATCAAGAGAAGTTAAAGGAGTTGTAAACATGTTAGTACTTACTGAAAAGAGCTGTTTTGTTGAACTTGTCCCTTAATTATATCTAGTTTTTGAAGGAGAGCCTAATTCTTACTTTCCAATTTATTTAGAAAATATTGAGAGTTTTGACCATTCAATTTACATTTCTCATACTTTTTGTGTTAAAACTTATAACTGATGAAGAAAATATGAATTTTGAGCTTCAAGTTTGTGTATATAAGCATTAGTAGGCAATTTCCTTTTAAATGCTAATATTCGAGTAGACATCTGAGATCATAGTATAGATTGATAACCTTGAGGAAAATATTTATCTACCATAACTTTAAAAATCTTAAGAAAGCTAGGCACATGCATGCTATAATGATTGAAAATTTCTGACTTGCTAACACATCCAATACTATATTTTCAACCCTAAAATTTGGTCGTAAATTTACCTCAATCTTAAGCAGCAACATATGACGAAGACGATGGCTCAAAATAGCTTATTGTGGAATTATCATCAAGTAGGGTTTCAAGAGCCAAATAAAAAAATTAACCAAAACCATTCTAGGATCAATGTGAAATTGGGTAAATAGGGTGTTCGAAATTTTTCGTAAATATCACGTTCTGATCTTTCACCCAACTATTGAATTGAATTACAAAACTTGAACAGTTGACCTATTCAAACTTTCTATGGTATCCACATGAACCAATTGAATCACCAAGCCACCTCCAGGTTCCGATAGGAGTATTCCTCTTATACTTACAATGCTAGCTTGTGTCTTCCAATGAAGAACATAAGCACAGCTAGAGTTTTAAAGATATTTCTGGCTTCATCCAGTGATGCTTAATGCAAAATAACACTATATATCCTATATATAGTGATGTGTAACTCCCAAGTTAAGTAAATTTCATAACCCTACTCTAATTAGGCTAAATTTTGAGCTCAACAATTGGGCTAAACTCTTAGGCCAATAATTAATCTGAAATTACATAAAACCATAACTAAATAATTGGGCTTATGCACTCAAATAATCCAATTGGCGCTAAATGTGCGACCCTATAAGCTCCTAACACGTTAGCAATGATCATAAGTTACATTTATGATTATAAACAATGAGCGATGTCTAGCAACACATCATTGTTATCCAAATGACAAAATAGTCGATGATTTGACCAAACATTTATAATCATTATTCGTATATGTCATCATCCTTTTATTTAAGATATTAATACTGAGCACGAAACATGAAACATGTCACCTTCGTATAGCCCAATCTGTGATTTCTTGATTTTTAAGTAGACCGACTAAAATTGATAATATTGATATCTCATATCAACTCATTCAAGTATGGTCATGCATTTCTTTGATCTTATTCAATCAAAGGGTTCAAAGATTTTACCCCCGTTATATAAGAGAAACAAATCTCATCTTTGATCATACAAATTCATCTGCATAATATATGACATACTCAATTACCACCTTTATGTTCACTTAGTTATGACCAATAAGGAGTAGTATCAAAACATGTGACTCACATGTAGGGAACTTTAATGATCTTAAGTTAAAATACTATATATACCATGATCACTTTGAAAACTGCATATGATATTTATATAATAATCCATGTAGTGTTCTCATAGAAAGTCAGTTAAGTATATAAGTTCTCCAACTTGTATCAATATGTAGACTACATATTTCATATTAGTCTCAATATATGCTAGTCTTTGTATATTATTACAACTCACTTAACAATAATACTAGACTAGAAACATTTAAGAATAATATTATTCTAAGGTTATAATTATGTTTGATTATGTTACGTATAAACAAACAACAAACACAAATATTGAAATAATACTTCAATAAAATATCATGACTCAGTGTGCAAAATGTAATCATCTCATGACTGGCTTTTAGGCACAATACTAATAGATGAAAGCAATCTTCATATTCAGCTGTGTAAGGATCAACAAAACCCTCATCAAAGAAATCATGAAATTGGTTTATAGATTGGAAAGACTTTTTCCCTTTGTCTCGACAAAGACTGAGCTTGGATGAGGAAGTCATTTCCTTGCTAACCAAAAATCCCTTCTTCAAACATGACATGGTAATTGACCTCCTCAACGGTGGCAAACCAAACCAAATAAACTACAAAAAAGCACAACTACCAAAAAAAACACGAAGCCTTTTAAGAAGGAGAAAAAGATAGGCAGACAAATCCAAAAGACAAAGACAATAACACAATCAAACTAGATCAAAGGGAATAACACAATAGAGCCAACTTTGAATATTAATAAGCTAAAAAGAAAAAAGGGAAAAAAAACTTCAAATATTAATAGATTGAATAACAAAGTAGCATGACTCAATGCTAAGAACCAGAAAAATTAGACTGAACAACATAGCAAGAGGGAGCTAGAAAACCACATCAAGACCAACAAGAGCGAGTTAAGCCATAAACTGCATTAGAATGTAAAAACCCATGAAACAATAGATTGATGGAGAGATAAACAAAAATAAAATACCCCAAATCAATCACAAAAATTTTAACTATAAGAAACAGGGGAAAACTGGTAATTACTCTAGTAAAATCAAAGAGGAAAAACAAGAAATAAAAGAGAAGATACTAGATTGGAACATTAATTAACCAATAGGCTGAAACTTTGTAGCCATCGCTTAAAGGTCAAGATCTTCGATTATGCCTTTCATCACCCAGCCAAGTGTGGTATAAAACAATGATCTTCAAAAAAACCTTCTAAATTGTCCAATTCACACAAGTTAGCCCTCAAACTCCAAATCACTGCATTCTAGACCTTAATCTTTGAGAAATTTGAAGTTATAGTTCATTTTATAATTTGTTAGCCATTCAAAGATTTTTTTAGACAGTGAAGAGTTATAAATTAAGAAAAATTAACAATATCAAACAGTAAATTAAAATAAAATAACTAAAATGTTTTCCAACGTACTGTTTAGTTTGACTTATATTATATTGTTATTAATGAATAATAATTTATAAAATTATTTGCATCACATAGGTGATACCACTCTATATTTATTAAAATAATGATATTGTTGCTTTTTTTTAATATATTTAGTGAATATAATAATATAAAAAATCTTGTATGCAAGTAAAAATTTAAATATTCTACTAATGGGTCAATAGAGAGTTTAGGGATGTCAATGGGTCGGATTTAGGTAAAATGAGAATAATACCACATCCTACCTGCTATGTTCAACGCCCTACCTTTATCTTACCCATCACCTATCAAGTGAATAATTTTAATACCAATATCCTACCCATTTTTATGCGGATAGGATCGGGTAAAAACTCGTCTATCCACCACACTTCTACAATCATACATACAAAAAAAAATCAAGTAAGAAACCATAAATTACATCAATCAAAGACATCAAAAACATTATTAATATGTGAAAAAAATAGAAAAGACACCACAAGGGAGCACTACACATAAATTCACACTCTAAACATACTAACACACTACAAAAAATGAACTCCAGAATCAGTACATCACAAACATAGTGAAAAACAATACAATAAGCCAACAAAGGAAGACACATAAAAGTCTAAGCCTTATACATAAGTTTAACACCTTGGTAAATATGTAATAACATATACATATATAGGTAGGATATAGAGCCGGTGAACCCCAAACCCGCATCCTATCTATATCCAACTGGTGAAAAAAAAAAGCTTATATCCGCCCCAAATTCATTTAATTATAAAAAAAAAATTGACCTGTTGAGTAGGATACAACAGGATCCTCGTCGACCCGGTTATCCATTGATATCCCTAAGAGAGTTTATATGTTTTTGACTTTGAACTATCTCTACAATTTAGAATAGAAACCTGACTTTTATTACAATAGGAAAAATTAAACTTTTATATATTTCTTTGGCTTACTTATTGTTGCAGCACAAAAAAAACCACAATTAAAGTCCTTGATTTGGTGACTGGTCATAATTATAGCTATATAATTCCGTATCTAGTCACGGTTTTATATACCTAATTTAGTAACATGTCATGATTTTAGAAAACCTAATTTTGTGATTAATCATGTTTTCAGGTTCATGATTTTGTAATTGATCATGTTTTTTAATACTTGATTTGGTAAATGGTCATAGTTTTAAGTACCTAATTTCAGGTTAAATGACAATTTTAGATACTAAATTCCATGACCAGTCACCTTATTTGGGTATCTAATTCTTGTGACTAGTCACAAAATTTTTAGGAAAGTTTTCATTTTTATGGTAAATTAGGGCAATTTTGTTACTTGGTCAAATTCTATGGTATTTCAATCATTTTGGACTAAATTCGTAAAAGTTTTCAAGTACTATCAATTTGGTCAAGTAGGCATTGAAATAATTAGGTTTGTTAAATTGTTTAGATTTATAATTTTTAGGGGTTTAGATGTCATGTTAGGGCTAAAATAGGAATTGACTTAGTTTAGCTACTAATTTAGGTGTCATAGGGTTCTTATCCGAAAAAGAGAAGGTTTAGGGAAAAATAGAGCCTTTTGGAAAATTATGGGGAAAAATACAAAGTTCTGAGCAAATCTAACATCTTTATGAATTATGAGTTAAATTTGACATTCTCACAAAAATTTAGGTCAATGTGACAAATTCTAGGATAATTGGACTTAATTAAAAATTGCAAGAAAAAAGGTAAAAGTTGTTGTTAGTCACTTAAGTTTTGCAATTCCTACACCTAACTCCCTAGCATTTCCTTCACACCACCCAACATGCTACCGCCATCACTACTATCGTTTAGCCACTACTACACTTTCTAAATGAATGCCCCAAGCTAACTTAACTCCTAACACATGTCCCTAGTGTCAACGGCCATAAAAAATGACAAATCAAAGGCTATCACTCTATTAGACCCAATCACTACTGTTCATCACCATTAAATATTCAATTAGCTCAATCTCCAAAGTTGCTCACAACTGTCTCAACAGACCTATGCCACCAACTACTTTAATTTTGTTGCTGCTTTGAGAATTAAGAGGAAAAGCAAAGATGAGTTCTGACTCAATTTGCAACCTGACTTCAACCCAATTCACAACTTAGCTTTTTCTCCTCTGATTTCTTTGATAACATGTTGCAAAGGTTGTAAGTTGATGATTGAACACAATTCCAGTTAACTTGGACCTGTCGAACGACCTACATTTTAGTTAGTTTCATTATTGGAGAACATTGTAGTATGATGTATAACACTTCATTTGCTTGCCTTCACCATTTGACTTACATGGCATTAATGTGCCAGGTGCATCATGTAAACCTTAAAATCCTCCTAAGTGGTATAGAATATAGATAATGTTAAAACTTATTCCATTTTTTTTGTGGATATTCAGAAGCATTTACAATAAAGGGTATTATTATGTATTTATGATAATTGGGGGTTGGTTTGCTTGTTTCTTGAAATTTGGAGGACGTTTGTCCATATTTGGATACTAGAAATTGCCTTTAAAATACAAGTGGTGGAGAATCAAATCCATGCCCAAGCTCGAGTAGTGTCTTTGGACACCAACCGAATTACAGTGATAAAAATTTCTTTTGTAGAATTTAAGCATGCTTCTAGGCTAGGGTGAGCAAAATCTGAGGACAAAGTCAAATGGCAATCAAATGTTACATTGCCATGTACCCATTGTAAAGACAATTAGGACATGGATGCCTTTGGACACCAAATTGACTCTATATAATATCTTTCGTTAACAAATAACTAATCCAAACAAATGTTTTACAATGGCTAAAGTCCACAGTGGGTCACCTAACTTGTTTTCATGTCCCAATTAGATACTTGACCTTAAAATTGTCATAACGAGCTACATTTCTTCTAATTACACGTTCCGTTCAGGTACTTTTTGTCTATTTCACTCTTAAATCATATGAAAAATGTTAACATGACATTAAATAACTTTAAAATAACAACTGTAGCCATCAAACTTTTTAAATCACTATTTTTAACCCTTTAAACTTTCACTAAAATCAATTATCCTTTTCCTCACTCGATCTAGCCCCCCCAAAACCTTAACCTTTCATCTCTATTACCGCCACCTTAGAAGTTGTTTGCCCAGTTGCCATCGTTGACCACCATCTAGTTGTCAACCTAGTCACCCTCCAGATTCCTAACATGAACAATCCCAGCCCACTGTCTTCAGCAGCTATCAATCATCCCATGCTCAATCTGCCATGTTAGTGTTGTGCCCAAAAGTCAATCATGAAATAATTGTATTTTGTACATTGAGTCGTGATATTTTGTTGAGGGATTATTTTAATAATTGTGTTTGTTGTTTGTTTCTATGTAACATAATCAAACATAATTATAATCCTATAATAATAGTATTCTTAAATAATCCTAGTCTATTATTATTGTGGAATGGATTGCAATAATATATAAAAACTAGCATATATGGAGATTAATATGAAATATGTAGTTTACTATAGGTACAAATTAGAGAACTTGTGTATTGAACAGACTTGCCATGAGAACATTACTGGATCGTTATATGAGTGTCATAATCATTTTTCAAAGTGATCATGATATATGTAGTTATTTGACCTAAGGTCATTAAGGTTCCCTATATATAAGTCACATATTTAATACTACTTCTTGTTGCTCATAACTAAGTAAACGCAAAATTGGTCATTGAGTATGTCATATATTATGTGAAAAATTTTGTATGATCAAGATGAGATTTGCTCATCCTATATAATAAGAATGATATCTCTAGACCCATTGATTAAATGAGACTAAAGAAATAAATTGTCATACTCAGATAAGTTGATATGAGATCTCAATATCCTCAGTTTTAGTCAGTCTACTCGGGAGTCAAAAAACTACGGATTGGGCTATATGAGGATGACACGTTTCATGTTTCATTCTCGGTTTTAATATCTTGGACAAATGGATGATGTTATATATGAGTAATGATCATAAATGTTTAGTCAAATTACCGATTATCTTGTAACTTAGTTAGCAATGATGTGTTATTAGACACCATTTATTATTTATGATCATAAATATGATTTATGGTCATTGCCAATATGATATGAGCCTATAGGGTCACACACTTAGAGCTAATTGAATTATTTGAGTACATGAGCAAAATTGTTTAGTTGTAGTTTCATGTAATTTTGAATTAATTATGGGTCTAAAAGTTGAGCCCATTGTTATGCCTAAAATTAGACATAATTGGATTAGGGTTATAAAACCTACTTAGCTTAGGAGTTACGCATCATTATATATGAGTTATGCATCACTATATATAGGATATATAGTGTTGTTTCACATTGAGTCTTCCTGGGCGAAACCAAAAAGAGCACTAAAACTCCAACTGCATTCTCCTATTGTTCTTCATTATAAAATGCGAGTTAGCACTGTGAGCACAAAAAAACGTTCCTACTGGAACCTAGAGGAGGCATGATGATCCAACTAGTTCATGTAAATACCATAGAAAGCTGGAACGTCTCAACTGTTCAAGTTTTATGATTCGACTCGACAATTGGGTGAAAAGATCTCAACTTGATAGATACGAAAATTTTGAACACCTGATTTACCCGGTTTTACATGGATCCTTGAATGGTTTCATTTGATTATTGTTGCATTAATTTGGCTCCCAAAACCCTACTTGCCATACCTCAAGATTGTCGATTTTCAAATAGAATAGCCATTGTCAATCATCACTGTTCAAGGAAAAGCATTGTAAAAAATATCAAATGCAAATTTGAAAGAGAAAGAGAAAGAAATTTAAGGCGATAGTGGAGAAAAATTGCCATCATCATTCAATTCCAAGGATGAGAATTGAACTCCCTATTCCTGTAATTGACGTGGTTGGAGGCACTACTAGAAAAACTGCATTTAGCGACGGCCAACACCCGTCGCTAATTCACTCGCCGCTAATTTTCTAGCGACAGCTAAACGTCGCAAAACAGGCCGTCACAAATTTTCCGGTAACGGTGTCCGCCGGCTGGTTAGCGACGCATAACCGTCGCTAGTTAATGACACAAAGCCGTCGCTAGTTAGTGATGCGTAACCGTCGCTAGTTAGTGCTAGTTAGTGACGTGTAGCCGTCACTAGTTAGTGATGCGTAGCTGTCGCTAATTAGTGACGCATAACTGTCACTAGTTAGTATCAGTTAGTGACGCGTAGCCGTCGCTAGTTACTGACGCATAACCGTCACTAGTTAGTGACGCTTATCCGTCGCTAGTTAGTGACGCGTAACCGTCGTTAGTTAGTGACGTATAGCTGTCGCTAGTTAGTGACACATACCTGTCGCTACTTTGTGACACATAGCTATCACTAGTTAGTGACGAATGACCGTCGCTAGTTAGTGACGTATGGTAAGTAGTGACGTGTGGCCGTCGCTACTTAGTGATAATTTGTGACTAATAGCTGTCACTACTTCAAAAACTCTTGTCCAGCACAATTTCATTACCAAACCTCCACTATACGCATCCATTCCATACAACTCCAACAACCAGAAACAGAACTAGTTCCCATTAATCCAAAGTAATACCATACACTTCCGAAAATCATAAACATAAGTTATTCCCATTAATCTGAAATATTTTACACATACACACGAATACAGTATTAGAATGTATTTTCACAAATGCACAATCTTAATAATAGTAATACAAGTACATGTGAGACAATACTATCCTAATGTCACCCAGCTTCTCTGAAAGAAAATTCTGCATCTCAAGGCATCAAGTTACTGCCGCAAGGAAAATTTTTTCAATTCCGCCAGGCTTTGAGAAAAGTTTCTTAGCTTCACAAAAGTAGATAAAGACATTCATCTGGCCAATTAACCTTCTCTGCAGCTTCCAGTACTTTGACAGGTGGGGCCTTCACATCATCTTCAACATCAATTTCTGAAATTGAAGTCAATTGTCCTTCGTAGTATCTGCCAAGAAAAGTCTTACATAAACACGACATCTTCTGTAACAACCAGCCGGGTTACAACTGCTTATGACCTCCCCTTTTTCTCCCTCCCTCCCTCCCTGTGTGTGTGCGTGTGTTTGTGCACCATCCAACTTAAAACCAGTTCTATTAAAAGCAGGCAGGATGAAAATGACACAAGAAAACTCAAATGTGGATCAATTCACCATATCAACTGCATTCTTTCAAATCCTATGCATAGCAAAGTTCATATTTTTGCTTTACAGGGATAGAAAAGTGCTATCAGGTTTGTATAAAACCAAATCAGAGTCCATAAGCACCCAAACAAAGTGCAAGGAAATGACATGATTTTTGGGCATTTCTACTTATAAAGCAGAAGTGCTCAAAGCAGGTTACCACATGCCATATTCTTTTGCCATCTTTATATGTGACCCTAACAAACTAATTAGATGCTACACATTCATCACACAAAGGTCTCAAGGAAATATAAAAAACTCGTGTACCTTGACAAAAGTTCCACAGCAGCAGAACCATAACCAAGCTGCAAACAACCAAACAACTCTAAGGCATCACCATGTAAAATTTCACAACCATAAAAATCACAAGCCTGAGTTAGAAATTTACCCTCGTAGCATTAGGATGAGTAGAAATCCGTACAATTTGAACACCTGAAAGGGTAGGAAAAACAGTGTCCCGGAACTGCTCACAGAATTTCCAAGGTATCTGATCCCCGTGGGGTTGATGACCATCACTTAAGCTCCGGATTGCAGATTTACGAGATATTTGCCCCTCTAGGCACACCTGTAACAAAATATTAGAATTTTTTTAGGGGGATCACTGCATTGCAAAATAGGGAAAAAACCTCATAAAGCAACCTATATCACCAGTTTGCAAAGAAGTGTGCAAATAACTGTAAAACAAAGTCCATATACACAAACAAGACAATCTTGAAAAAGAGGTCTTGAAGTTCAACAAGAAAGACATGACAGCAATACCAGAATTGGGAACTAATGCATAACCAAAAAAGGACCTTGAACTCAAGACCCCCTGAAAAGCCAAAAGGTCTTTAAAAGACTTCTTGTGCAAGGAAGTATTTGATAAACAGAGATCATCAGCAATGAAGAAAGAATGACAAGTTGTCTAATAGCAACTATGACTTCAAAAGAGAAATGCATGCCAATGCACTAATATTATCAACAATGACCTTTCAAAATGCTGAAATTTTTAAGCTGCCGGGAATAAAAAAACTTGACTATAGAGCACGCATCCTTTCCATGTCTCCACTTGCCTTCCCCTCTCTCTCTCCCTCTCACACGCACGCACACATACACACACACGCGAAAAAGCAAGAATTTTGGCACTGGCATTACTTTGGTGGATAAAATTTCTATTTGACTTCCTAAAAGACCCAAAGAGAAGGGACCACACGTGTGTGTGTGTGTGTGTGTGAGTATGTGTGTGTGTCTATGTGTGTGTGTGCCATTAGAGGAACCCAGTCGGTTATCTAATCCAAAAAGGAAAAAAAAAATTCTAGTCAACATGCAAAGGAAAAGGCATATACCTGAATGACACACAAAATATCTGGAAGTTGATTTTTGGACTCATCCACAGGGCCTGCACTTACAATAATTGAGGTAAGACTTAGCCCAATCAGAGAAGGCTCGGAAAAAGAGTTTTCAGAAAAGGATCAATACCAAGTAAAACAAATAAATGATGAGCTGGAGCATCAGCCATAAGTTGTAGATCATTTGGAGAATTTTTGTAGTGAGAAGAAACATACAGGGACATCATCCGCTGCAAGTACCAAACAAATGGAATCAGGTTCCAGATTGTAGAAAATGTAAGTCATCTTTCAATTTTATGAATTTACCTGCAAAAATATCTCACTGTCTTTGTGATAAGAGAAAAGTGTATCCCTATTAACATAATAGAGTCACACTCGCTGGGAGTAGGCAACCTAAACACAAAAGAAAGAAATGTGAGCATAGAACATATAAACAATTGCAAACATCCGGACCATATTAATTCCACAAAAATTCATACAACCTGCTGATATTAGGTACTGAATTTGTTACATCCAGGCAGAGTAACGCATTAAGCCAGGATTCCACATGATCACCAGAAGCATATCTAATTGATTCATTAAGTTTTATCTTTCTAAAAAGCCAACCTGCACCAAATAGCATTCAAGAAATCGAAAAACCAATAAAAAGTAATCAAATCAGAAGCATAAATACATTAAACAACATGTGCCTCTGGTAACCACTTTTCAGTATTCTTATAAGTAAAAAAGCTTTGTGCTTGAACTAGGGACAAAACATTTTGCTTGGTTGAATGTGTGGATTAACTTGCTTTAGCTACTCTCTTCACATACAAGCTGGGAAACCAAGTTCATTCAAGATTCAACTGATCTAAGTGCGTGCTTGCTTGACACAAGCAACAGATTGAATTGCACCATTGCTGACATGCTATGAGTTATATATGTATGCATGTATTTATGTATGTACGTATATAGGTAAAATGAGTTATATTAGTCAAGTAACTGAAAAAAAGAGAAGTGAAACTTGGGAATACCAGCAAGAGAACTAAACAAAGTCGACGCACAATGCTAATTTATAAACCCTAACCGGAGGGTGATATCTTCTAGGTTTCCAATCGGTGTTCCGACGAGATACAATCCCGGTTTAAGAGGTCCCTGCCGCCGCAGCAAAGTCAGCTAGAGCCTGCAGATAGCTAAAATTACAGATAGCGAAAGGACACATGATTTACATGCTTGGAGGATTCTTCTTCGGGAAGTTGTAGCGGGAGATCTTGATGCGAGGTTGAAGAGTACGAAATGAGGCCAAATTTGAGTCCAACGGCTCGCGAATTTGGGGACCTGAGTTGCGATTCAACTACGGAGAAGCGAGGAGAAGCAAAAATTCTTGGCAGACTAATCGTCTTAAAGGCAGTTGGCGTCCAGAAGAGCCACCGCATCGTCGCTCTCAATAAGACGAGATAATGAACAGCAATGAAATTAAAAACATTGGAGAAACGGTAAACTATTCGACATATATAAAAACCCATCCATACCTTGTCTTACTTCTGACAGATCCAAAGACCAGATATGGAATCGATCAACGTTTATATCCTCCTCCGTCAAACTCGCAGAACCCGAGCCTAGAAACCCTACAATCAAGGGACAAAAAAGAGGGAGAAAAGAACAAGAAACAAAGAAACAATCGCTGGAAAATCGATAAAGAAGGGGAAAACAAGTATCAGCTAAGATTCCCACGCCGATCAAGGAATATAGATTTCAGAATTCTTAGAAAATGTGAACTTGTAAGCAAACTGGTAGAACACATGATTTCAGCAAATTATCCTAAAGGCAGAACAAATATTACCTGATCTGAGGTTCAAAATGGAGAAGATTAGTCAGAGCAGAGCAGTTTGGAGCAGAGGTTTGAAATGGAGAAGATTAGTCAGTGCGAAGACTGGGGGAGTAGCGCACAGGATGAAAACAGGAGAGAACACACGGGCATGCGTGAAAGGAGAATGTAAGTGAATGCAAAGCGACGGTTGAGTGTCGCTAGAACTAGCGACTAATGGCCTTCACTAGTCTCAACAATGAGATTATAAAATAGTAATAAATGGTTAAGCCTAATGTGACAATAAACCAATAGTCCATTAATTTTATTTTTATTAAATAGTTTTATTGTTAATTACTAAAAAAATGTTTAGAGATTTGTATGCTGAATTAATCAAATTACAAATTATAATTATACAATTAAATAAGTGACATGTAAAACGATAACTGGTTTTATTGCACTAGATTTAACATAAACAATAAGTAAAATAAAATGTGTAAAATAGATTATTTGTTAATTACTCAAAAAATATTTAGAGATTTGTATGCTTAATTAATCAAATTAAAAATTATAATTATACAATTATAATGTTAGCGACGCATAACCGTCACTAAATTTAGTAACGGTAAGCCGTCGCTAAATTTAGTGACGCATAACCGTCACTAAATTAGCGACGGTAAGCCGTCACTAATGTTAGCGACGCATAACCGTCACTAAATTAGCGACTTTAAGCCGTCACTAAATTTAGTAGCATGACGTATAAACCGTCACTAAATTAGCGACGGTAAGCCGTCACTAAATTAGCGACGAATAAGCCGTCACTAAATTTTAGCGACGAATAACCGTCACTAAATTAGCGACGTTAAACCGTCACTAAAATTTAGTGACGGATAACTGTCACTAAATTAGCGACGGTAAGCCGTCATTAACGTTAGTGACGCATAACCGTCACTAAATTAGGGACTTTAAGGCATCAGTAACTTTAGTGACGCATAACCGTCATTTATTTAGCGAAGATAACCAACCACAAACTTTAGCGACGTTTAACATTCACACAATTTGCAATGGTAAATTGTCACGTAGAGCCCGGTAAAACTTTAACTACGTGTCATGATATTTAGCGCATGCGCATGCATTCGTTGTGTATTAATATTTTTATTTTATTATTCTGTTTCTTTAAACAAAATTGTTTGTTATAATGGCAAAGATACAGTAACTTGTTGGATATAAGGATCTCAATAACGTAAATAAAATTTGTCTAATCTTAAAATTGTTTCGTGAGGAAAAAAATATCTACAATCTAAATCATTTGTATTATATCAACTGGAATAATTTATGTTGTGTGAGAATTTGAAACGTCACACAATTTTCAGTTATAATATTTACATGTTTCTGGTAGTGTACGAATGAGCTAATTATTTATGTTCAATGAGATAACAATTTATCATAAAAAATGACAGCCACATGAGAACATAAACTTTTTTTTTATTTTTTTTTAGTTTAGTGACGGTACGCCGTCACTAATATTAACGACGGCCAACCGTCACTTAGTTAGCGACGGTACGCCGTCGCTAACTTTAGTGACATGTAACCATCACTAATTTAGCGACGGTCAACCGTCACTAAAATTTAGCAACTAACAGCCGTCGCTAAAGTCTCACAGGATATTATCGACTATTAACCGTTGCTAATTAAGCCGTCGCTAAATTCGGTTTTTCTTGTAATGAGGACAACACGATGGTCGCGTGAGACAGAGTCAAGATGTATAGTAATAGCATCGAGACTAGGCATCGCTCTTGGCTACAAAAGAAACATAAGACACAGGCTGTGGTGGAAATCTCATAGTGGGGTTGCAGTTGTTGTGGCAGAGATCTCATGGCCTAGTCTGGTGAAGGTGAAGGAGGAGCACTGCTTTTAAAGGCATTTTGAGAAAAATATTAGGAGATATTTATAGGAGAAACGAGAGGAAAACATAAACAAATGTCTTTCTAGCTCTGTGAATGCCTGAAAATGATGAAAAAAAACAAGCAAAACATTGAACTATCATGGTGAATCAATGAGCAAGCAAAACATCAAACAATTAGGCAGCTTCGTTGATTATGCAGTAGAGATCTAGGCCAAAGAGGTGGGAGAGATTGAGTAGCCAAATCAAGCAAATTGGGATAAATTTGATGAAAGGGGTATAAATAGTAGATTTAAAAATTTAAGGTTTAGAATTTATGTCCTAAAAAGTTAGAGTATTAAAAGTGTTATTTTAAGATTATTTTAATATTTTTATGTCACATCAGCAATTTCATCCAATTTAACATTGAAATTAATAAAAATTATTTGATTGAGACACACAATAAAAGGTAAAGAACTTTAATAGACCAAAATTAAGGTTAAGTACCCATTTAGGACATGAAAAAAAGGTAGGTAACTCATGGAATTTACTAGTCTTACAACTTTAAATGCATAACAAATCACACTTTAAAGAAGTAATGCAACTTATTTTTTTTTTCAATAACAAAATGTACAAGATAAAAAAAAGTGTTGGGCTTTAATAAAAGATATCTAAAAAGTCTTTGGACTTATGTCTTTTGGGCTCGATACAACTTTGTGAAAGGGAAAGATCATTTTTGTCATAAAATTTATTTATTCTGAATTTTTTTAGGTGAGTTTTAAAATTTCGTACTTTTTTTAAAAAATCTTAAAACTTATCACTTTTTTAAAATGTTAATACACCATTTAGATTATCAGCTTTCCTCCATATAAATCGTGTTTTTGTATAGTAACTGTTCTTTATTGAATATAGGACAAGAGGTGTAACAAGTTGGGATATTATTATTATTATTATTATTATTATTATTATTATTTGGTATCTAGAAGCATACTTACAAGTATACAAGGGAAGAACCAGCTTTATGTGACATTTTTTGGAAAAGGGATGAAGAGGTTAGGTTTGAATCCTAAACCTCCTCATAATGTCCATAATGCTTTAGTCATTAGGCCAAAGCCATGTAGATGAGTTGAACCCTTATTAGATAGCTTAAGCTTGAGTTCAATCTGAGGCATTTTGAGTCGAGTCTTATTAAGCTCGATTTTGAGCTCAAACCAGAAAAATGGGCTTGATATTTTAACGAATTGAGCTCGAGCATAGTTTTATTCGATTTGCAACCTTATTGAACCTTTCCGAGCCTAATGAAACCTATGAAAAATAGGGTTAAGTTCATTAATCCCCCTAAAGTTAGACCATGAGTACATGTGCCTCCTAAAGTTTCAAAACTTTCAATTACCCTTGGTTGAAAGATAACCATTATAAATAGGGATAACCACAATTTACTCCCTAAAGTTAGGTCATACTTATAAGGAACTTCCTAATGTTTAAAAAGTTGCATTTAGCCTTTGATATCATTGAACTTATCGAGCTTTTAAGCTGAGCTCAAGCCTGAATTGTGATATTGTCTCTTATCAAGATTAAGCTTGAATGATATCATAACTTACTGAGCCAAGCTTGAGAATAATAGACTTGGGCTTAGCCTTGCCCTTTTATAGCCCTAAATAGGACTAACGGTTAACACATAATGAAATTCTAGTATTGAGTTAAAAAAATGAAAAAGTTTAAAACTCTCTCTCTCTCTCTTTCTCTCTCTCTCTCTCTCTCTCTCTCTATATATATATATATATATATATATATATATATATATATATATATATATAACAAGTTTTAGGACTAAATTGGCCTTTTCCACTTTGTGGCTCATCATGGTGCAACCTTTGAGTAAATTGCACTAGTGGCATCTAACATTTTATTATTGCACTATTTTAAGCCTTATTCTACATTTTTTTTTTGTACAAGACAACTCTCATATCCAAAAAGTGTAGCATTTTGGACTTTATGTGGACATAAACTATTTATGTGGATAGAAAATGACATCGTGGTATACCAGTGTGTGTGATTTATTATAGTGACACAATAATCAACTACTGCCAATGATGTGGAAGGTAAGAAAAATAATAAAAAGGAAAAATAAATAAAAAAAGAAAAAAGAAAGAAAAAGCCAACCGTTGCCGCCCAACCGTCCACCGCCTACGCCAATCCCTTCCGTCACCGCTTTGGTTCCCTCCGCCACCCTCAATTGGAACACTTCGGCTCCGTCTTCCTCCTGTCCGCCCCTCCTTGGGTCGTATGCCCCTTCTCCTTCCTCAGAATTGTCGATTCGCCACCTCCAAATCCATCGATTCAAGCAGAGGCCACCCGTTGTCCGCTGCTCCTCCTCCTTGTCTGCCGCCCTTCCTTTCCTGCCCAGTGTGAAGGCGTTGGGAGAGTCGATAGATCTAGCTCCGGAAGCGAGATGAGAGAGATAAGGGCAAAGATGATAAGGGCGAAGATGAGGACAACGGCGGGACCAGACGTGAATTAGGCGTGTCTCTACTGAACTGGAGCAGAGAGCCAAACCGGAGCAATAATCGAAGCAGAGGAGAAACTGGAGCAGAGAAGGGGAAGATATTGGGAGGCCGAGTACTAATTCTGAGCATAATCAGGAGCTTTGGATCTAGTATCCCGTGGAGGCCGAAAATTGATGATTAGATGGACGCCAGGAGCCACGAGCTCTTGTGGGAGGCATTGTTGGGCCATCCAACGATGAAGGAGAAGCGGGCGGTGAAGCTAGCAAGGCTGTCACAGGCGGAAGGTTTGTCAAAGAGGCGAATGGGCTGGCGGTTGGCGGTTTTCTTAGCAAGGTTTTTATTTTTAAAATTTTTCTCCTTCCTTTTCCACATCACCAAAATCAATCAATTCATTAGGCCACCTTGGCAAATTATCAACCTAGAATGTCATATGTTGTTTTTCATCCATATTAACAATTTTCGTCCACGTAAAGTCCAAAATGGTATATTTTAAGAAGATTAGGGATATCGTATACAAAAAATATAGTATAGGATCTAAAATGATATAATAATAAAAAGTTATGAGTCATGAGTGCAATTTAATTTGTAGCCTTTGGTAGGGTCAGCATGGTTCGGGTTAGTTTAATTTTATAATGGAACCAAACAAACTCAAAATGACCTCAATTCCAAAATTTTTTTATCCAACCTGAGAATCGGGAACGGAACAGAACCTCTATCATGGTTATGGGTTTTTCGGTTGTGGTTCTCAGGTTTTTTGGTTTATACCATATACTTATAATAATACCAAAATTCAATAAAATTGCTTCTATAACCAATTTATAAAATATTCAACATAATATACAATTAAATTAACTTTTAAATACATGTACTTAGATACATTTAAAATAGTTTAAAATGTTGTTATTACCAAAATGATTCAAAAGAGTTGCTTATAGAGTATCTTTCATCTCAACTAGTTTACTTTCGACTAGTAATTCTAACATTAGTACGACATTCAATATGGAAAGCTGAGCATTTAAGATCATTTTCTTTAATATCAAAACTTAAAATATGTTGATGTTATGAATTTCTAGTTTTCCATGGCTCATAAATAAAAAAAACATGAAGATTATATCGTAAAAAGTAGTCTAAAATAAAGAGATCGAAAGTAAAATGACTTAGAAGTAGTCGGTCTAAGAAGCGAAGTGATTCAAGTGAATATAGAAAAATTTTGTAAATAATCCCACAACTTTCATGTTATTTCAATTTATGACATCAATTTAAGAGTTTAATATAAAAACATAATATGACTATCATAATTCTTCAAAGAAATGGATATATATGGATATATTAGTAATAATATAATTTTTATTATATAATTATATATATATATCTTGGGTTGGTTACATAAGAAATTATAATCAACTCAAAAACCATCGATTCTCCTATACATAGAACTAACTTATGAACTATGATCCATTTTTACCCAACTCAACCCAATCCAATAAGAATGGTTCAAGTTAGGTTTCAAGTTTGACCGACCCATACTTTGGCATGCTAAACCGCGAGACAGCTTTACCTAGCGCCACAAGCTCCGCTTCCGGGCTCCGGACCTCCGCTTCGGATCCGCTCCCTCTTCTCGTTTGTTTAGACTCACGCTCTCAAAATTTCCCATGCTTCACAAATCAATTCAATCTTTCCCTAAAACATAAAATAAAAGAGTAAAAAAAGGGAAATCGTCTCGCAATCGAAACCTAATTTGAACATTGCACGCGTTTTTTTGTTTTTCTACAGAGTTTTGCGGCTGCTAATTGTCGTTCATCTTTTAAATCCATTCATTTAAATCTCAATTCAATGCTTGATCAGTACAAATCGATGCTTCGTCGAGCCCTGTAATGTTTATGCAGAGTTTGATCCATCTCAGCTGATCGCTTTGAGGTTTGTTACTTCTCTTGGATTTCAATTTCGATTGAATTCGTTGAGAATTTTACTGCGAAAACTGAGCTTTTCTTCTTTCTGTTTTTCTGATTTGTTTGGAAGTCTGTTCTTCTATCCTCAGCTACTGAATCCTAATTCTTCGAGTTAAAACGATGGCGCAAAGTAATTGGGAAGCAGATAAGATGTGAGTAGTCTGTTTCTTGCGATTCTTCTTCGGGATGTCACTTCTGCAAATTTTAGTAGTTAGGTTTTTTTTTCTAATTATATTCTTTTTGGGTGTTAGGCTTGATGTTTACATATATGATTATTTGATGAAGAAGAAACTGCATAATACTGCAAAGGCCTTTATGACTGAAGGGAAAGTTGCCTCTGATCCAGTTGGTAATGTTTTTCATAAAAAGTCAGATTGTGGTTATTTTTATGATAATCAGTATCATCAACATTGTTGGTCTGCAACTATCAGGCGGTTTATTATAAGGTTGATATCTGTTCTGATGTTCATTTTTGGATATTTGCTTTTTGATTCAGCAATTGATGCCCCTGGCGGGTTCCTTTTCGAATGGTGGTCAGTATTCTGGGACATCTTCATATCCAGAACTAATGACAAACATTCAGAGCCTGCTGCGGTGTATATAGAGGTGGGTTATTACGGTTTTAAAGTGAATGCACTTAGTTCTGCTATTTTAAGAGATTTTAGCTGTGCCTTGTGCTGTGCCTGTACTATGAGTACATTGTTAATCTGCAGGCACAACATCTCAAAGTGAAAGAGCAACAACAGCTGCAGATCCAGCAGATGCAATTGATGCGCCAAGCTCAGCTGCAACGTAGTAATCCTAATCATCCTGCACTTGGCGGTTCTGTCAATATCATGGGTTCTGAAGGAATGATTCCACAGTCTCAAGCTGTTATTACAGCTGCTAAGTTGATTGAGGAACGCATGAAACATCCTAATGCAATAAATTCAGATACATCCCAGCCACTTCTGGATGCCAGAATAGCCCTCCTAAAATCTGCAACAAACCATCCTGGGTAAATCAGCCTTTTACCTCTGGATGAAAATTTTTACCAATTTTATTTGATTTGATTTTTTCCCCTTCTGGTTGATGATTCTTTTCCACTGCCTACAGTCAACTAATCCATGGAAATCATGGAAGTGTTAATGCTGCGCTGCAACAAATTCAGGCATGAACTGTATAAACTAGTTAGCTTTCTTCGTCCATGCAAAATGTTCGTGCTTCTGTCATGACCCTTTGCATCGACTATAGTTTTGTTTGAAGCTTTCTCTTTTTGTTTTTCTAGGACATCAAGGGGGAGGTGAACTTGACTGGCACACCAAGATCCATGCCTCTGGATCCTTCTTCAATCTATGGACAGGGTATCATGCAATCAAAACCTGGAATAGGAAGTACAGGTGAGTTTTGGTCCTTAAAAATTAATTGAAATGCTGGATTAGTGTATGCTATAAATTGATGATGTACGATCGAAATTCTTTGTTAACTGTCTGTGCCAGATTCGTAGGGAAACTTTGTTTTGTATGCTACCTTTTACTTTGATTTCTAATTGAATCACTTTAATGCATGATCTCTTTTTTGAATGAGTTATATGATTGCTTGCTTTTAATGTTCATTGGATTGGACCAAAGGTTTCACTTATGGCCAAAAGTACATTCTACTAATGTGAAAAGGCTAGGAGGGTAGGCAGTTTAAAGTTTTTATGCATTGTTTGGATAATTAAGGGAAGGGGAGGGGAGAGTGAAGTGTGAAAATAGAGGGAAGCCTATCATCCCTCAATGTGAGGGGTTTATAAAACTGAACTAATCAGGCATGTGCAAGGATAAGAGTTGTCGCTCTTCCTCCTTCCCTTCAGTTTTTTACTGAACCACACAAGAGGGGGGAAGTAATTATTCCTCCCCGTCCCCCCATTCCCCTCATCCCAACAGAGGGCTAAGGTTGACACTTTATCATGATCAAGAGCCAGACAATTGTTTATGGACCAGGATAAAATGTACTGGTGGGGAAGAGTGATAGACTAGATAACAGTTGGGAAAATAGGCAAAATAGACCTAAAGTTACTTGGGTAGAAATAGTGAAAAGGGATCTTGCTGTTTTGGATCTTAAGGAGGAACTTTCTTCAAATCAAGTGGAACGACAACTGTCTCGAGATTCTTGTAGTTGACATCAACTAGTTTGGTGCTTGAGATTGAGGCTTAGTTGATTTTTATTGATTGATTAATTATGTTTATTTACTATATTATGTTTTGCGATGTATTTTTTCTTTAGTACTGTGATGTATTAGCACAGCCTACAATTGAAGAACCTTGTGATGCTTCCCAACTTTGAATATGTTCCCACAATAAAGATATACAAAGAATGCATGCATTACTCTTATTTTGTCTAGACCCAAACACTTCTAGATATTCATCATGCGCATGAAACATTTGTGGTTCATCAATTTAACTCAGTTTCGCTTGCTACATCATAGTACTGTTTTGATTGGATATTGACAATATTATCTGTTAAAATTGTTTCACGTTGGCCTTTATAATTCATATAAGACTTCTATTATTCTACTTTGGTTCTTGCAAAATCTCTATTTCATGATTCCGTTGAGCTATGGAACATGATTGCCAGACTAACTAAGTGTAAAGAATCAACTTTCAGCATTGGAAATCCTGTTGGATAGGGTTGTTTTCTTTGTTTCTCCATGACATTGAGCCCCAGCTGCCTTTGAAGGTCTTTGTTAACTGATCTACAACATTGTTGGTTGTTATATTCTAGTACAATTATGTACCTTTTATGATTCATAGACTTCTTAGTTCACAAATAAAAGTAATAATATCTTTTTAGCTTTGAAAAATTAAAATCCTGTTTGTTTTTTAAGTTTTCTAGTGCAGTCCTGAAAGTGCAGTAAAAGAAGCTGCTTCGGATGCTTGACTTTTGTCTAAAGTGACAAAAAAGTGACATGTTCACTGGACATCAAAGCGTTCCTTTTCAGCTGTAAGGAGCTCAGACTAACCTACTCGTTGATTTTATTCTAGGTTTTGATCCTGGTGTTGGTAATGTTCCATTGAAGGGTTGGCCGTTGCCTGTGAGTTCTAGATCCTACTTTTTCCTTAACACTCCTTGAGCTATAGGAGTTGGTATTCACAGTAACATTTCAAAAACACTGCAGGGAGTAGGCTCACAAGTTCAAAAGCCTTTGTTACAAAATGCAAATCAGTTTCAGCTGTTGCCACACCAGCAGCAGCAGCTTTTATCACAGGTTCAGGGGCAAGGAACATCACCCATGTATGGAGATGTGGATCCTCAGAGGTTAGCAGGACTACCTAGAGGAACTGTAAACACTAAAGACAACCAACCGACTCCAAATGATGGATCTATAGGTTCTCCAATGCAATCCACTTCATCAAAAGTAAGCATCCTTAGAACCAGTCATTAATATATATTACTGGTGCAATACAAGTGCTTCCTTTTTGATGATTGAAAAGTTAAAAAAAAAATTGTGCATCTCTCCTTGGGTTAACAATGCTAGAATACTATTGTTTGATGTATATAATTATTGTCGTAAAACTTGAAACATAAATGAACCAATATTGCATTGTTGTTATTTTCTCTCTAACATATTTTTTTGTTGTTACTACTTTTAGTTCTTTCCACACCATGAATGGAAAACTTGATTGTAAAACATGCATATGCATGCTCACGATTCTTCGGCTTCAAATACTTCTTTAAGTGCTAAATTGGAAATAAGATATCAAGAAACATTTGGGTCCACACATCTATCTCTCTCACAAAGAGACTTATCCAAATGATAGAAATAGCAATAGCAACAATAAGGTGTGATGACATGTATAAATGAGCCTACCTCTTGAAAGTCATTGATATTTCTGGTGATTCTGTTTGTTACTGATAAGCAGATGAATATGCTGCCGGTGCGACAATCTTCCTCCCAACAACAAGATCCATTGCAGTCACAACAGGTATGCTTACTTTTGCACAATTTCTTTTGGTGATTTTAATTCTTGGAGGTTGCAATGCTTCTTTGTCCACTATTCTGCCAATTTTCTGTTACATTTGGATCCTCTTGAAAGCCAATTTCTTCTGTTATGTTGTAGAACAACCGGAAAAGAAAAGGGCCTTCTTCCTCTGGACCTGCTAATAGCACTGGTACCGGAAACACAGTTGGTCCTTCCCCAAACTCTCAGCCATCAACACCATCAACGCATACCCCTGGTGATGGGGTGGCTATGGTAGGCAATATGCAGCATACAAATAGCATGTCAAAGAGTATGATGATGTATGGATCTGATGGAGCAGCTGCTCTTGCATCATCGACCAACCAACTGGTATGTTCTGCATGGATGAAAAACAGGATTTAATTGGAAAGAATATGTGGTTCATAAGGCCATTACTTTTAAGAATATGAAATGTTGGGGATTTATAGTCTGCCAGATTTGTTATCTCCAGTTGCTATAGCTTGAATTCAACTCTTCTGTGGCTTACAGTCTTGAATTCAACTCTTCTGTGGCTTACAGTCTAACATGTTTTGCTTTCTATCCTTTTTTTATCAAACATTTTTCTTTTATATTTTCACCAAAATTATCAATTTTGTTTTTGCTTCTTTGCAGCGAAGGTTATATTTCCATTTCTCTAATTTTTCACTAGTTATAATTATGATGAAGAATACAAGCACGGGAATCAATATTTTGATGATATTAGATTGGTCTAGGACTTTAGATTATTATTGGTTAATTCTATGCATTAGTGACTTATTAGGAAGAGTCTAGCTTAATTTAGTTTATTTTTATTAAATTTTTAAAGAATAAGGATATTCTGGTAATTTTTAAAATCTTTCCAGGTTGTTCCCAGAATTTATTTATGAGTCTTATTTAGGTAGCCTTAAGTTTCCTTTATTTTTTAGGAGTTATTAACTTCTTGTAATAGTTGTCCAAGTCAAACTATGATTTGAGTGCTATTAGGATTAGGTTTTCTTACCTGAAGAAATAGGGCATCGGAAGCTCTATTTAAGTGTGTAATTGCTTTAGTATTATGGAGAGTTCATTGAAAATTGAGAGCATGGGGCTTTCTTTTGTTTGTGTGACATAATCTAGACCCATATGTGATGCTAAGAGATCCCTGGGTGTGACATCCAAGGCTTTTCTTTCTTTTCTCTGGTTTCTTATTTTCCAGAAGTTCATGAAGCCCAGCCAACCCCTTAAACACTAAATTCCAGCCCTATCACATATCCCCTTCTGCTGTCTTACATCAGATCGAGGCTCAGTTGATTTATTCACCCCCAAATAGTTCACATGCTTTGCCATCAATATTGCCCAAGATATTTCTTTTTCCCAGCGAGTTGGGATTAAGGCTTAATTGATTGATTCATCACCCCCAAATAATTCACATGTATTTACAGAAAAACATGCCAACTAGTCAGCAATGGAAGAAAAGTGCTTGATTCCATGAAGTTTGAATTGTAGTCATCAATGAGATTCTTATTGTGGTGAGTTTTGTGGGATTATTTGGAATTGATTTTGGGAAAAGTGCTCAAACTTGAGAACAGATTTTCTTGACTAAGTCTTGTGTGGTTTTTCTTCTTCTTCTCCTTGTGCGACAAGCGGTTTGGATAGAAACAAGTGCAGGAATGTATTGGGATCAGGAGTCAAGAGTGAACGTGGTGGGTAGAGCCCTTTCTTGGTTTTTTATTCTTTGGCGGCTTTAGCCATTGGTTGTTCTCCATGGCTGTTTTTTAGTGTTTGCAGCTGTATTTGTAGCTTTTCAGGACCTTTAATTTTTGTTTCTTTTGACTTCTGTTCAGTGGGCACAAATTTTCTGGACTGAATCCTTTTTGTATTTTTTTTTTGGTTTTTTTACTTGTGTGCCACTTATGTTGAAGGGCTAGCATTTAACATGCCTTATTTTACAATTGAGTTGGGTAGTGAGAAAAAATGAGTGGTGTGAAGATAAGAATGCTGCATCAAATGAGTAAACATATGACCAGGGATAGAATTAGAAATGAGAATATATGAGCTTGATGTAGGTGGGAACAGAGTGAGGGATAGATCTAGACTATTTGAATATTAATCTCATCGATCTCACATTTACTTGGGCGGAAATTTTAGGGAAGAATATTGTTCTTTTAGATCTTCAGGAACTTGCCTAAATACAAGCAAAATGGAGATCCAAGATCTGTATAGCCAATCCATACTAGCTATTATTAAAGGATTAGCTGATTGATTGATTTGTCTAATGGGTGCTTTGGGAAAGAAATAAGTGCTAGAATTTGCCAGGACAACAGAGATCAAGATGGATATATTGTGTGGCAGAGATGTTCTTTATTTTTAATCCTGTCGGCTTTAGCTAATGGTGTTTTCTGCTTGGGATTTGCCATGCTACTTATAGCTTCTTAGGACACCTACTTTTTGTACTTTTGTCAAGTTTGAATGATTTATCTGAAAGAGGAGTCCCACAAATCTTAAATTTTGCAATTGATGATGAGAATTCAAACTACTTCTGTGATAAATATAATACAGGTTCTGATGATGAAACACCTAATTGCAGGATGATATTGAACATTTTGGAGATGTTGGGTCTTTGGATGACAATGTGGAATCTTTTCTCTCCCATGATGATGGAGATGGAAGAGACTTATTTGGCACTTTAAAGCGGAACTCAACCGAACATGGAACTGATACTTCAAAGGGTAATATATATACTCATGTTTTCATCCTATTATACTTCTAATTTACCATAATACTGACCAAGTCTTGTAATTCTCAGCTTTCAGTTTCATTGAAGTTGGTTCGATTCGGAAAAGCAATGGAAAAGTCATTTGCTGTCATTTTTCTTCAGATGGGAAGCTATTGGCCAGTGCTGGTCATGACAAGAAGGTATGATGCCCGCAGCTAAATGAATTGAATTTTCTGAAGTATAGCAGCACTAAAAAAGGACCAGCAAATAAATCAATTGTTCCTATGGTTCTGATTCTTTTGGCAATAAAAAAGCCTAACACTAACCAATGCCTTCTTTTTTTTTTCCCAGTTTGGTCGAATTATATTTATATAATATTTTGGCTACTTCAGAAATGGTTGCTGTGTAATCAATGATTTGCATTGTTTGACTTAATGTCAGTAGGCTGTTATTTGGAACATGGAAACCTTGCAAACGGAGTGCACACCTGAGGACCACAGCCATATTATAACTGATATTCGGTTCAGGCCAAATTCAACCCAGTTAGCAACATCTTCTTTCGATACAACTGTGCGAGTTTGGGATGCTGCACAGGTAGTGCTGCCAGCACATTTATCTGGCCTCTTCCTTTATGCTTTTGTGGGGTTGATTTTTTTCTTTAAGTATTTGTCTAGACTATTATCTTGCTGGGATACTAGTGGAATTCTGTAGTGCAACATCGTCAGTTAACTGTTTAAATTTAAGGCAGTGCGACTTAGGAATTTTAGTGGAAATACTGCACGTTATAGAGAAGTTTATTCTCAGAGAAAAAAGTTTCACCTGTCTCCTGTTATTTTTCCCCCTGCTCGTAAATAGATTGTTGTACTTTCCCCTTTTGTTAGACCGTTAACATATCATGGACGAAATTTCTCATGATTCTTGCAGCCAAGTTATTGCATTTGGAAATGTACTGGGCACACAACACATGTGATGTCCCTTGATTTCCATCCAAAGAAAAATGAATTATTCTGCTCTTGTGATGGGAACAATGAGATTCGCTTCTGGAATGTGAACCATTTGTCTTGCACTCGCATCTCCAAGGCCAGTCATCTAATTCTAAACTTACAGCATTGAGTTATGGCTGAACATTTGTTGATTGCAATTCTCCAAATACTGCAGGGAGGAAGTACGCAAGTTAGATTTCAGCCACGAATCGGGCAAGTGCTGGCCGCAGCAGCAGAGAGTGTTGTGTCAGTCTTTGATGTCGAGGCAGATAGGCGAACTCATTTATTACAGGTAGACACCTTGTTGTCAATTGAGAAGATCTTTCACGTGATGAAAATATATTTTCTTGTTTGTGATCTCTGCAATCTCTATTCCAACATTTCGGATGATGCTATTCTAAAGTTTGTATTATGTTCATGCTATGTGTGATTCTCAGGGGCATTCTTCAGATATACAGTCAATCTGCTGGGACAAAAATGGAGATTACCTGGCATCAGTAAGTGAAAAATCTGTCAAAGTTTGGTCTCTGGCTTCAGGAGAGTGCATTCATGAGCTCAGTTCAAGTGGGAACAAGTTCCACTCATGCGTCTTCCATCCAAGCTTCTCCACCCTCCTGGTTATCGGTTGCTACCAGGTGCGATTTCACTCTCATCTACTTGCATAAAGAGGGTCTCTTTATGTTTTATTTTATTCTTACTTAACAATAGAGTGTGAAATCTATACCCTTGGTTGGATACAAGGAACTCATCGCCAGAAGTTAGTTTTTTCAGGTTGAAAATGAAGCTATAGCAGCTAGATGATACACTTCTGTTTAATGCAGTTAGTCTTTTTGTTTTCTTTGTTTTTCCTTTTTCAATATCTATTGATTGTTTGCAGTCGCTGGAGTTGTGGAACATGGCGGAGAACAAGTGTATGACAATTCCAGCTCACGAATGTGTGATAGCAGCTCTTGCACAATCGCCAGTGACTGGAATGGTTGCCTCGGCAAGCCATGACAAGTCAGTCAAGATATGGAAATAAAGCACATTTGCAGTTCCTCTTCATTGATTGGATTCCTTTGTCCGCCAACAAAATAGAAAAAAGTAGATTTACGTTTTATTCAATTTGAAAAAATTTTCCCCCTAGAGTTTAAACTAATAAGTCTCATACTACTAGTTTTCTTTGGTCTGAACAAGGACAAGAGTGAATTATACTTCGTTCTATTTGGCTTGGTTATAACTTCCAAGTTTCATGTTTGGATGTTTTGTATATAGCCATTCAGTTGGTAGATCAGACTGAAGGAATTCACGAAGATTAATAAGAAACGTTTATTCTTCTCCTAATCTAGCAGATTATGTATCAATCGGCATGCGTGATTGGGATGTTTTCCAGGATCACCGATCATGTACTTAGCTTTTGGTTTTGTTTTCCTGATGGTTTCTGGGTTTGTCTTCTTTGTGGGGTTGATGATATGAGAGGCATATGGTCTGCCCGAAACAGGCAATGGAGCAAATCAGGTTGGCTTTTCATCTTCCTCTGCCCTTCTCTGGGAGATGCTCGTATACGACGCAGCCCGGATGCAGGTCAGGTGGCTGAGATCCATAACCCTGGGTGCAGGGCGGATGGGTGACTGCGGCAAGCCACATGATTATTTGTGAAGATCTTAAAATGAAGATGAAAAAGAATTCTAGAATTCGAAAGTGGAAAAGTGAGAATAATGCTATAAATGGACATTCGGATCATGTTGAGGCTATGAATTGGAAGACAAGATTGTGACATTGTCGCTATGGCCAATTCTACGTTACTACGTCCCCACTTTTTTGTTTTCTTTTCCGTCAGACGTTTACTGTAATTAGGCTGAATTACCCATAACACCCTTGAACTACGTTGACTCAGACAATTTTCCTCGAACTTCTAACCAGCGCACTTTGAGCCCTAAACTGCTAAGATTAGGACACTTTGGTTCTTTGACTGATTCACTTGGCAAGGTAACTAGTTCATGTGAGACGTTTTCCATCAGTTACATAAAGGAATTGCCATCTAACTACTCAATTTAAAATTTAGACCTAAAATTACACAAACCTATAACTTTGGAACTTAAATTGTAATTAAACATAGACGTGTAAGTTTTTTTTTTTTTTTTTTTCAAACACTGGCACCAAAAAATTTGGCTCTCACGTAAGTACTCATCCTTAATGCAACCAAGACCGTCATGATTCACCGCTGCCACCACAACCAAAACCCTTGACAGCTCCCGCTCAGCCGCCACGCTTAATAGCCTCCTCAGAGTCAAGGAGTCCTTTTCCAAGGTGCCACCAACACACCCAAAATTGCCCCACCCATGTGCTCTCAACCCCACATCAGCCTTGATCCGAAGCCGACTGACATGGACTAAGGAGACGAAGCGGATCTAGGAGAAAAGGGAGGTGACGCGGTGTGGATTGCGCCATGAGAGACTGAAGGCATCGACAATGGGGAGGAGTTGGAGGGTGGGGTGGTGGGCGGAGACAGCATGGATCACAAAGATAGAGGAGACGAGAGAGAGGAAGGTGGAGGACAAAAAAGGAACTCCGTCCAGATCTAGCACCAGGGGGAGAAGAAGGCGACAGGACATGGTGGGCTTAGTGGTCGAAGTGGATTAAGGAAGATGAGTTAGAGACGATGACCTAAATGGTGGAAACAAAAATTTGTGGTGTAAAAGATCATAAAAAAAATAGGAAATTAAGTGGGTTTTTTCATTTTTTAAGTGGATAGAGTCACGTGCCATTATATGACCGAGTTAATGGGGCAAAAAGCCGAGTCATAATAGTTGAGGAATCAAAGTTCAGGGGTAAAGTATCAAAGTCAAAATAGTTCAGGGATATAATGGGTAATATGGTTACAAATTTTTGAGGTGAGAAGCAGGGGCGTTGGTAACTAACCGCCAAGCTGAATAGCATAGCCAATTTGTAGGAAATCGGTCCTTTTCAACTGATCCAAACCGAAAGTTGGTTGACAGGTCAAATCACTTCAAAATTACAGGTACTCAAACCAAACCAAACCGAATTTATGTTTTCCATGATTTTAGTTAAGTTTTATGTCTAATATTCATTTTAAAATCAACAAAAAGCAAAATAAAAGTTGAAAGCAATGGTTATATCATTACAGAAGACTCAGAGAATTGTTTGTGTAATCATATAATGATACAAAATTAACATAAATTAAAAATTGAGAAAAATTGTATATATCATGAAGAAAAATTATATTATTACAAATGACAGATATTATAGACGGTCAAAATCCATCTGTGATGTAGCAGTGAAAATTTGGATTGAAGGGAATAGATCCTTCGAGGGCAAGCCGTATCTCACCTATCACCCAAACAGAACCAACACATGGTCCCCTCGTAGGAAGGAAAAATGGGATTTGTTAGAGGAAACCGCGGCCTAATTGAACTTCTGGACGCACTCGAACTCTTCCCTTAGAAAGAGACAACTGCATGTTCTTGGAAGTTTCATCGTTGAATTGCAGAGCGAATTAAAGAAGAGTGCAATTCTATTGTCTTAACCAGTAGTCCTTCAGTAACAATTTTTCACAAAAATAGTCTTACAAAGTTATTGCGCAATAATAAGGTTCAACACATAATTGTTTAATTACAATCTCCCACATTATTGTTAAAAATTCACTATCAAATCCTTTTGAGTGAAAAGAGGTCCGACATCTTAAATAAGATTTTTTGTAATAAAAAATAAAAAGATGATAATAATATTCCATACATTCCATAAAGGATGGTGCATCAGATTAAGGTATGTGTGTGGTTTATAATGCTTTTTTCATTTTTGCTCCTGAAATTAAAATTTTTTAAAAGTATTTTTTTTTTTGAATTATGTGTATTAAGATTTAAGAGGCTAAATAATGATTAAAAAAACAAATATTTCTCTGAATTTTTTTGTAGTGAGAGTTCATATAAGAATAATAAGATAAATTGTATGTTAAAGGCTTTCTTAAAAAAAAAAAAACTCTTCACCCTTTTTCAGGATGAAAAAATAAATAAATAAATTTCATCCTTTTTCTAGACGAAGGAATGAGCATTCAAATAAACGAGGTTTATACATTCCACTCTTTGTAGCGGTTCAATATGTAGTATCATTTTATGTAAATATAACAAAATAATCATTAAATAATGAAGTTTGGGGATGAAGAGAGTAAAAATTAGAGTTTTAGTCATCTAAGTTTAACAATTGATGGAAAAGAATTTAATAAAAAAAAACTAAGATTTGGAGTTGACATAAAAACAGGGTCTAATGAGTCTAATCTCTTCACAATAAATTTTCAGGATTAATAGGATAAATCATAGGATTTGTTATCAATTAAAGTGGTGTTTAACTATTGAAAAAAATTAAAAAAAATAAAAAATGGTACAAACTGGGGATTTAAACTAAAAATTCCAAGCAAAGTTTTAGAGCAATCCAATCCATGGCCAAAATTAGACAAAAACAGCTAAATTTTTTTCATAGAAGATAGAAATAACCTTCCCATAGAAAGTGATGCTTATCTTTGGCAAAAAAAAAAAGTCAAAAAGGACAAAAAGTGGAGAATTTTTTTTTAGTTTTTATCTTTGGCAAATACAGTCTCCAAAGTTGTAGATTTATTGACCTTGTAAGTACCTTCATATTGTCTCTTAAGACCTGATCGTCAAATAAAATAGTTTAGGGACCAAAAAAAAATGAAAGGAAATCTATATAGGGCTAGAAGCACATTAGACTATTACTTAACGAAAAGAAAAAAACCTTGTTACTACCCTCATACCCTCTCTCAAAGCCTGATCGCAGATGAAATAGTTTAGGAACCAAAACAGAAGAAAAGAAATCTGTAAAGGGCTAGAAGAAGGTTAGACCATTACTTTAAAAAAAAAAAAAAGGGACACTGTTTATAAACAGTAACCCCAAGTCGCCAATTAATATATAATTATCATTATAATACGGAAGCAAGTGGTAATCATCTCGTGCATGCTTTGGTAGTACGAATGCTAATTATTTTGGTAAAGAATCTTGCTTCACAGAGAATCTTAATCATTTGCCGAGTTGGTCAGCTTCCCACCACTAACTCACCTCTTCCATTTCGCACCACTAGGGAGGAGAACAGGGACAGAACAAAAAAAAAAACAGAGAGAGAGAGAGAGATTTCCATGGAGATTTCCTTCACCACAGTGCCTGTCAAAACCGTCACATGCCAATTTCAGGGCTTGCACTTTTTTTATTGAGAAAATAAGAAAAAAGGTCGTCCAGTTTTGGCTTCTTTTGCACCTAGAGTTAGACAGCTGACCTAGGGGGTGGGGCAGTGGCCACAGCTGCTCCCACTAAAACTTTTAAGACTTTAGGGGTTGTAGTGTACATACACATTAGTACAGGTCTCTTTATGTAATTTATTCTACAGTTATCATAAATAGAAGACTATGGAATTACTCAGTAACTTCACAACGAGCTGAATTTGTTTCATAGTTGACCCTCTCAATCACTCTTTCTTTCCAGTCTAGTCATTCACAATCTAATTTTTGTTTGTCTCATCTCAATTTCATTTTCTCTACCAGCACGCTCTACCATAAACTACTAATAATAGGTTGTTCTTTATTTTCCAATACTACTCTCGGTAATTGTTCGTTATACCAAAATTTTCTATAATTTTCAATAGTTTTGCTTTTAGTTTTAAGTTTTTTGCCAAAATAACGAAAAAACCACTAATTTTTGAGATAGCCCGATTTGTCCATTAACGTTTTTTTTTGTGTGTTAAATAAACAACTAACACTAATGAGTTAGTTCAAGTTGTCCACTATTGTTAAAATTAATCAATTTCAATCCTAAAACTTACTACTTTTCTATTTCAATCATATAACTTTACATTTTTCTATGTAAATCTTACAGCTTTAACAACTTTTACTATTTAGTTCTAAAACTGGATGGATTTACAAGATTAAACACATCTAGAATAAGCAACAAAAAAAAAACTTGCGGATAGAATAAATTCCTCTAACCAACCAATATATTGTTGAAGGCCAAACTTTAGTCAAGAACACCACCAATTGGAAGTTTCTTGATCTGCTTATGCAGCCAAAGTCGGGGGCTGATTGTTCATTTTTAAGCCATTGAAAGAGTCAAGAGCACCAATTAAACCTAAATCACTCAAATTTGGCTAGAGAGAACAGCCAGAGACCACAATTCGATCTCTAGAAAATTTTCAGTCCATTGAGACCAATGAAATTGGTCGGGAAAAGGCTCAATCTACTTCCTTAGAGGTCGAGATAGAGTAGAGGGCAGAAACCAAGGTCGAAAGGGGCGGAATAGTTATATATGGTGTACTTGAGAGGGGAGTCATTAATAATCAGCGAACCCAACAGAGATACCTGATGCTAAGGAGAACAAGATTAGTAGCTCGGCTTAGGAGAGGAGAAAAATTGGTTGGTAGTTGAAGCTGGTTCAGGCAAAGATCATAGGAGATGATAGACTATATAGAGAGGCTGAGGGATACGTTTGTAAACCAGTGATTTGAGTTTCTTGTTCTTAATTTTTTCTTGTTGGGAAGAAGAACATTGAAGATCTTTTCCCCATTTGCACATTAAGTGCCCATAATTTAGTTTTTGTAAGAAATGTTTCTTAAAATTATAATTTTAAGTTATTAAGGCAATAATTGTGTGCCTATATGTGTCACATATGCATCAAAGTAGTGACTTAACGTATTTTAAGTGCCAAGCCAGTCTTTCCGTTTTCAACTTGGATGTTTGTCTAGTGTAAGAGTAATGGACTAGAATGAGTACTTCTTTAGAAAAACATAAAGTTATTAGAATAATATAGAAAAGTTAAAAAAGTTTTAGGACTATAGTAGGGTAGACTTTGTTTTTTTTTGTTACGTAGTCCTTATCTGATGGAATATTCTTAATTTCAAATAGTATATTCCATAAGTTAATGTTCAATGACTTATTTAGGTTGATTTTAAGACATTAGTGATTTATTTGAGAAAACAATATTAGTAGCCGGCCGGTTTAGACCATACAAGAACATAAATAATTTATTTGTTATTTTTACCTAAATCTTTTGATGATAATTTCTCAATTGTTTGTTGCTTGTTTGTTTATATTACATATGCAAGTTTCAAAAGGCTCAATTATTTTCTTTTTGTTTTTTTTCCCTAGTTTCATATTAAATTTGGTCATATGTTTTTCAATATTTTATATTTGACGGCAGAAAAACGAAAATGATTTTTTTCGTGTAACTTCAATTTTAACCCACCGATGTTGTCACTGGTCACGCACATCTTTACTGTGTTTTTTAATCCAAAAAACTACAAAATTATTTGTTTTAATACTGAATTATGTAGTTTAATTTCGTAAATTAATAGATTGTAGATCGGCAAATATCTAATGAGAAAACAACTATTAGAACAAATATCCAATTTAAAAGGAGAATGGTTCTAATTAGAGAAATCTCTTTTGGTTTTTGTTTAATCAGTGGAGTGGTCTGAGAAAGAATTCGTGATTAAAAAAAAGAATTTTATGTAGATATATATTTTTTGTATTTCTGTGTTAAAATTAAAATTGCCCCCATATGAAATATTTTCTGGAGCCGTTGCTGATTGCCCCCCAATTAAAACTTATGTTTCACTCGATTAACTCACTAAAGTTCATAAACAATGATAGCTTTGGTCTTTAATTTACTTCCAAGTGATTAATTTCGGTCACTGGGTTCTGTTTTTATGTGGACTAGTCACTGTTGATATAGTTATTTTATTTTATTACTGAAAATTTTTAACTTTTCAAAATTTAGTATCTTATATAATTCTTTGTTTTTGAATCTTCCGTACGATTTCATGTTCATAAATAATTAGCTATCATTATCTATTGGCATTACTGAGTTAGTGAGAGGAATAAAATTTTATTATAAATCTTATAACACGCACGCATTCGCTATATTGCCAGTTGTTTATCACAACTATCATTGCAATTATGTAAATCTCATAAATATTTTTTTTATTGAATTTATGCTATTTAGTAAATTCTCAGCTGTTGGTATCTGTAATTCATAACTCTTATTTTCTTTTTCTTTTTAACTTTGGAGCTATTGTTGATGAGACTCGTATGTTTAAAGACATTTTTCTTTCCTACACATTCTCATTTGTTAGTCATTTAATTAATTGTTTCGCTCACTCTATCGCCTGAAAGGAGTTAGAGTCCTTAATCCTGTTGTCTTGGGAAGTTCCTTTTTTTTCTTGATTGTGTAATGTTCTCTTAAATGATTAATAGATTTGGCTGGTCTTCTTTCAAATAAATAAATAAATATGATAACTTCGAAGGAAAACAAAAATGTATAAGAGATAAAACACTATTTTTTTTTTTTGGTTGTGGACCAAATAAACATTCACGTTGCCGTTAAAATTAAGCTCATTTGGTTGATGGAAATCCATAGCAGCCCAACCTAGTTGACTCTTCCCTTCCAACGCCACGAAACAGAAAAGACAGAGCCTATATACACCGGCCTGAGATGGTCTTGTTTGCTCCACAGGTTCCGTCGACGGCGAGCAAGCCCAGCTGGGCCTGGAGGCTGGGATGGTGGACGTTTTAATTTGACCGTGTCGGTTAAAGTAAAAGTTACGTGGGGGCAGTGGTTGTAAATAAGGGAAAGGTTGAGGTCTTTTTTGCAAGACAGACCAACTTAAACCCACAACTTTAAGTTGCTTTTATTTTAACCAAATTGCACTGGCTTGGAGGTGCAGTCCATGGTCATCTCAAAATGATCAACTTAAGCCCACAACTTAAGTTGCTTTTAACTTAAATTGGCCGCACTAGAAGATTTGCCTATGGTTCAAGTCATTTTGCGGCCAAAAAACTCCCCACATTTTTCTTTTTAGAACTTTATAATGTTTTATATTGTATTCTAAGTATAAAAAAAAAAAACCCGAACTGACTAGAATACATAATTTATTATAATACTCAGCGTTCATAATTTTAACAAAAAAAAGTATAAAATAGAACATAAATTGATATCTCCTGTTACATCCGTCTATGAGTGATGAAATAAAGGAAAAGAAGGAGACATAATGATTAATTACACTTACCAATGAATGGTTATGGAGCATAGGGAATGGACTTCGTCTAGTCTTATCGGAACTTATTTAATGATTAATTAGGTCTAGCAAAACATAGTAACATTTTTCATTTCTATATAATTTTATTTTTAATTTCTATAAAGCCACAATAATAAAAATTACAGATACACTATTTAATCCAATTTGAAATTCCTTTTTCCTCTTTACAAAGTAAAAAAAGCAACTGGTAAATCGCACCATTAGTCCCAAATCTATAATAATTATTCTCATAAATCGGTCATCAACAAAGATTGATCCCAAACCTTTATAAAGCATTATATATTGGTCTTTGACATAGGAAAAAGCTGAGTTAGTACACAAATTTGATTTAAAAAAGAAATAATCAATTTAAGCAATTAATTAATTCTAAAAAACTCATGGCATATCTTGTATTTAATGAAAAATAATTACCAAACAGTTTAATTAAAATTTAAAAATTTAATATTTTACGGTTACATCAAAGTTAACAAATTTTACAAGACTCAAGACAAACATGCAACAAATTTTAAAGATTTAGGACTAATATACAATAAAATAAAAATTGAACGCCAAATTAAAAATAGTGATCATGGGAGTAGGATGAATACAGTTACAAATTAATCAAAATCGTAGACATTATAAAGATAAGATTATGGGATGATTACAATTTGCCTTATGAGGTTAATTGAAATTACACTTTATCCCATTCTGTTTGAGAAATATACTCTTTGCCCAATGTCTTTTTAATACAATCCAACAATAATTTTTAAAATCTTAATTTAAACTATATAGTAGGAGGTGCAAAAATTTTGTAATTTCTCATTTTTTTTTTGTTGTGAAATACCATAGAGCTTTTATGTATATTTTGTTAGTATGCCATGCTATTTCGTCTAGTAAGTACCATGGTCTGCGGTTTAAAGGAATGCATAAGTGAGGTAGTTCTGTTATCATTTAATATTAAAGTACCATAAATAAATATATAAAATAAAAAATATAATTAATACACATGACATAAATATTGCTTTCATATTTATTTTAATCATATTTTCTTCTCTTACTATGATCAGAGAGCATTTGTTTTAATCCAAACGTAGTAAACAATAGCGGCAAAATAAGCACTTCTAAACCTAAGCTAAAATTCTTGATGGCGAAGTTGTTTTAAAAATTTCTCAACAAGCACAAAAGGGTCAACGATGAAGGAAGATAGATGTAATATCTGTCAAACGTTACGGAGTTTTTGTCTGATGAAGTCACCTCTAAATGAAAACATGCAAGTTTATTTACGCCCCAATTACCATAAACTATTATCAATCCGATTAATTTAAAGCCGTCCCTAAAATAAAACTGGATCTAAAACAATCCATATACTGTTAAAATTATACTTACCTCTTGGATGACCACAAACTTACACTATTAGAAAAAATTCATTTAGTGAAGATTTTTAGCGACGGCTAGCCGTCACTAATTTGGAGTTAGCTACGGCTTGCAAGTCCATTTCTAATTCACTCACCGCTAATTTCTTAGTGACAGTTGCTGTCACAAATTAGTAACTTCTAACTGTCACAATACTAACGGCACTTAATTTCTGGCATCGGCGAGCGGCCGAAGATTTGGTGATAGTTGGCATTCACTAGTTAGTGACGCATGGATGTCGTTAGTTAGTAGCGAATGGCCGTTTCTAGTTAGTGATACATGACCTTTGCTAGTTAATGATGCATGGTCTTCGCTAGCTAATGACGAATGGTCGTCGCTAGTTAGTGACGCATGATTGTTGCTAGTTAGTGACGTATGACCTTCGCTACTTTATGATAATTTGTGACTAATAGCCGTCGCTAGTTAGCAGCTTATTTCCGTTATTAGTTAGCGATGCATTGTCGTCGCTACTTTATGATAATTTGTGACTAATAGCCATCGCTAGTTAGTGATGCATGACCTTCGCTAATTAACGATGAATGACCATTGCTAGTTAGTGACGCATGACTGTCGTTAGTTAGTGATGCATGACCTTCGCTACTTTATGATAATTTGTGATTAATAGCCGTCGCTAGTTAGCGGCTCATTACCGTCACTAGTTAACAATGCATTGCCGTCACTACTTTATGATAATTTGTGACTAATAGCAGTCGCTAGTTTTCAACTCCTAGCCACCTCTATTTCATCACAAAACCCCCACTATACACATTTATTCCATACAAATCTAGCAACTAGAAAGAGAACTAGTTCCCATTAATCCAAACTAATGTCATACACTTCCAAAAAACCATAAACATATGTTGTTCCCATTAATCCAAAATAATTTACACATAAACATGACAGTTGACATTTATAACGCATACAGTGTCAAAATGTATTTTGGAAAATGTACAGTCTTAACTATAGCAATACAAGTACATGTGATACAATAGCACCCTAATATCACCCAGTTTCATGACGATTAGGTCTGCGCTTCATCTGTGCAACAGTGTTTGCTAACTGATCCTGATAGTGGTGCTTCATCTATGCAGTACGCTTATCCATGTCCTATTGTACTTGTGTCTGCAACTAGGTCATTCTCTTGGAGACCCTCTTATCCACCTGACGGTCAACCTTCTCTTGGAATTGGGCTATTTGCGTGAACGGGATTGGCACACTAGACCTATCACCGTAGTATGAACGACAACGACCAAACACCAAATGATTGTCTAAACCCACTCCTGGTATGTGCCCCTTCTTTTTCCCCTCAGCAATCCCTGCAAAAAGCAATGTCTTATCGAACTCAACCTCACTCTTTGAACACTATGTCATCTCATTCATTTCTGCAAGATATTAAGCCTGTATAGTGCTATATGTTAAGCATTGCCTTAAAGGTCGTTAATACTAACCTCAAAATTTTCCATCTTCTTATTCACCTTCTTTCCATCTTTCTTAGTGTAGCACTTGTTCCATGGTTTGGAGAAGCTCGAATCTTTTTTCTTAGGATTAGCCTCCTTTTGCATTGTAATAAGCAGGCAAAATTTCTTAGTTACATACATATATTGACAACTTTATAAATGTATTAACCAACATTTTTCTTTCTTACCATCTTCAGCCTATGTTCTGAAATTGAAACTCTACCTCCAGCATAATTTGCTATTTCTTAACCAGATGCACATTGTATCTGGCCCATCTTAGATGACATATCCTTGAGGTCAGGGGAAGCCCACCAAGCTTCAAGTGCCTCTAGTGTCTCAATCGTCATCCAGTTGGCTTTCTCCCTTTCGCTTCATCGGATCTTTTTCTCGTCTAATTTTTTCATATGCCTGCATCAAGCACTTCTTTCCCAATTTGTAGAAATGGAAAATATCCGATTATGATAAAAAAAGATCCCACAAACATTTAGTTTGAAAATCAACAAAGTCAATTAACATTTGGTTTGTCTAATAATTACAATGACATTAGCACTATATGAACCTGGAAGACGCTAAACCATTGGTCAACAGCACCGGCCATGGCAGCCTTATCCCATGACCTATATGGTCCATGAAAATGACCCTTGATGCAAGGATAATCTGGTCCTAGGCAGTGTATAAAATGAAGCTAGACATTGAACACACATTTCAATGTTGCCAATAACCAATGCACCAACAAAAACTTAAGTTACCAAAATGAGGTTTAATAATTACCATACCATGTATCAGAATAGTGTGATATATGCATACATCGAGGTACCATGTCAACAGATAGGTCGGGGCTCAAAAAATCCATGCAATCATCAATGGAGTCTAGCTGATCAAATGACTCATGGGAGTGACCCCCTAGGCAGTCTGGTCTTAATTGGCATAACACCATGCTGACTTAAGTACGATGATCTTGACCCTCCACACTATAACGACCCATCCATCTTTGGTACAATCATATTGGTGGCAGGTGATGGTCCATGTATATCCCGAGTAGTATTGACAACCGTATGCTTCGATGTTGGCATCCCTCTACTAGTGCTCGTTGCTCTAATGCCAATAGCATGAACAAAATCCTTATGCATACTCTTTTTCAAGAGACTTAGCCTTTTATATTAGTTTGTAAGGGTACCCCCACAGTCTTCTCTTTCAGCCATTTATACAATATTGAAACAATCATTACAAGCTCAACAAAATTGATGGTATAAGAAGAATTATTCTCCTGAATACTGCTTCTTCAGATCGTGTGTATTATGAAAAACTTTATGAGAAAGAAAAAATAAAAAACTTTACCATACTCCATGTAGTTTAGACTAAGTTCATCATCACTAGTATCCTCTTCTTCATCTTCACTTTCTAACCCATCAAGTTCAATATCACTCTCTTCACCATCCTTCCTGCTTTTTGTCAGATCATCCTCAATCTCATTTTCTTTCATCCGATCATTAGTGTGACATATCTCCTCATCAATAATTTCACCCATATTTATGTCACCTAGGTTGGCAATTTGGTCATCATGAATGACTTGTTTTTGCCGCTCCCCAACTGTGTCTTGAAAAGCCTCAGTATCTTCAGTTATTTCATAATTCATAATACGTCTTGGCTTTATCTTAAGCACTACCCACCAACCAACCTTTTCTTTTGACTTAGTTGGGTAAGGGGTATAATACACTTGATCCACTTGGGATGTAAGAATAAATGGATCAAACTTAAGATACCTCTGGTTGAATAGAACTTTGACAATACCATATTGTTTATGAATGCAAGTCCTACGTTTCGGTGCTGGATCAAACCAGTCACACCTAAATAAGACAACGTTCTTATGAGGCATGCCTGGGTACTCCAGTTGAATGATTTCTTGCACTACTCCATAGAAATCAGTTTCATCATTGGTAGATTCTATGCATTTTATGCAAACCCCACTCTTATAGTTTGATTTCCCTTCACCCTATGCAGTAGTCCATAACTTGTATCCATTTACGAAATATACGGGCCAACACTCTACTCGATGTGAAGGCCTATAGGCTACATCCTACAACATTTGACTTACTTCACTATTAGCATTATCACTAACCTGCAGGAAGCAAAAGAGTGTTGTGAGAGTCATTGGTAGACTTTATATTGTTATCTGAGTAACAGGACTTGCTTAATTTTGTAGCCATGTTGAAAAATCCTTCTCAATTCTATCATCAACTTTTAAATCAGTTATGTTTGGTGTCATCAAATACAAAAAGTCAACAAACTTTTTTATTCTCGAAGCATAAGATAATGTGGGCCAAGTTAGAAATTCCAAATCTATGAACATAACTGATCAAACTATATGGATGTAATACGTACGTGATATATGGTTTTATATCACCACAGTTGAGAAGGATATATAATGTCGTAGCTCTCAACTCCATATCATTCAAGAATCAATACTTTGACTGTCCATGTGGATATCCAGGATATGTGAATATTTTCCACAATGTTCCATATTGTGGAACTGGGCCACCATCATCATTCCTTGGGACTCTAGTACCCATCCACAGAATATGAGACTCAAAATAGTAAGAGCAAAAAGTTGATGTCTCCTCGATCAAGTAGGCATACATGTCAACCCTTCAACATGGGCCTTATTTGAGACCCTATGCTTAAGATTCCCTAAACACCTGCTTATTATATATGGTATTATGACATATAGTAACTTTAAGAGTATGGATGTTATTATATTAAAGCTTAACACTCAAATTTGAATATCCAACGACACTGAATAGGTCAACCTATTAAGGCTTCGTATGCCAAATGGATGGGTAAATGTTCCATAGAGTTGAAGAAGCCCGATAGAAAAATCCTTTCCAGCTTACGTAGTATAATTGGGATGTTCTTTTGTAGTGCTTGCAGATCATCAACCTGTAATTCAGGCACGTAAGTAATTGATAGCTTAAGTATTTTTTGTAGAAAACTAATAAATAAGATGAAAGAATATTTTAATCATAAGCAAAATTTATCATAAATAATAATATATATTTTGTAATAGATACTAAATTAATGAGGGCAAGTCATCGCTAAATTTAGCAATGGCTAAACATCATTAAGTTCGCAGGGGCAAACCTTCGCTAAAGTTAGCGACTGCTGATCTTTGCTTCATTTTGCGATGGCTAGACGTCACTAAGTTAACAAAGGCAAACCTTTACGAAAGTTAGCAACTGCTGATCTTCATTAAATTGGTGGGGGCAAGCCATCGCTAAATTAGTAAGCGACTGCTGACCTTTGCTAAATTAGCAAAGGTAAACCATTGCTAAATTTAATGACTACTAACCTTCGCTAAATTAACGAGGGAAAATTTAGCGATGGCTAGCGGTTACAAAGTTAGCAAGGGCAAATTTTCACTAACTATTGTCATAATTTAGTGACGGCTAGACTTCGCTAAGTTAGTGAGGGAAAGCCTCCACTAACTCTGGCCAGAAGTTTTTATTAGACTTTAAGGTACCTATCTCCACTACATTACATATATTCAAAAAAAGTTATTCATGTTAAAATATATGATAGGTTAGCATAAAAAAATGACTTACACATGAGAAGTCCTATGCAGCTATTGTCATGGGTAAGTCATTTTTAATTGAGGCATACTTTACTGATCACTTGCTTTTAGCAAGGGCTACGTGTCAAAAAATTCAGAAAAGACTTAGCAAAGGTTAATCATTACTAATTTTTTGGATTCTGGCAAGGACAAGTCAACACTAAATTTAGCAATGGCTAACCATTACTAAATTAATTAGGGCAAGCCATTGCTAAATTTAGCGACTACTAACTGTTGCTAAATTAACAAGGATAAGACATCGCTAAAATTTAGCAACAGACAACCGTCGCTAAACTTTTGCTGGACTTTTAGTGACAATTTGCGGTTGATAATTAGATACTATTTTTAGTCGTTGCTAATTAAACCGTCACTAAATGACCCTTTTCTAGTAATGTTAACTGGCATCGTTATCTCTAGCCTTAGTTTGTATTCAATAAGTTTAACTGGATCAAACTGATTAATCTAACTCTTGAAATTCAAGGGCAGCAATTACTTTATGAAATTGTAGGTCTTTTACCTCTATTCCAAACTCCACAAAACTAGCTAATCTTTATGATCCTCGTTGTGGGTAGCCATCTAAAGGCCAGTTGGACATAATTTCAAAAATTTAAGGATGGTATTTGATAGTTGATAGGGTTATTTGGACCAAGCCCAATAGCTTATGGTAAACGGAGATCCTGTGCACAAAGACAACGTTAAAGCCCAGGGATATTTTTTCTGGGGGAAACGCTATAACGGTCAAATCAGTTCCTGGCAAGTAGAGAAGTAACAGAACATCTAGTAAAAATCTTATATCACGGGATTAGTGAATTAGATGGGCTTATATAGTTAAGGGAAGATCCGAGAGGATCGCTTCTAGACGAAAATCCTTTTGTTAATTCTATAATTCTGATATTTTTTTCCTTCTTGGATGGATTATCTCTTTGGCCTATTAGGCCATTTAACTATGATTTGCCTATTACGGATCTGTTTGTAATGGGCCTAACATTGGGCTTGTGCCCTACCAATAACTTCCCTCCCCCCAGAAAATGTGGGCTAGGACCGAACATTTTCTGAATTAAGTCAAAACATTGTTTATCTATCAAAGCATTTTTTCACAGCTAATCCTCCTTATAAAGGGGTATGACGCATGTCCCCTGCTTCTTCTTGCGCTACTTTTCTACCTTGTGTAGTATCATTTTAGAGAGTTAGTATAATGCCCCCACTAGCAACTTTTTGAAGAAAACATTTAAACATCGTCATTGCTAAAGAAGCGCCTACTACTCAGTAATCCTCATTGCACATGGTGACTTCAAAAGTCAGGTGAGGAGATGAAGCAACAGTCATTAAATGCACCTCCCAGATATATGACTGAGGGTGGTTCTTTGGTGGCTGTTTTTTTTGCACTTGCTCTTTTTTTAGTGGCTCAAGGGTTTGTCATCATGGTGATGGTTTTTGAAGAGGTTTCCTGAAAGTCGCATCTTTTCTTTATATAAGGTGTAGGGTTTTGTTACCCTTCCTTTTCACCATTTAATCATTCTCCATTTCTTACTCCTTCTCCTATTTTTGCTTTTTTCTATTTCGAGGCTTACTTTTGTCTGAAGTTTCACCGCCACGAGGCTTATTCTTGTCTATTCACTTCTTGCTTTCCTTCGAGTACTCATAATCAAGTAATGAACTTCGGTCTCTCGTATCTATTTTTGTGTAATTTTAGTTGTTATTATTATTTTTATATTTTTTGTCCAAGTTCTGTTTACTAGTGTTTTTGTTCTTCCATCACCAGTCATATGCTAGCGGTAGCCCTTACTTTTTCTCTGTCAGTCTTTCCAGATGATATCTTCAAGATCATCCTAAAGAGCTGCCACCAGTCAACTCATTTAGTCTCTACAGGACCTCAAAACTTCAAAGGGACCGCCTGCCTCTAATCTATCTGTCCTGAAGAGAGTAAGGGCATAACTTACTGTAGAGACCTTCTTGACCAATCTCAAACAGTATTTCTGGCCAAATGGGGTTATGGTTGCCTTTAGCAGAAGTTAGGTTTTGGAAGGTGAGGGCTTTGCTAGGTGGATAAGAGGTTTGACATCCTCATCATCTTTGTTAATCAACTGCAAGTGGGGCTTCAGTTTCCCCTTCACTCGCTGGTGGAACAGATCTGATACCACTATCAGGTTCTGCCATCGTAGTTGACTCCAAATTCTTTCACGCAAATAAATGCCTTCATCCTATATTGTAGGATGGTAATGGTGGTCCTCTTGCTAGAGGTTTTCCTCCAATTCTATATGTTGAACCTGAAGAAGGGCTCCTTGTTCTTCTATATCACCCTCATCAACCGAGGGAGAACAAATCTTTCACCTTCACCATCTGCAAGGATTCATGGGTAGAGTGGAAGGAGCATTACTTTTATATGCTGAAGGAGCCATCATGGAGCTTTCCCTGTGAGTTCACCAAGACCCCCTAACAAGCCCTAGTCAGGAGGCCATCGTTATATAATAACTCCAACGGTCATCAAGTGTACACTGGGCTCCTTACTTGGTTAGAGTCGGTGGTAAGGATTGATAACTTCATGAACCTATTCCCCCTACACTATATAGAGATTGGAAAGACATTACTCAGGTGGCCAGGGATCAACAGAGCCTACCTAACCAACCTAAATGTGCTAAACCCTGCTAACTAGGCTTTGGAGTAGAAAAGAAAGTTGGTGGATTTGTTTGAAATAACCTTTCGTGCCCAACGTGGGTCACCAGATCCCGAGAGACATACTCTGCATGCACTCATTCATCTTGCTATTTGTTTGTCAATATGGTTATAACTCTTTTAGCTTTTTTTTTTTTTTTTGCAGAGGTAGGTAATCAGGTTAAGAAGTTCCTAAAATGGCGGAAAAGCATCACCGATAGGCTAGCTGATGCCCGTAAACTTTCAATCCTTCCAGTCAACGCGGCCCTTCCACCTAGGGTTGAGAAGTCATCGATTCCCAAAGCCATATCCTAGGTGGTGCAAACAGACGACTCTCTTCCAAATGCTCAGTTGGTTCAAAAATGGCCCACTCTTCGGCTTCAAAAAGGGCCGAAGTCTCTCAAGGCGAGAGTGATAGTATGACCCGTTTTGACAATTTTTCCTTCCATGGCATCGATTCTGTCGATTTAACATTATTTTATGCTAACTGTGGTTCTTTTCATCCACCTTCCCCCGTGAAGCGATCTAAGGGGAGTGAGCCCTCCACCAGAGACCTGAGGCCACCGAGTGGTCTCCCAGAAGTAAAAAGGCGCCCCAAGATCATCCGGCGCCACTAGCCAAGGCTTCTCCGAGCTTAAGGTGGATGACCGCCTACAACCTATAACCTGGTTCTTAAACGGAGCTAGGCTCAAAGGCAAAGTTTGGCGCTCGATTATATGGACATCTCCCATGACATCTTGAAGGGGTTTAGGACTCCAAGGGACCGGTACCTCTTTACCCATCCTAATCGGGGGGATGGGTCTCAATTGATTGGCATCGCCTTCAGTCTTATTCAGATATATTCAATGTTATTCTATACTAGCGTTATGTGCGTGTTAAGGTATTGGCTGGTCTCATCTACAGGAGGTCATTATTACTTTCTCTATCAGGGAGAGGTTGAGAATCTAAAGTCTTCAAATGAATTCCTAAGGAATGAGCATACAGTCATTGGCCTCTCAGGTTAAGAACCTGAAGTCTTTAAGTGAGTCTTTAAGGAAATAACTAGAGAGCAAACATACTGCTAAGGAGGCACTGGTGAAGAAGGTGTAGAATTTAAAGACTAGCAAGGGAAAGGTCAATGTTCAATGCCAAGATTTAGAGTTGAATTTGAAGGAACTGGCGGAAGCCCTCGAGAAGGTTGGGGAGATGGAAGCTCTTGATAAGGCTAAACTTTAATGGCTGAGTTCTCTACTAAAGGCTACCAAAGGCAATATAGGGCTCGTGGAGCTGAGTCTACCAATGGAATAACTAGTTCTGCTAGATCCCCGAACTGCTCAAGGTGAAGCTAGCTCAAGCTCAACCGCTACTATAATGCCTTTTATGAAGTGGATCATGAAGGTTAGCTTCGTTGGATGGCATGGGCATAAGGTATATCAGGGGCTTCAAACCAAGGTTAATAATCGCGTGAAAAAACTCAGCTCACTGCTATAAAAATAGCAGAATAAGCTGGATAAGAATGCCTTCGGCGAATTTAATGGGGGTTTCCTTACCTGCTGCTTTTAGGTTGAGTGGGCACATCTGAACTTGGACTTAACCCTCTTGTTGACTTATAAAGAGCTAGGTTCAAACTACGATGTATGGTTGAATGAAGGCAAAGTAAGGGTGCCAACAGTCAATGAGGAATCATCATCAACGGACACCGAGAAAGTACCTTTTAAAGATGAATTCTAGGTGGTCTCATCTACGGTTCTTCTTATAAAAGTCACCAATGAAGCAACCAAGACACTGAACAAAGGTAAATCTACAATTTTCTTTTTGGAAAGGCACCAATAAGTTATGAAAGGGGCATTAACATTGTTCTTTTTTATCTAAAAGCGTTTGTATGATCCATCCATGCCACCCAATATCCTCTTGAAATCCTTCAATCCATTGACGCCTTGGTACAATATCTCCTTAAAGTCCTTCAACCCTTCAACCTGTATGATCTTGTAGGACCATATGTTGGCTTCAGTATTTGGGTCATAATTTTCCCTTCATGACTTTTTGAATGTCAAATTGCTCTTATGAAGAATTTAAGGGTTATATTAAGGAAGTGGCCATTGATTATTTCTAACGTATGGATTTTGAACTTGACCACTGTGTTAATCTAAATTTACTTTTTTGGTAGTTGTACGCTTAGGGGTTATTAGCTATATTTTATTAGCCATCTTTATGGGTTTTCAGCCCTCTTTCTTAAGTTTTGTTGCCTTCATGATTTGGCTTTCTACCCTGATAAGTTTAGCCTTAGATATGTTAGTGAATTGTTCTTTCGATGGCTAACCCTCAGTTTACTAATCCTTCTTGTTGTTGATTTAGTGGCCAAGCTAGAGGCCTTATAAGATAAATCATCGAGAAGATAAGTTAAAAAAAAAATGGAGGCCTTAATTAATTTGTTTACATAAATTATTCATATTCTAATAGACAAGTTGACCCATCAAAAGGTAAATAAGACGAGAGCCTTCATTCAACTCTTTAAGCATAAATTACATCATTATCATGTAATGTAAGGTAGCAAATTATTTGAATGGTAGGCCTTTGGCATCGTTCTTCCTTCAGCATCTGCTAGTTCAAAAATTTCATCTTTGACCTTTGCTCTTGACTATGTAGGGTCTGTCCTAATTAGGCCTTAGCCCCCCATGACCAAGATTTCTGCCCATTACTTCACTTTTACAAGGGTCATACCCCTTACTTGGATGTCCTTTCTCTTAACCCTTTTATCATGGGCCACGGTAAATCGCTATTTGAAAGCCCTCACATAGATTCTAATGCATTTTCTTAACTCCTCTAGCAAGTCTAATTAGCCTTCTAATGTTTTCCCATTTTCTCCTGAGTTAAATGCTTGGACCCATAGGGTTAGATGTGTAACTTCCATAAGTATGAGTGCATCTGTTTCGTTTTCCCGAGTGAATGGGGGACTTGCTGGTAGGCCTTCATGGTATTGTCCTATAAGCCCATGAGGCATTGGGTAATTCTTCCGTCCACTTCTCGTTGGCTTCTCCTAACCTTTTCTTTAGTCCTTTCTTAATGGTTTAATTGGTGACTTCTACTTGTCCGTTCGACTGAGGTTGGGCTACGGGCATGAAATAAAGTTAGATGTCTTTCATTTTTGTAGACTAACGGACCTACTCATAACTGCCTTTCATTTTCTGTAGTGATAGGCTGAAGGCATTCGAAATGGCAAGTTATGTTCTTCCACAAGAACTTGATAATCTAATAAGTCGTTATGAAAGCTAAAGGTTTCACCTCCACCCACTTGGTGAAGTAGTCCACGGCTATGATGTAACATTTGACTTGGGCAGGAGCCATGGGAAGTGCTCCCATAAGATTTAATCCCTACATAGCAAAGTGCGATGGTCAGCAGCCAATAAAGCTCCAGAGGATGGTAATATTTACGCTTGGAAGTTTAGTTGGCAAAGGTGGCTTCATCATACAAACATCAAGGAATCCTCTCAAACTATGGGCTAGAAATATTCTTGTCACAACACCTTATAAACTAAGAAGTTGGCACCAATGTATGCTTTATAGTCCCCTTAGTGAATCTTTCAAAGCACATCTTGCCTTTCTTCATATATAAACACAATACTAATAGAGCCACCAGTTATGGCTAAATGTAGGATAAGAGGTTCATTGGCCTTCAACTATTTCAGCGTTGAAAGGTGCTGTAGGTATTCCTTAATACATTTAAATGCCTTATGACATTCTTCGATCCACTCAAACACTACTTTTTTCTTAAGTATTTGAAAGAAGGGTTAGCAACAATTGTGAAATGATGATATGAATTGCCTAAAGGCGGTCAACCTGCCTGTCATCTTCTGAACATCCTTATTGTTTTAAAGTCCAGGCATTGCCATGATAGCCTTAATCTTGTCAAGGTTGACATTAATACCTCTTTCTAAAACAATATAACTAAAAAACTTTCCAGTTCTAACCCTAAAAGTACATTTTTAGGGGGTTTAGCCTCATGTTAAATTATCTTATCCTTTGAAAGGTCTCGCACAAATCATTAAAATGGCAATCTATCATCCAATTCTTAACTATCATATTTTCTACATAGACATCTATATTTCTCCTGAGTTGTTCTATGAAGTTCTTGTTCATGAGCCTCTGGTAAGTAGCTCCAGTGTTGTTCAAACCGAAAGGCATTCGCTGGTAGCAATATATAGCCACTCTAGTGGTGAAGGCTATTTTTTCTTTGTCCTTAGAGTTTATGCAGATCTAATGGCATCCACTGAAAGCCTCTATGAAGAAATAAGATTTTGAACTCTTAACTGGCATTAACTAACTTATCTATAGAGCGTAGCTAATAGGGGTCCTTGGGGCAGGTATCATTCAGGTTTATATATTCATCAAATATACATCATTCTCCATTCTCTTTCTTTTCTTGGACCACATTAGCAAGCCACTTAGAGTATCATACCTCTTGGAGGATGCCCACCCTCAATAGTCATTCAACTTATTTTCTAATGTAATCTTACCTTTTAGGCACCGTATTCCGTTTGTTTTGTTATATTGGTCGAGCAAAAAGGTTGACTTGCAGTTTGTAGATGATGATTTTTGGGTCTACCCCTGTCATATCACTAGGAAACCATCTAAAAATATCCATATTAGCCCATAAGAACTCAATGGATAATTGTTTTACCTCTTAAGGGAGGTTTTTTCCGATCATCACAATTTTCATAGGGACTATCTCTATCGCCTAAGCTTTTTTTAGATAAGGATATGCCAGGTTCGTACTCACTTGATAGTTCTTTTCTCTTCTTTAATTCTGACAAAGCCAACCTCTGCTCTTTAGGTCCTCTCAAGTTGGCCACGTAGCTTCACTATACCACTGCTTGGTCTCTGTAAACCATAATGCCTGTGATATGAGTCTAAAAAACTATCATTAGCCATTTAATATCTGCTCCAATGTGAAATTATACCTGGACCAGCCGTCCAAGTATGGTGTTATATGGCGGGGCACATCCAATACCAGAAATTCTGAGTTGTGAGAATCACAAAATGGTTTTTTCACTCTAGTTCGTGCCCATCAACATAAAGGGTAATTTGATCGTCCCCAGCACCGAAATGTCATCTCTACCAATTTTGAATGTAGGTCTTAGGACAGGGGCCAACAAATATTTATATTTCTTGATTCTAATCTTTTCTAGAAAACTAGCAAAAAGAGCGTTGGAGTTGGCACCGGCATCTAGGTAAACCCTTTTAATATCACAATTATTGATTCTAGCAGTAATGATGATTGGATCTATGTGGGGGACAAGAATGCGATATACATCTGGCCTCGTTAGGGTATTACTATGGTCAGCTGCTTCCAATTAAATGATTTCACATTACTGTAACTTGTGAGGCATAGAAGATTATCCCTTGGTGATCATGTGTACTACCCCCACGGGTAGTCGTTGCCTGTTTGGCCATCATCTTTAGTCATGATTCTTTTCCTTGTCCCTTATTTGAGGACTTTCTTCTTGTCTTTGGCATAGGGATCGTGGTCTAGCTAAGTATTCTTTCAGTTTTTCTACTTGACTCATGTCTTCTAGAAGTCCCTTTAGCTGCCAACAATCCCCGCCGTCAGGGCCTTTATCTTTGTGATATTGGCAATATTTCTTCGAATCCTTCTTGTTTAAATGGTGCATTGGTGGAGGCCAACGAGGCACCTGGTTCCTCATTTCTAGTGTATATAGGATGTTTGACCTTATTTTTTTTACCGGTGATAGAACATGATTTAGGCATGAAAGTTCCATTCCTCTGACTTTCTTCCTAGAGGTTAACCTATTTTCTCTGGCTTTTGGCTGTTCTTTTTGCGATATAGGCCAATTAAGTTCTTTAGGATACATGTAGAATTAGCTCAATTAAGAAATTCTTTCACATCCCTTGCAGGGCATTCATAGAGGTCCTAGACTAACCTAGAATAGCACACTAGGCCCTGAGTGATGGCCATAAAGTGTAATTTAAGAGACAAACCTTATACCTATACGACATCGGCATTGAACCTTCACAGGAAGTCCCTGAAGGACTTATCTCAGCTTTACAAAATTTTCAATAAATGGGCCACCATTTTAGGGGTTAGTCTACTCCCCAAGAAATGGCAAAGAAACACCTGGGAAAAATCTTTGAACGAGTGAAAATGATGCCCCATATTGGTTCTAAACCAACAAGTGGTGGCTTCCGTTAGAGTTGAGTTGAAAGCTTTACACATAACTGTATCTAAGGCCCTTTCCAATCTCATAGAGGTAACATACCATTGTAGATGGTTGACAAGATCCATGAAGCCATCACAGGGGTTAATTTTTAGCATACGATATCCATTGGGAGTAGGGCATTGGTTATCTCATCCATAAAGGATTGGATCTACATGTAATCAATATCGATGGTAGAGCCATCCCCCACGTACCCATATATGTTGTTCTATTTGATTGAGCCTTTGTAGAATGATGCTTATATCATTGCCAGTGGGGCCCTCGAATCGCCCTAGAGATTAAAGGGGGCTAACAGCATGGGTCCTCAAGGGCAGATCTTGAGAAAGGATTTTTTGGGGTTTGTTAGGCACCAACTAGCTCTTTACAAGTTTGTCAAGTGCCTTTTTGCAGCGCTTTATGAATCTTCTATTAAATAGTTGTTTGCAGTTATTGGAAAAAGGCATGCTCGGAGACTTAAAACTGATTGTCATCCAATGATGGGGGGGCTTTTCACTTTTTTAGGGACCTTCTGGGGTGTTAAGGTCTCTTCTCCTTTAGCTTGTGAGTGGACTCCGTTCCTAAGGGTACTACGAACCCTGTAAGGCGGTCAATTCGGTCCCTAATTTGGCTTTCATGCTCATTCCCTGGTTAATCTTGACTATTTATATGAAATGTCCGGATGTTCACCATGGTTTCCACAAACGATGCCGAATTAATAATCATGGGGTTGTTTGGACCAAGCCCAGCAGCATGTGGTAAGTGGAGATCCTATGCACAAAGACAATGTTAGAGCCCCAGGATATTTTCTTGGGTGAAACCATTTGATGGTTAAGTCAGTTCTCAACGAGTAGAGAAGTGATAAAATTTTTGGTAGAAATCGTGCACCGCTAGATTGGTGAATGAAATGAACTTATATAGTTAATGGAAGATCCGAGAAGATTGCTTCTAGATGAAAATCCTTTGGTTAATCTAATAAGTTGATTTTTTTGTTTAAAAAGTTAAATAAAATATAATAACACAACTTCTTGAAACCTTTACTCTACTGCTTTTTTTAGAATCATAAAAAATGGCCTACACCAATCTCCATGCCAATAAATAAAACATCTGAAAGTTATAAGTCCCCCTGCTAATTTTTTATACCTTTTTATCTTTAGGATTTGGCATTCTAGGATGACATCAATCTTATCTAGGTTCACATCAATCTTTCTTTCAGAGATCATGAATCCAAAAAACTTCCCTTTGTCGGCCCTAAAGTGACACTTTTTTGGGCTAAAACGTATGTTGAATTGTCACATGCATTGCAATGTTTTCTTGAACTCATCAATGTGCTAATCCAAGCTCTACTTTTACAATCTTGTTATCCACATAAATCTCTATATTGTTGCCCAATTGATTTAAAATTATTGTGTTCATCAGCCTATAATAAGTTGCACTTATACTATTCAACCTGAAAGGCATTCATTGGTAGTAATACATTACATCTCGATTCATGAAGGTAGTTTTTTACTCATCTTTAGGGTCCATCCTAACTTGTTGGTACGAACTAAATGCATCTATAAATGTTAAAAATTTAAACTCAATTATAGCATTAATGAGTGCCAATCACCATTCTCTTTTATGGACAAAATGAAATTGGCCAACCACTCAAGGTATCGGACCTCTCAGATGATTCCTGCCTCCAAGAGCTTTTTGATTTTTCCTCACACAAACTTTTTTCTTCTTGGAGCCATGTTTCTTTTCTTCTGTTGCATTCATTGAGCCATGAGATTGACTTGTAACTTACTACCTCCGTCTTATATTCTTTGCGCCATTTGACTTTTTCATATAGTTTGACTTATCATTCTTATATAAAGGTTTTGATTTATATATATTTAAAAACCATATGTTTTGATTTACCATTCTTATATAAAGGTTCTTCATTTATATACTAAAATGATGAAAATAAAAAATCATAGATTAATTACTAAAAAGTGAATAGTAAAAAGAATATAGAACAGAGGGAGTATGAGTTATAACTTCAAGGTTTATTCTTAGTATATCACTATGGGACTATGGAAATATATCTATATTCTCCAATAAACATTTAATAAACAATTTTTTTTTACCTTTGACGGAAAATCTTTGCGTAACTTGATTGTTTGGTTGGCGGATCTTCCCAACTCTTTGCATTCTTTTAAAAGTGGCCATACCGGTCCTATCTTCTACAAAACGCTCCTCCTTCCCCTTTTTCAACTCGTGGTCTGTCGGCAACTCCTGGGCAACTGGAAGTTCCTTTAGGTTCACCATATAGCTCCCTCTAACTAAAGCCTGATCAACAAAGTTAGACAACCTTAAAGGGTCCAAAAACCATTGTTAGCCATCTTATATCTGGCCAAATATGAAATTATACCTAAGCAGGTTTCCCAAGCAACACATTATAAGGGGGAGGACATCCGAGACCAAAAACTATATTATATGAGAATAAAAAAGGTTGTTTTGATCTCGAGTTGTTCCAACCAACATCTAAGGCAACTTAACAATCCTTAAGGCGGACACCTCGTCTTCCACAACACCAAAATTAGGGCAAAAAACTGGGGTTAAAGATGACCTCCGAATCTTAGGCTTGTCCAGAAGTAAAGAGAACAAGACATTCAAATTTACCCCTATGTCCAACTAAGCCCGTTCCATATCAAAGTTATGGACAATTATTAAAATAAGGTAAAAGTGGGGAATTATAAAGCATGACCCATATGTTTCTGTCAAGACATTTTTTTTGCTATAATTTCTCCAACTGTACAATTTCCCTAGCTTGCCTTTTACGAATAACCTCTCTTTATAATCCAATGGATGACCCTGATAGCAGACCCTAGATTATGGTACTATTCACTCATATTGGAGATTCACGGTCTGTCTTGCCTTTGACCCCGACTGGCTTTTAATCATCATCATCCCTCTTCTAAGGCCTAGGATTCAACTTTCTGCAAGATAGTTTATAAAAAAAAAAACATGCTTTCTCAATTTGCCTTCTTTTAGGAACTCCTATATGAAATCCCCTAGCTCCCAATAGTCCCTCGTGTTGTGCCCTTAATCCTTTTAATAATGACAACACTTTCCTTTGTAGGCCACCTTCAAGGGTAAGATTACAACTATCCAGTCATCATACTCTCAAAGGTGTAGAAAATATTGGCTTATGAGTCTCGCAACAAGATATATAGGGACTCTTGCCCCTGCTTTTGGTCTTGCCAAGGGTTTGTTATCATTTTGACTTTGACAGGTCCATCTAAGAAACTTTCTAAACGTCTGGCTTATTAAGCTCTTTGACATATATATACTGGGTAGCACAATCTAAAATTATTCAATATTATGCATGGGATTTTCAAGTAGCTCCCCCCACCAACAAAAGACTCTAAGTTATGACAATTAAATGGCTTTCAAGAGAAATTTTCTATGACAATTAAATGGCTTTCAAGAGAAATTTTCATACTTAAACTAGTTTCCACGTTAAAATGTTAGATGTATTCCATTAGCGATTTTGCTTTTCCCTGCCTCATCTTGATGAGGTGAACCAGCATTTTAGGTATAAGTCAGCTTATTAAGATGTGTCATAGAAAAATCTATGACAGTTCTTCAAAGTACATGAACCATTGACCCTTATTAGTTATATACCAATACAGCTACCTTTGGTCAAAGCCAGACTAAAAGCCTTGAAATAAATGCATTTGTAACCTTTTTTAATCTTATAGAGGTAATGTACCTTTATAAATGATTACTTGGGTTAGTATGCTAATGATAGGGATCAATCTTATTAATCCTAAAACCTTCCAAGGTAAGGTAAATGCATTGTTGATTACCTCTGTGAAAGGCTGTACTCACATATAACTATTACCCATGACCTAGAGTCGATTCTCAGGATGAGGATTTGAGCCCTTAAGATTTTCTTTTATGTGGTCCAAGCTACTCAGAACTGTACCGATGTCACTCACCAATGGACTATTCTAGCAAGCCTTATGGTGGATTTCTTAAAGGATGATGCCTGCTATTTTCTTTGATGAATGACTTTTGGATTGCTTCACGATTATCAACAGAGTCACCCTCTTAGTCTTCTACTGGATTATGCCTCTTAACTTATTAAACAATTTATGTTGTAGAGACTAGAATTGACCATCATTTAAGGTTACAGGACCCTTAACTTTTTCCAAATCTCAAAAAGACAGACCAGGATTTTATCCAGCATTACTCCCTTTCTCCTGTACCTGAGAAATTGTAACCTAGTCCTGTGGATTTTGTCCCCCTTCAATAACATTATCGTGATTTAGTTTAGGGTTTTGGGAGCCAAAGAAGCGTAACGAGAAGTAACTAAAACCCCTTCAAGATCCAAGTAAAACGAAGTAAATCGGGTGTTCGAAATTGTTACTTAGTTCGTTAAAATCTTTCACCCAATTGTTGAGCCGAATCACAAAAACTTGAACAATTGATGTGTTTAAGCTCTCTATAGTATCCACACAAACCTCTTGGACCACTATGCCTCCACCATGTCCTAGCATATGCGTTCCTCTTGTGCTCACAGTGCTAACTTGTTTTTTTCCAATGAAGGATAAAAGAAGAGTACGGCTGGAATTTTCAGAATGGTTTTTATTCCATCTTTTAGAAGGTAGCTCATAAAATTGTCACTATATTATGCATATATAGTGAGGCTTTAACTCCTAAACACAATAGGTTTCAAAATCCTAATTTGATTAGGCCTAATCTCGGGATTAACATTGGCTCAACTATTGGGCCAATAATTAATCCAAAATTAGCATGAAACCAAAAACCAATAATTTGGTTTATACACTAAATAATCCAATTGGCTCTAAGTGTGCAACTTTATAAGCTCCTACCACGTTGGCAATGATTATAAATCATATTTATGATCATAAACAATAAACGGTGTCTAGCAACACATCATTCTTACCTAAGTGACAAGATAGTCGATGATAGCAACACATCATTGCTACCCAAGTGCCAAGATAGTTGGTAATTCAACTAAACCTCTATTATCATTATTCGTATATGTCATTGTCCATTTGTCCAAGATATTGAAACCAAGCACGAGATATGGAATGTGTCACTCTCGTATAGCCCAATCTATGATTTCTTGATTTTCAAGTAAACTAACTTAAACTGATAATATTAATATCGTATATTAACTCATCCGAGCATGGCCATGCATTTTCTTAGTCTCACTTTATCAAGGGGCCCAGAGATATCACTCTATTATATAGGACAGATAAATTCCATCTTGACCATACAAATCCTTCCACATGATATGTGACTTACCCAATAACCACTTTCATGTTTACTCAGTTATGAGCAAAATACAGTAGTATCAAAGTTTGTAACTCACATGTAGGGAACTTTAATGATCTCAGGTCAAAGGACAACATGCACCATGATCACTGTGAAAACCATTTATAACACTCATAGAATGATCCATGTAGTGTTCTCTTAATAGATCGGTCTAGTACACAAGTTATCCAACTTGTACTCATATGTAAACTACATATCTCATATTAGTCTCCACATATGCTAGTCTTTGTGTATTATTGCAAGTCGCTTCACAATAATATTAGACTAAGGACATTTAAGAATATCATTATTCTAGAGTTATAATTATGTTTGATTACATTATGCATACACAAACAACAAACACAATTATTAGAACAATACATCAATAAAATATCATAAAGTGAAAAATACAATTATCTCAAAATTGGCTTTAGGCACAGCACTAACATTTAGAAGGATCTTGGTTCTGTTGAGATCTTTGTATATCAATAATATTGTTCCCCATAAATGATGACAAATTTAAAGCGAAATTATCAATAAAGTTAATACATTAAGTGGCTAGGTACTGCTCGCCTATTTGGGATCATGATACTTGTACCCAAAGATAATGTGAAAAAGCCTAGAAATGTGCCTCTTGGGAAAAGCATTCGGCAATCGAGTTAACTATTTGGAATCAGAGGAAAAAACAATGCAAAACTAATATTCCTTATATGTACCTTGAAAGTCCCATAAATGTTTCTTTTTATATACGACGGTGTCAACCTAGGCTTTCTCAAAGTGTGACTAATGAGAGATTTTATTCCTTGTAAGAACCTTCTCTTATTAAATACCTTGCTTGTTTATGATTCCTATCAAACTAGTCTTTCTTATAAATCAGGCCTCTATGCTTATCGATAATGGGCTCAAGAAATCTAAACCAATATGGTATCATATATATTGCTTACAAACTACCATAAAAAGAAATTCTTACATACTTAATCCTCAATAACCCGGGGTTGAAAAGGCCTGGCCAGAAAATGTCATTGCCTCTATCATCAACCATTGGCGACGAGCATTTATCCATATTCAGGAAAATTATAAATGATCATACCTTACATACAATCAACCAAATATTGTTAAACTACTTTTAAATTTTAAATAATAAAATTTTTTAGAAAATGAAAAAAATAAACTTGAGGGAGACTAAGGTTTCATTTGGAACAATGTTAGTGTTTAACATTAGATATTAGTATTAGAGGTTTGAAAAAGCTATTCTAATTATTAATATTTTATTTTTAATCTTTAGCACAATTCTAAATGCTTTTTTTCAAATGAAATCTAAATTAATAACCTTTTTAAATGTTTGGACCCTTTGTTAAGGGACATTATTGGTAATAGTTGTAAAAGTGCCAAAAACCCTATGTTAATTGCAAGAAGAATGACCAAAGTGGTGACTATGTGTTGGAGCTTTTGAATGGTCACAAATTTGATCAATGTCGTTGTTCTCAATCATAAACCTTTCCAACCTAATAAGGCTAAGATGTGTCGTGAGCAGGATCTAATCTTCTTCACCAACATTAATTTGAGAGAACCAGGTTTTAAGTCATTTGGTTGCCTGTATATATATAAAAAGATATGTAAAAAGTTATTTGATGATAGATTTTCATTTTACTAGCTTCAATAGGGATAATCTAAAAAAAAACTCCATAACATTTAATTATCATTCTATTTTAATTTCTAACCTATTAATGGTTCTATTTTGGTCATAAACCTTTTAATATTGTCTCATTTTAGTCCTTCACCAAATGAAACCAATTAATGTAAATTAATTGTCTAATACAAAATTTTAAAACTCTAATTTTAGATATTCAATAACTATTTTACAGTAAATTTAAACTGTGTAATAATCTTTTAACAATAAATAGATAATTTAAATCAATAGTTTTCTCTTTCTTAATAAAATAAGTTTTATGCATATAGAGTAAAACTTGGTGATTTGAAATATCCCTTAAATACAAAAAAAATGTACATATCAAATTACTAAAAAATTATTTCCAAATAGTTAAACTTACATTATAAAAAAAAATTATCAAATTATTCTAATTTAACCTATCCCATTCGATGGAGACTAAAATGAAAATTCTTTTTTACTATGTTCAAGAGCAGAAGATAATAGACAATAGATTAGGAACAAAAACAAAACAATAATTAAATGTTAAGAACTATTCATACAAGTAACCCTATTAAAAAATTGTTCCAAACAAAGAAGTGAATAATGCATTAATGATCTCATATATTAGAAAATATAGCCTTAGGTAAAATAAGAAAAATACTCCTTCCATCATTTTTTTTATGAAATGTTCGGAAAAAGTTTTTGTGTTATTTTCACTTTTATTCTTCACTTTTTTACATGTAAATTATAAAAGATTGAATAAGTGAATATAGAAATAATAATTTGAAAGGTATAAAAATGTTGCTAAGTTTTAGGATGACGCAAAATAAAATATATTTCATATTTTCTAGAAGGAGAGTGTTAGCCCCTACATGATTTACTTGATGTGGGCACTTGGGCAGGGCATTCCTTGCTACTTAGGGGATAAGTTTGAGTGGCATTCGGGCAAAGAACATGTAGGACTTGGTGCTAGAGCTAGTAGGCTTGCTCAAAATGACATTGTTGGGATCAAGTGTGTGCTGAAACATGCTAAACATGCATGTGATCTTACAAATTAGAAAATATAGCCTTTGGTAAAATAAGAAAAATACTCCCTCCATCCTAGTTTTTATGAAATGTTTGGAAAAATTTTGTGTTATTTCCACTTTTATTCTTCACTTTTTACATGTAAATTATAAAAGATTGAATAAGTGAATATAGAAATAATAATTTGAAATGTATAAAAATGTTGCAGAGTTTTAGGATGACACAAAATAAAAAATATTTCATCCTTTCTAGAATGAGGGTGTTAGCCCCTACATGATTTACTTGATATGGGCACCTAGGCAGGGTGTTCTTTGCTGCTTGGGGACAAGTTTGAGTGGCATTCGGACAAAGAACATGTGGGACTTGGTGCTAGAGCTAGTAGGCTTGCTCGGAGTGACATTGCTGGGATCAGGCGTGAGCTGAAACATGCTAGACATGCATGTGACCCACACATGATTATGCTAGTTTAAAGTAAGTAGGCTTACCTCACATTCATAGTGCATGCTAGAGATGATTAGTGAAGTCATGGGCAGTTATTGGGCACTACATGAGGCTTATTGGATGGCTCTGATGTTCTAGATAGTTATGCACGTCCCTAAAGGTTGGGGTGCATTCGCCAAAACCTTTTTGTAGCTTTTCTTGTGCACCGGTGGCCTAAGTTAAGTGGGCTGGGCACACACAGAATAGACATTGTATTTTATTCACTTTTGTGAATAATAAAGTGTGAGTTAGGGTACTTCCCTGTAATATTGCTTATGTTGCCTTGTTTTTCAACATGTGTTGGTTCCTGCCGTGTGTCTGCATGAGAAACACTGGTTAAGTGTGGGTTTGACATCATCGTAAGTGCTCTTTGGGTGTGGGGACTCTATAGACCCATTATATCTTGGTATTATAGCAACATTAAGTCGTGGGATCTTTGTGTTTATGTTCCTGGAATCATGATGCTCGATGATAGATTGGCGAACTTGGATACCATTATTGGTAAGTCTCCAAATATATATATTTCAGTGTTTGATCGGTTTGCAACCCTTGTGGATAGTCTCAACACGTTAAATTAGACCTAGATAGACATCTTGCTTAGTCTATGGCCCGGTTTGAAGTACTAAAAGTAGACATTGCTTTCTTGAAGCGTGCTATTGCTGGCTTAGGCCCTAGTCAAGGCACAATGAGAGTGAAAAGTCCCAGAACCTTGTGCCTGTGGTAGGGAGAAGAATGCCAGGGACCTTGAGAAGTTTTTGTGGGACATGGAACAATATTTTAGTATAGCAAAAGTACTGGAAAAGCACAAGGTTCAAATCACCTCAATGTACCTTACTGGTGATGCTAAGTTGTAGTGGTGTACTCAAATGGATGATGAGAGTTGGCCCAAGATTAAAACTTGGGATTCTTTGAAAAAGTAACTCAATGAGCAATTTCTTCCTATGAACACCTCATGGTTGGCTCGGGGTAACTTGAAGAAACTGAAGCAAACTAGCATAATACGAGAATATGTAAAAAAGTTGACATCATTGATGCTTGAGATACGTGATATGTCCAAGAAGGAGAAGCTCTTTAATTTCATGTCTAGACTACAAGAATGGGTTTATGCTGAGTTATGAAGGCTAAGTTATGGTTGATGGATTAGTTGATTTTCGGATGGAAAAAAAAAGTGATCATGCTAGTAATTTCAAGAACAAGAAAGGGAAGAACAAGCAGAATGAGGGCAAGAAATCGGAAGCGAAAATTGGAAATGGCAGCAAGAAGAATGGTGTTTTGACCTCAAAAGGGAAAGACATGTGCTATTTCATTTGCAATGGGCCACATTTGGTTAAGGATTACCTTAAGAAGGAGAAGCTGAATGCCTTGGTGGTAGAGAGTAAGACTTCTTTTGAGGTGAAGCCCTCCATAAGGGTAAACTCATTACATTGTATCAACACTATTTCGGTGAAAGGTACAACACCCTTGTAATCCAACCTAATGTATGACAGTTGTATAGTGAATGATCGACAACTGGACTGCTTGTTAGACAGTTGTGGCACTCACAACTTTGTGGTTGAGCGAATGGTAAAGCTTTTAGGCTTTATAGTGTATCTGAGTCCTAGTAGAATCAAGGCAGTGAACTCCCAAACCTCTATGGTGTTGAGCATGGCGGATAGTGTGCCTTTGATTCTTGGTCCCTAGTCTAGTAAGTCTAATTTCGTGGTAATGCCTTTGGATGATTTTGATGTGATTCTTGGCTTGGAATTCTTTAATGTGGTGAAGTCAATCCCTATTCCCCACTTGCGCGAGCTTCTGTTCTATGATGATGCTACTTTTGGTTATTACCCATGCATGAAAATGGAGGAACTCTAAGGTCCCAAGGATTCTAGTATGATTTCAGCTATCCAACTTGAGGATGGGTTAAAGCAAGGTGAGGACACATATCTGGCTGTGATGATTGAGGTGAAACCAAACTATAGTGTGGATGTGCCAAATGATGTGGTTGTGGTATTCTTGGAGTTTAACGATGTAATGTCTCCAGAGTTGCCTAAGGTGTTGCCCTTTCAATGCCTCATAGATCACAAGATTGAACTATTGCCTGGTGCCAAAGCCCCTACTCGGGTGCCACATTGGATGTCCCTTTTGGAACTTACGTAATTGAAGAAGCAACTTACAAAGTTATTGGATGCAGACCTGATCCGACCCTCTAAAGCACTATATGGGGTGCTTGTGTTGTTCCAAAAGAAGCAAGATAGCTTATTGAGGATATGTATTGACTTCCGGGCTTTGAACAAGGTCACCATAAAGAACAAGTATCCAATTTTGTTGGTGCAGACTTATTTGATCGTTTGGCTAAGGCATTTTACTTCAAGAAGCTGGATTTGAGCTTTGGTTATGGCAGGTAAGGATAAGAAATGGCGATGAGCAAATGACCATCTGTGTGATGAGGTGTGGCTCATTTAAGTTCTTAGTCATGCCATTTGGCTTGAGGAACGCCCCTACTACATTTTGCAATTTAATGAATGATATGATATATAAGTTCCTTGATGATTTTATGGTGGTATATCTTGATGGCATTGTTGTGTATAATAACTCGCTAGTTGAGCATGTTGCCCATTTGAAACAGGCATTCTCTTAGCTTATGGAGCACTATTTATACGTCAATAACTAAAAATGTGAATTTTGCATATCAGAGGTAATGTTCCTTGGTTACTGGATTAGCAAGGTCAACAACATATGGATAAGCGTAAGATGAAGGCAATTGTGCATTGGGAGAAGCCGTAAAAAATAGCTGACTTTTGGTCATTCTTTGGCTTAGCTAATTATTATAGACACTTTATTCAAGGCTATTCGAGGATGGTGGCCCCTCTTACTGATTTACTCAAGAAAGCTCAAGTGTAGGAATGAATGGATGCTTGTGAGGTTGCATTTAAAGCTTTGAAGGGTGCTATGTCATCGGAGCTAGTGCTCACATTGTCTGAGTTTGAGAAGTCTTTTGAGGTACAAATGGATGTATCAAACAAGGCTATTATGGGCATGTTGGTGCAGGACAAACACCCCGTGGCATTTGAGAGCAGGAAGATTAGTAGCGCTAAATTTAGGTATTCACACATAAGAAGGAAATACTTGTTGTGGTGCATTGCTTGCATGGCGAGTATATTTGCTTGGTACGACCTTTATGGTGAATACAGATCATGTTGCCAACACCTTATTTTTTACTCAAAAGAAGTTGACCGCTAAGCAAGTTCGATGACAAGAATTCCTGACAGAGTATGATTTTGTGTAGGAGCAGCGTGTTGGGGCATAGAATAAGGTGGCTGATGCATTAAGTCAAAAGGCTGTGGAGCTTGTTGCAGCATTGGTACATGTCTATACTGACTTTAGGGAAAAGATTCATGTTGCAGCTCTTAATGATGCCGCATACCACAAGCTAATGCAGTAAGTGGTTGATGGTAGTGTATGAAGGTATTGGATTGAGGATGGTTTGCTGCGTGCTAAGGGAAATCGGTTGTATGTCCCTTGTGGAGGCAACTTGAGGTAGTTGCTCTTGAAGGAAACTTATGATTGTAGGTAGGTTGGGCAGCTTGGACATGAGTGAATGTTGGCATTGTTGACTCGAGATTACTTTTGGCCGCGTATGGCGGATGATGTTGAGCTCTATATGAAGACTTGCTTAATATGCCAACAAGACAATGTGGAGCACCAAAGGCAAGCAAGCTTGCTCTAGCCTTTGCCTATTCCAAATAGAGCTTGGGTGCTGGTTTTCATGGACTTCATTGGTGGGTTTCCTGAGGTTGATGGCATGGGGTCTGTGTTGGTCGCGGTGGATCAATTTTCTAAGTATGGAGTCTTTATAGCGGTTCCTGAGTCATGCACGACTGAGTTCGCAGCAAGGCTATTCCATAAGCATGTCGTGAAAAAAATTGGGTTACCACTAGACATAGCAAATGACAAATATGCTTAGTTTATTAGACAATTTTGGACTTTTCTCTTCAACTTGGTTGGGTTCTGAGTTAAAGTTCTCCACTGCTAATCATTCACAAATTGATGGACAAACAGATAGGGTGAATGGGTTGCTCAATGAATACTTGAGGCATTTTGTGTTGGTGTTGGGTGTTTAACCCTTGACTCCCAATGAAATGGCCAAGCAAAAGGTGGGGTACAAGTGTCTAGCTAGATATAAACTTGCCCAAGAGGGGTAAGAAATGTTGGCTAAGGCCAAAAATGGCCTTGAGAAGGCCTAGCAATGCACGAAGAAGTATGTGAAAAAGGGTTGACGCTATGTGGAGTTTCAAGTAAGTGACTTGGTGACGCTAAAACTTACCCATCAGATGTGGAAATGAACCAGTAGCAAGAAGGCACATAGATGGCTGATTCCACACTATGATGGACTATTTTATGTGGTAAAATGGGTGGGAAATGTTGCTTATTGATTGAAGCTGCTGGAGAGATTGCAGCTACACCCTACTTTCCATATGAGCTTTTTAAAGCCTTGACATGCTAACTCTGGTGAGATTTTAAAGAAGCAAAGGGTGTGTGATCCTCCTAATGTATGGGATCAGCTTGACCATGAGGTGGACAAGATTCTGAACATGCGAGTTGAGGGGTAAAGTAAAAAGAATCGAAGTACTTTCTACTTGGTGAAGTTGAAAATGATGCTTGAGTCTAAGGCTACATGGGAAAATGAAGCTAGCTTATGACAATTTGAAGATCAAGTTATGGAGTACTTGACTTTATCGAGGTCAACGAATTCCTCTGGCTAGGTTGGTTTGTTAGCCCCTACATGATTTACTTGATGTAGGCACCTGAGCAAGGCGTCCTTTGCTGCTTAAGGACAAGTTTAAGTGACATTCAAACAAAGAACACGCGGGACTTGGTGCTAGAGCTAGTAGGCTTGCTCGAGGTGGCATTGCAAGGATCAAGCAAGGGCTAAAGCACAGTGGGCATGCATGTGACCGGCATATGTAGACAGTTATGCTGGTCTGAGGGAGGTAGGCTTACCTCACATGCGTGGTGCATGCCAAAGATGGTTAGTGAGGTCGTGGGCAGTTATTGGGCGCTATAGAGGGCCTACTGGATGGCCATGCTGTTCGAGACAGTTATGCATGTCCCGGTGTAACCGCAAAAGCCTTTTTGTAGCTTTTTTTGTATGGCCTGGGTCAAGTAGGCTAGGCACACATATAGCAAACATTGTATTTCCTTTACTTTTGTGAGTAATAAAGTGTGAGTTGAGGCACTGCCCTGTAATATTGCCTGTGTTGCCTTGTTTTTTGTGTGTTAGTTGTTGCCATGTGTCTGCATGAGAAAGGCTGGTCAGGTGTGGGCTTGACGCCATCACAGGTGCTCTTTCGGTGTAGGAACTCTACGAACCCGTGATAGAAGGAGTATATACGTGAAGTATAAGTAAAACCCATGTAAAAATTACTTTTTCTATTTCGCATTAATTAACCATTTTACCTTTTTTTTTTATTAAAGTTTGACTTGAATATATTCATATTAATATGTAATGAAAAAAATTCTTAAAAATGATATTTAGAAACTATAATCTTTAAAGTTTCATTTTCATATAAAATATTCATATTTTATAATAAATTTTAAAAGAAATAAAATTATAAATTAATTATTATGAATAGTAAAAAAAATAGTACTTGTGAAACGGATGGAGCATTAGGGTTACGCAGCAAGAGAGAAATTTATATAGATAGATCAATTAATGTAAGATTTTACCTAATTTGTTTTAACTTAAGTTAATTGACTTCAAAATGGCTTATTTTTATTTTTACATCTTTTTTACCCAAAATTAATTTTAATTAAAATTCAATATTATGTAGCTACAATAATCCATTGAAAATTCATTTTTTGTAATCTTATTAAATTTTTGTGAATTTTTCTAATTTAAGGAATTAAAAAATAAAAATTCATAAAAATTTAACAATATCATGAAAATTTACTTTTAAATAGATTATTATATCTATATAATATTGGCTTTCAAATAAAATTGGTTTCAAGTAAAAAATATATAAAAGTAAAAATAAGTCATTTGACTTAAGTTAAAATGAAGTGACACCTAATTCATTTTAACTTACGTCAATTGATTTCAAAACTGCTTCTTTTTATTCATATGTCTTTTTTATCTAGAACTAATTTTAATTAAAAATTAATATTATATAGCTGTAATAATCCATTAAAAATATAATTTTTTAATTTTACTAAATTTTTATGAATTTTTCTAGTTAAAGACAGTAAAAAGAAAATTTTATAAAAATTTAACAACATCATAAAAATTTTCTTTTATAAAAATTTAACAACATCATTAAAATTTACTTTCAAATGAATTATTATATTTACATAATATTAACTTTTAAATAAAATTAATTTTAAATAAAAAAATATAAAAATAAAAATAAATCAATTGACTATTAAATTAAAAACGAATTGACGCTTAATTGAGAGATGAATGAAATAAAAATATTCTCAAACCAGCAGCAAGCAACTAGAAACCGCACGTAAAAATTAGCGTGAGCTATCCGGTGAAATACTCGATTCGTGCATGAGAAGCCAATGTCCCAGCGTGTGCCCTCGCGTGAATTGCACGTGGAATGGAAGAGTGCTGGGTTTGCATTGCCCGAGTCTTATCTTTTCTTGACCAAGAAAAAAAATTTCTCCTTTTTTTTCGTGAAAAAGATGATTAAAAAAAAGGGAAAATTTCCAAATGCACTTTCCACCTGGCAAGCTATATAGAGGGTATCCGATGTCTCCTAAGCCATCAAAAGACAAATGTTTCAAAGTTTAACGCCGTTTATCTCTTCTCTTCTCCCGAGATTTTGCTCTTCTTCTCTCCTTCTTCGAACTTCTTGTTTTCCTTCTCAAATGAGTTTAAAATGAGTAAATTCCATAAATAGTCCCTAACCTTTATTTATTATTTTATTTTAATCTCTAACCTATTGAATATTTTATTTTAGTCTTAAATCTGTTAAAATTGTTTCATTTTAGTCTCTCACTAGATAAAATTCATTAACTCTGAAAAATTATCTAACAGAAACGTTTGAAATTCTAATTTAAGTATTCAGTTACTATCTTCCAGTATTTTTTCTTTCTGAATGAAATAAGTTTAATTAACAGAGAAAAAAATGATTTAAATTTTTTATTAACTATAAAAAAATTATTATACATATTAAAGTTATTGTAAGACAGTTACCAGAAAGTTTAAATTATGATCTAAAAAATTATTATCAAACAAATACTTTGATTTAACAAATTTCATCAAATTTGGACTAAAAAGAAACATTTTCAATAGATTTAGGACTAAAATGAAACATTTTAATAGCTTTAAGACTAAAACAAAACACTCAATAGGCTATGAACTAAAAGAAAACAATGACTAAAGGTTATGGACTATTCATGAAATTTATTTCGTTTAAAATGAATTTTAATATGTATTAATTTAAAAAAATTTCAAAATTATAAATACAAATTTTTAAAATTTTTTGAAATTTTAAACTTAGAGATAAGAAAATCCACGAATCTTTTTCACAATAAAGAAAAAAATGATATATATATTGGCTTTGGAACTTTTAGAAATGTGAAACAATTTGGTAATAAGACACGCTAGATCCTGAAGTTAGTGCTAACTAATGTTTTGGTCCATGAATTTTTAAAAGCTTCAGCTGAAACTTTATTACTTTTTTTTGGAATAATTAGCTTCAATCGAAACTCTAGAAATGATTAATGTAGATTTGAAATTATGTTAGTATCTTCTGTTAAAATTATGTAGATTTGACATGATCCAGTTAAAAAAAAAAAGCTTGTTAGTGTAAAATATTGACTTCTACAACAGGTTAGACTAACTGTTACGTAGAGATGGGTGGAGAAAAAACATTGTAACCTTTAGAACTTGATGTGGAAAAAATTATTGCATGATTATCTGCAGACACAAAATGATATCGATATATGACCTCATTAATCAATTTTAGTTAGACTAACTTTCCACTCTAACTAATGGTACGTTAACCTCAAGCATAATTATGTCTACAAGGTTTGGTTCCACTAGTTACCAAGAAAATTTTACTTTTATTATTATTATTATTATTATTCAAAATTCCCTTCTCCTATCTTTTCAGACTTTCGCTCTAACAATCCATTTTGCTTCATAGTAAACAAGAAAATACTCCAGTTTCACTTTGTAAAAAAAAGATGTATTTGATGATCGATCATCTTGAGTTTGATCTATAATTTTATATATGGAAAAACTTTGTTCCAGAGAAGTACCTATTTCAACACCCGATTATAATTTAAGAAGATTAATATTCTAGTTATTATATTATGCTTCTATGTCTAATTATAGATACTAACTGACCCTTAACTCTTTATATATAATCCATATCCATAAAAAAAATTGACAAAATTACCTTTCATCAAAACTCTCTCTCTCCCTGTAGAAATCCTACCTTATTCCTTTCACCATAGAGGTTGCCGCCGCCGCTGCCAGCGTCACCTTCACCACAACTACATCTTTTGTCATTACTCCCATCTACATAAATATTAGAACACAAAGATGCAAAGTGTCTAAAGGAATTGGGAAAAGTGTTTGATTAAGTATATATAGATATCTGAAATAATTTTCATATTATTTATTTTTTACGTACCTCATTTTTGCCTCTGCCACTACTGTTACCATCACCGCAACTATAGTTGGCACTGGCGCTAGATAGCTCCTTTAAATCTCACAGTCGTCATGTGTATCTGGATCTCACAAATCCTTCCGTTTCTGCTTTCAGGTTGCCATAGTGTTGCTCCTCTCTTATCCTCAACTAAATCATACGTAGAAACTATCTTCATAAGTTTTGTAGGCAAAGATAAAAAATGTCTAAATAAATTAAAAAAGTGTCTAAATAAGTATGTATAAACATCTGAAATAATATGCAGATAATTTGTTCTCTTCACATAATATAAAAACAATTTGTTCTCCTTCCAAATAATATGTAAAAGTGTTTGAATAAAATATGTTAAAACATCTATAACAATAGGTAAAGTGTCTAAGGAAATATGTACTTTCTTTGTCCCAAAAGTTTTGTTCTATTTGTTTTTTGCAATTAATCTATGATTTTTTTTATTTTTAATATTTTAATATATAAATAAAAAAATCTTTGTATATAAATGATAATTCAAGATATGTAGTTTCTAAATATATTTTTTTTTATTTTTTCTAGCAAACAATAATATGAATAAAATTAAGTCAAAATACAACAAAAAGTCAAATGTATCAAAACTTCTGGGATGAAGGGAATAAATAATTTTATAATCTTAAAATAAAAGTATCTGAAACAATAAATAAAAATATTTGAATAAATATATAAAAGTATTTGATGCTATATACAAAAATAACTACAACAATATATAAAAAAAAATTTATTTTCAAATTTAAAAATGTCTGAAAGTATAAGACAAAGTGTCTAAATGAATTTGTAAATGTGTATTAACAAAAATACAAAAGTGTAAATAAAGATGTAAAAGTAAATAATTTGCTTGTATTTTCCTAGAAACTTCTTTGTTGACGACTTCCTCTTTCTTCTCCTCTGGTCATCGTTCACCGCTTTGTCTTTCTCTTCTGATCGCCCATTCGCTGTAGTCACTTCATCTACCACTCTTGCATCTGCCTTTGATCCGTCCATCATAGTTGCTTCATCTGCCTCTCCTGGATCTTTGTCACCGCTCACTGCAGTCGCTCTTAAATCTTCGTCTATCTCTCGTCGCTCTTAGATCTTTGCACTCTGATCTTGTTTCTCTTAGTCAACAATTGCTTCTTCAGTGCTTTGATCTTCACGCTGTCTCTCGCCGCTCCTGAATCTTCACGCTCCGATCTTGCTTCTCTTCCTCGACTATTGTTGCTTTGGCATTCCGATCTTCACACTGTCCCTCACCGCTCCTAGATCTTTGCGCTCCGATCTCACTTCTCTTCATCGGTGATTGCTTCTTTGGCATTATGATCTTCACGTTATCTCTCACCGCTCTTAGATCTTCGTGATTCGATTTCGCTTCTCTTAGCCAATGATTGCTTCTTCGGCGTTGCTTTTAGATCTTCTCTCTTCCCTTCATGCTCCGATCTCTCTTTTCTTGTCGGCGGCTTCCAACTTCTTCTCCAACTCTGGTGTGATCCTTATGGGTTTGTAGAATTGAGGAGCCACTGGCATAGGAGCAGGAGCCAAGGATTAGCTTCATGCGACATTGGGAAAGAAGGCTAGAGAGAATTAAGGATGGCGGTTTACGAAAACAAAATTAATTTAGGGTAGGGGTAAATTTGGAAATTATCCCATATATCTAATTGCACATATGTGTATAGTAACCATGGTATTAATTTTCACCTAACAGGTGGGGTACTTTTACGTGCACCAAAAATAAGAAATTGTCGATCGTCTTGCTATATGTTACTCATTTTGTAGAAAGCATGAGTTTGAGGGGTCGATTAGACATAGCACAAAAAAGAGGTCCTTAATTGCACATTTTGAGGAGAATAAATGAGAATAAAAATGGTGAACAAAAGTATCGCGAGAAATGAGAAAATACGAGTGGAAAGTGAGAATGAGAGAGAGAGGCTTACGGCTCCCCTGAAAACCCTTTTTCCCTAATAACCCTACCTTTCTCTCTCTTTCTCTCTAACCAACAACTTCTAAACCAACTTTCTTTCTTCTTCTTCTTCTTCTTCTTCTCTCTCTCTCCCGCTCCATGAGAGCCTAGCTTAAGCTTATCTGCGACGAATTCCGAAGCCCCTCGAGCAAGAAATACCGCCAAATGGGTAAGTACATTCGCAAGGCCAAGACGGCGGGGGAGGTCGCGCTAATGGACATTTCTCAGTCCACTCTCGGAGTTCGGACTCGGGCCAAAACCCTAGCCCTTCAGCGCCTCCAGAAATCCACCTCCTCCGCTCCTTCTCCGCTCTCCGCTGACGCCTCCTATCTCCAGCTGCGGAGTCGCCGCCTCGTCAAGCCGCCGATTCCGGCCCTTAGCGACTCCAGGAGGCCGAAGCAGCACCAGCAGAAACAGACTAGTGGGGGCAATCGCGGGTGCGAGCAAAGCCCCAACCCTAGCGGGAAATTGGAGCCGGGTTCTGTAGTGCGGGTTGTTAACGGGTCGGATTCGGAGGTGGGTCGGGCTAAGGAAGAGGCTTTTGTGGTTGAGAATAATAACGAGAGCAACAAGGACTTGGGTGTTGAGGCTTCTTTCGGGGACAATGTTTTGGACATTGAAGGTAGAGATAGGTGGGTTTCGCTTTTCTTTTCAGAAATTTGATTCTCCTTTTCGTACTCTGGGTCGAACTATGATTTTGGGGATTTTATTCTGCTACGATCTTTTCCCCTTTTTCATCACTCGCTTTCCTCATTTCAAGTTTTGGAGGCTGTTTATTTTCTCTGGGAGAAGAATTTGATTCTGGGGTTAGGGAGAAAATGAAGTTGGATTCAAATCATAAGGGTGGTAGCTGATAAGAGGGGAGACTTTAATGGTTATTCTTCATGGGTTCTCTTTAGAATCTCAGTTCTTTTCCTATCCTGTCAGAATGGAAAGTTTCGCTTCTACAGAATATCTGTTGTACTACGCGTTGTTAAGGTTGGTTTTCCCAAAAGCACTGCATGTGAGCCAGATTGGACTTGAAGAATGAGCTGAAATCCCTTCCAGAGTTTTTCGTTTTAAACCTGAGTGAAGATGTTGCTACGCAAAATTTTTTGCAGCTGACCGTGTTTTTTTTTTTATTTATTTACAGAAGTCTCTGTTTTTCTTAGTTATATCAAACTTTAGTAGTTTTCTTTTATTGAAGCTTGAAAATAGAGGATTCGTATCTTTCAGTTCGTCACTGTTAGGACAGATAAATGAGTCTCATATTTAATTGCATCTGAGGCTTCTTCCTTTGAAAATTTTGAACGTTCATCTCCAGGTGTGATTTTTGTGATTCTTTCCTAATAAGTTACTTCCGTGTCCTTTATGAATCTTTAGAATGTAATTTTGGTTTCTCCTTCCTTTATTTGGTTGGAAAGAATAAACAAGTTTCGACTATGGTCGCTTATTTTAGGCTTTACTTTGTTTTTTCGGAGTTTTCTATGTTTAATCTCAAGCTTGGTTTGCGACTGATAGCTGATTGTTCTTGGTACTTTCATAAATTTTTTTGGTTCTGAAGCTTGGGCTGATTCAGTGTGTTGGTCATCAAAATAAATACGCATTGCATCAGATTCTGTTTGATTGAATATTCTGAGGCGTGGATGCTGTTGTGCGATTTTAGTTTAGAAACTTATACATTTTACTCTCTTCATTGCTTGATTCTTTATGTTCTTTGTTCCCATGTGAGGAGGAGAATGTGTGGTTTCCTTTTGTCTGCATTTGACTGTTTTACTTTTCTTATTAAAACCAACAGCTAGAGTTTTTCAGCTTCCCTTTGGTGGTTCAGTTCCTATACAAAATTCTTCAATCTATCATGTTTTCTGTGATCGGAAGGTCCTAGATAGTTACCCGTCAACTTGCAAGGCATGCCATGGCTGGGTCATGTGTTTTCTTTTCTCTGTTTTCACTTCATCTGAGTCCCCAACCTTCTGTCATTGCTGCCTAGTTCTGTTTTCGTTGATGTCCACAACATGATGACACAGCATCTTCTTGTTTTATCCTAGTATGAGTAAATCTTGGTCTAGCACGTTTCGTGTAATTACTTGGAATGGTTGGTTGGTGTACTGGCAATCGCTAAAACGTTGTTTTGAATTCGTAAAGTTTACACTTCACTGCGTAGATTCTGCTATTCAAAACAGTTGGCTTCTTTCCTCTGTAGGAGCACTAGGGAATCAACTCCATGCAGCTTGATAAGGGGCCCAGACTCTGTAAGAACCCCTGGATCAACTACTCGACCTACTAGTAGTGGAGCAGAAGCTCGTAGAATACAGAATTCTATGCGAAGACACATCCCTACAGCACATGAAATGGATGAGTTCTTTACTGTTGCAGAAGAGGAGCACCAGAGGCAATTCATCGAGAAGTATGCTTTCTTTTCATTTCATCATTCTTGCTAATTCTCATGCTAAAACTTTTTTAACAAAAAGATTTTCTACCATTTATCTATGGTGTGAAGTTTACCTCATTTGGAATCTAACAATTCAGATTGGGTTTATTCCCAGGTACAACTTTGATCCAGTGAATGATAAGCCACTTCCAGGACGTTATGAATGGGAAAAAGTGGACCCTTAGGGCTATGCCTGGGGCTTGTGCTAACGTTCCACTGTGACTTAATTATCCTGCCAATCTTCCGTTGGTCATGAGCTTAGAAATTTTCAGGTAGCAGGAATTAGTCCTAGTTGTAATATGCTAAGGGTGATGGTATTATTTCCATTTTCCATCACCTATAATTTACTTGTAAAGAAAGAAGTAGGGCTATGAATTAGAGAAAGAAAAAGTGTAGACTAATGGTCTGTAACATAACAGAGGTTCAACAAAAAAATACAATTGAGAGTCCTTTGTCTAACAGATCATCTTAGAAGGGAAGAGAAAGAATGTGTAGGGTTAGGTTTAGATGGTAGGGACTTCAGTCAGTCAGGTAGGTCAGTGTATCTGGTACAGAAATTGGTAGATTTCCCTCCTTTTTTTTTTTTTCTCTCTTTTTACTTCCCCCACTACCCCCTGTACTGTAATTTCCTCCCCTTCATTGTCTATACTTGTACTGATGCAACTTTGGAAAACTTTCTGAAAATAAACATCATCCCTTTCCTGCCCTTGGGTGTTTTGTCTTTTCCTCTAGGAGTTACTGTGTGCTATGGTCAGTTGCAATTTGGCTGTCTTAACCTCCATGTGTGACAGGGCAAGTTTAATGAAGTTGAAGAAGATAATGCTGCCCATCACTATAATTGATAGAATGCTGGAATAGTTTGTTCTTTTTAGCCCTATATGAAATTGGTTGTTGGTGTTGTGGTGCTGCCTCGCTTGTAGTGGTGGTGGGGTAGCTTTGTTGGTGCCCTGGTGGGCTTGCATTCAAAGAATCTTGTCCTCTTTGCTAAGTCCACCTTGCCCCCTCACCCTTACCCTTTTGTATTTTTTAAATAAAAGTACTCACCATTTTCAGACTCAACCTTTCCACGAGGCAATTTGGCTGGATGTGAATCGTGTTGAGTTTGATTATTCCCCGTTGGTGAGGGACAAATTTTTAGGCAAAAGTACTAAATAAACCACTCATGTTAGGTTCTGGCTCAATTGTGCCGATGAAGTTTTATTGTTTACAATTAAACCACTAAAGGTACTTAGTAGGGTCAATATGACTACTACCGTTAAAATATGCATATGTGGAGATATGATGAGGATGGTGGAGCCTAGCTTTGGTTTGAGGATTCACGCTGGACTAATATATTTGACTAATAAAGCAATAGGATAAAACAATGTTAGACGAAAAGCAAACTACTGATGTTGGAATATGGCACCTATTTTAGAGGTTGGTGAGAATATGGAAGAAAATTTTCTTCAGTTCTATCGCTCGAGCCAATATGAAAGACCCTTGATTACTTGCTGCGATTTTTGTTCGAGCACATGGATTTCATGTTTGCCTTATTTTCATATAGATCCTGTTTGGCACTAGTATTGGTAATTAATGTTAAAATTTTTTCAAAAAATAATCTAATTATAATTTTTAGCTTTTAATTTTAGTAGTTTTACTTTTACTGTTAAATAAATTATCTAAAACTCTAATGTTAATTATAAAAGTTGTTCTCAAACAGGGCTGTAATTAAGCAATACAAATGCAATTATTTCCTAGAATTATAAGGCACTTTAACACAATAGAGACATGATTATGCTTGCTACACGTACAAAATATTTTCCATGAACATCAAAAAATGCCAGGAATTACATAATTCATGAGCAATGATCAGCCATCATCTATAGAGAAAATAGGACAATTTTAAAGTTCCATAATCATAATAACGTAGTAAACCAAGTGAACAATCTACCTACATAATAAAGGTTGTGTGTAACTTCATGGTAAGATCGACAAGAAATGATCTCAGTGAAGTAGTAACAATATCAAGGACATGTTTGCAATCCGAACGGTGACACAATATACATATTCAAAAAACTTGGGTGAGCCATCCTTTTTTGAGCTTTGATGTGTGAATAAACGCCATTATGTTCCAGGCTAGACACAACTCCTCCTCCAGGCCTCTAGCAGTAAGAAGTAGGGGTTCTATCAAAAAGTGCGTCAGAGCGTTATCCTTTAGAGATTTCTAGCCAGGTTTCTTCTATTTTTTATCATCATATTCCCTTATTTCCCATAACAACTCTATTATAATGGAATATGCCAACATCTGGCAACATATTACACCCATTTCACTGTTCAATGGTGACATTGGCACAGTTCAAAGACCATGATGAAGGATTTGGTCAAACTGACTAACTTTTTTGGTTTAGTTGTAAAAAATAAAACTTTAGTGGTATAATTGAGCCAAATATTTAACATAAGTGGTTTATTTACTAGTTTTACCAAATTTCTCACAGCATTCCTGTGAATCCTTGATTGGATTTCATCTATTTTTTTATGCTATTCTTGGTGAGAAGTTGTCGGTACAAAGCATTAAACGCTACAAGGACAACCATTTTCTACTGTTAATAGGACGATCCCTTTTCGATTGGTAGGAAATGTATAAATGAGTAAATGATGAAAGCTATTACTTCATCAGTACCAGAATAGTTAAAACATGTGGGTCATAAAGGTTTAGGCTAAATTTATTTTAACTTAAATTAATTAATTTTTTTTATTTTTATTTTTATATTTTTTGTATCTGAAATTAATTTATTTAAAAGTAAATTTTTATGATGTTAAATTTTTATGAATTTTTTCTTTTTAATGCCTTAAACTAGAAAATTTTATAAAAAATTAGTAAAATTTAAAAAAATATTTTTCAAGGGATTATTGTAGCTTCATAATATTAGCTTTTAATTAAAATTAATTCGAGTAAAAAAGACATAAAAATAAAAATAAGTCATTTTGAAGTCAATTGAATTAAGTTAAAAAGAATTGAGTGTTAAAAAAATGAAAAAAAAAATCATGTTGCATATCAACTAGAAAAATTTTAAAAATGTAAATATTAAAATGATAATTTGAATGAAAATATGATAAAGTAACTTACTAAAAATGAAAATGTTGTAAAAATTTAGAATGATCTAAAATAGAACAAGCAACAAAAAAAATAGAACAAGCAAAGATCCATTTACACCGGTGTAAGTACTCACACTCGTCATTTGATAATTTTTTATCTATTACCAATATAATTAGTCTAATTGTTAGATTTAATATTCCAATCATGAACATCAGACGCAAAATTTTTTAACTTGATTCAGTTTATAAATTTTTATATTTTTATCTGTAAAAATTAAACTTTTGAAATTTATCAATAAGAATACTTTTATTAAAAAAATATTAGAAACTTTCGATTGATCTAGTAATTGACATGTATCATCTAAATGAATAACCTTTTAAATCCAATTGTTGGTTTATTATGATTAATCTACATAAAATTATTAGAGTATATGGTGGTTATACTCTAAGTTACACAATCTTTTTATTTTGAATTGCCGCTCAAACTCATGCTCTCATTTCCTTTCTCAACTATTGCTCTAACTATCTTTTTCACAACATTTTTATTTACTTAAACTTTAAAATGTGATTTTTTCCCACCCCACTCTCATTACTGCTCTCGCTTTTCTGAATTTTTTATGTAACTTAGGTTATGCTCATGTAAAAGAATCCTTACATGAATATACTACCTTCCAAGTAATTTGAAATTGAGGAAGATAGTGTATGCAGGTAGGGGTGAGCATGGGTCAGGTTGGTTCGGTTTTATGGTGGAACTGAACCAACCCGAAATGGCCTCGGTTCCAAAATTTTTCTACCCAACTCGAGAACCGAGAACCCAATAGAACCAGAACCATAGTTCTGGGTTTCTCGGTTCTGGTTCTCGGGTTTTTCGGTTTATACCATATACTTATAACAACACCAAAATTCAATAAATTTACATTCATAATCAGTTTTATGACATATTCAACATAATATATAATTAAATTAATATTTAAATATATGTACTTAAATACATTCAACGGAGTATAAAATGTTGTTCTTACAAAAATGGTTCAAAAGAGTTGCTTGTGGGGGCATCTTTTATCTCAACTAGTTTACTTCCTTCCAGTAATTCCAATATTGGTATGACATTCAATATGAAAAATTGAGCCTTTAAGACCATCTTCTTCAGTATGAAAACCTAAAATATATTGATATCATAATTTTTTAATTTTGCATGACTCATAAATGAAAAAAAAATATCATAATTATGTCGTAGAAAGTAATCTGGAATGAAAGATCGAAAGCAAAATGACTTAGGAGTGGTGGGTCTATGAAGCAAAGTAATTTAAATGAATATGGAGAAATTTCATAAATAATGCCACAACTTCCATACTGTTTCAATTTGAAACATCAGTTTAAGAGTTTAATATAAAAACACAAAATGATCATCATAATACTTCAAAGAAATGTGCGTGTGTGTGTGTGTGTGTGGATATATTAGTAATATTATAATTTTTATTATATAATTATATATATATCTTGGGTTCTGTTTCATCTCGGGTTGGTTCCATATGGAACTAGAACCAACCCAAAAACTGTTGGTTCTCTTATATGTGGAACCAACCCGCGAACCATGATCAATTTTTACCCAACTCAACCCAACCCAATGGGGGTGGTCCGGGTTGGGTTTTGGGTTTACCCAACCTATTCTCACCCCTATATGCAAGTGCACAACCGTTTTAGTTTAGATGGTGGTGGTAGTGGTAGCAATTGAGATAATAATGGAGATGAAGTATTTGAGTGTGTGATGAAAAACGATGAAACAGCGGTGGTGGTGGTGGGTGGGTGCTCTTCAATCTCATTGGGCCAGGACAATAAAGGGTACTTCCATTTTCCAATATCCCCATTTGAATATATTCTCCTAGCAAGCACTTAGTATGTAAGAATGAAAACATTTATCTAGATATATGTAATTTATATTTTTTTTTCTTTACTCTTGAAATTTCTTTTTCTGAAAACATCTATTTTTGAATTTTATGCAGTAAGATTTAAATGCGAATTGGCAAAAAAATGATTCTTTTTGTTGTTTTGTGTAGTGAAATTTTAAATAATAATGAAGTAAATTGAATGTTAATTTTTTTTTAAAAAAAATCAAATATATTGTGATAATCTAAAATGAATATAATTTTTTCGGATGGAGGGAGTAGTATTTGTTAAGTGTCATGTTATATATAGATATAGATATACATACATATACACACGCGCGCACGCGCGCGCGCGCGCGCGCACACACACACACACACACAGAACTTCACAAAAGTACTGTAACATACTTTTTAATATATATGCAATTACTTGATCGTTTTCTCAATTCATTTTAATTTACGTTAACTTAATCTAAAATAATTTATTTTTTACATCTTTTTTATTTGAAAATGATTTTATTTAAAATTTAATATTATGTATGTGTAATAATTGATTGAAAATAAATTTGCTAAAAAAGCAATCATTTTAAGTTCAAATAGATAATATATTTTAATATGAGTTAATTACAATTTGCCACATGAGGTTTAAGTGAAATTATACTTTGGCCCCTACTATTTAAAAAATATACACTTTAACCCCTGTCTCTTTAATATATTCCAATAGTAATTTCCAAAATTTTAATTTAGACTGTGCAATTATTATCTTCAAGTAATTTCAATCCATATAGTATTTTTTTTATTATTAATAGAAATTAAAAAATACTATTTTAAAAACTGAAAGAAATATAGAAAGAAAAACTGATATTTTAAAGGGAAACTTACAATTACCCCCTGAGGTATGCCCTAACCTACAGTTTGTCCCTTCTATTTTTAGAAACCTACGGTTTGCCCTATGTATTTTTTATACTGTCTGATAACAACTTTTGAAACTGTATTTAACTATATGATAGTCATCTTCTAGTAATTTCAATCTCTACAATATTTTTTTTTATAATTAGTAGACATTTTAAATTATTATTTTTTTCTTTCTATAAATGTATTTTTCTCCTTGTAAATACATATCAGTATTTTTTGAAGGTCGGTTGGCTGTGAAAAAAATATCAAAAATTTTAAAATTACTGAAACATTATTATCAAATAGTTTAAATTAGGATTTCAAAAGTTGTTGTCGGACACTGTCAAGCAAACAAGAGGTAAAGTGTAGGGTTTTGAAAATAGAGGGAAAAAACGTAGATTAGACTAAATCACAGGATTTTTTTTTTAATTTTTCCTAATTTAAAATGTCAATTAGCTGTAAAAAAATACTACACAGATTAAAATGACTAAGAGATGGCTACCATAATATCCAAATTAAGATTTCAGAAGTTGTTATCGAACTATATTAAAAAGGTTGGGAAAAAATGTATATTTCTAAAACAAGAGGGGACAAAATGTAATTTCACCTAAACTTTATGGGGTAAATTGTAATTATTCCTTTTAATAATTAGTTATGTTTGGGGTAAAAACTATATGTGCGTTTGACATGAGCTTATTTAAATTGAATCAGTATGAGTTTCACCGTCAACATTGAATTGATTAGAATGTTAAGAAGTGGAGGACTACTCCAACTGAAAACCGTCCCGCCACATCCCACCACATGTGCAAATGTCTGAGACTTTCGCTTTCCTTTCCTCCAAGTTTTCTTGACTTTGACGCTTGCCTTTCTTTTACATCCATAATAAATAATGCTCATACATCAGTCACGAGGAGATTGTAAGAGTTTAAGCAATTTAAAATTTTAAAATCAAACTAGAAAAATCGGGAGAGAGAGAGAGAGAGAGAGAGAGAGAGAGAGAGAGAGAGAGAGGGTGAGAAAGAGTTGCTAGATATGCTAAAACCATATATCAAAGTCTACACAGCAGAAATCAATATGATACACAAAAAATTATCGGGTCACACCATTAAACAGTATCATATAAAATTTTGTAAGATTTCAGCGCAATTTTTTTAGTTTATGTAATGGTGCGAGAAAGGAAAATTAAAGTGATTTATTTTTATTTTTACATCTTTTTTTATTTGAGACATTTTTTATTTGATAGTCAACATTATGTACATCTAATAATCTATCAACATTATGTACATCTAATAATCCATTGAAAATATAATTTTTTATAATCTTATTAATTTCTTAGAATTTTTCATTTTTAATACCTAAAAATAGAAAAATTCATATAAATTTAATAACTTCATGAAAAATTACTTTTAAATGGGTTATTATATCTACATAATATTGAATTTTAAATGAAACTGACTTCGGGTAAAAAAGATGTAAAAATAAAAATAAACTACTTTAGATTAAGTTGGCTTAAGTTAAAATGAATTAGCTTAAGTCAACTTAATCTAAATTAGCTTAAGTCAACTTAATCTAAATTTTTTTTTTTAATTTATACATTTTTTTTTCATGAAATCAATTTCATTTGAAAGTCAATATTTAAAATTTATTTAATTTCTTAAAAAACCTTAAAATTTTAATAACATCATAAAATTTACTTTATGGATTACTTAACCTACTTAAAATTAACTTTACAAATAAAAAATATGTAAGAATAAAATAAACAATTACAGATTAAGAACGAATTGGTAAGAAGTGAAGAGGTCTTAGTCGACTTGGTTGATGCCCCTAAATCATGAATCTGAAGAGCGGTAAATTGGTGTGGTAATTGGATCTGAGGTAATTGGAAGATTGAAACGGGGAGACAAGTTGAGGCAAATGTGAATGGGTCTGGATCCTTTCAGTCCTCAGGGGGCCTGGTTTGGAATTAGATGACACAAGTCAGATCAGTGGTACTTTTGGACACTTGCTCAGAATTGGTTCTCTCCTCTCACCCCCTGTCCCACTCTGAGCCATTCATAAGCACTACCACAGTCCACAGTCCACAGTATATTCTCTCTCTCTCTCTCTCTATCTGCCTCTCTTTCTCTCTGGGCTCTTCATAATTCCATCCTAGTTCTTCCTAGCTAGCTGTTTGCTTGCTTTCAATTATTTAATTTTTATGGGTATGTGTGACATGCAATATAATTGTGTACTATATGTTAATGCCCGGTTGCTCTTTTCTTAACATGTGCTTCCCCTCTTTCACTCTGTGGTCCTGACAAAAACCTTCCTCATTTCGTTGTGATTTCAACCTCAATTGGCAGGGAAAAAGGCGAATTTATTTTAGCCTTATAATTAGGGGGCGGGGTGGGAAGTAGTGCATGTTGGGATTTGAGGCATATGTAATGATTGAGGTAATATGGCAGGTAGGAAATCTGGAAATACTAATTATTATATACATTATATATGCTTTTTCAGATTAGATAGAGGTTAACTAAAATGCCAAATAAGATATGGAGGGTTCATTTGTTGCTCCATACTCCCAGGTGAGCCAAATTATTGGCCATAGTGAAGAACATTTTTTACAATGAAAAAAAATATATGTAATGCTATGATATGTTTATCATGTCACTTTGTTCAAATATAGTTTTCATGATATTAACAACGCTTAAGTGGCTAATAATATCCATATAATTCTTTAAGAATTGAGAATTGAGGCTAAATGTAAATATCGGTGACTTATTTTGATTGAAAATGAAGTTCGTAATAGAATAATTTTTAGCATTTAGACAATTATTGGTAAGTCCAAAATATGGTACCCAAATCAAACAAAAAGATGGCTCACCTTTGTTTCTTGTAACCTTATAAATGAAAAACTGATGATAAAATACTCTGAGACTACACGCTAAAGCTATACTTTTGTAATATTTATGAAATTATCACTATGCCTTGAATAGTATATATGTTTGGAGGGAATGACATTTCATAAAATAACACATTTGTTTGAATGAAATAATATTTTTAATGAATTAAACAATATTATTTATAAACAATATTTTTTTTTAAAATTAACAATATTTTACATAACACTATATTTGTAAGAATGAACAACATAGTATAGAACATCACATATTACAGATCCTTTTGTAAGAAATATTATTTCATAAATAATGTTATTTCACTCGATAAAAAATATTATTTTATTCATATAAATATGTTATTTGTAATATATTGTTCAAGAGATATACTATTCATAAATAATATTATTTCATTTAATAAAAAATGTTGTTTCATTTATATAAATATGTTGTTCTATAATATTTTATTCATTTTATAAGATATGTTATTTGTAAATGATATTATTTCCTTCAGTAAGAATTATTGTTCTATTCTTACAAATTTGATGTTATATAAAACGTTATTAATTTTGGAAGAAATAATATTCATAAATAATTTCTTTGACTCGGAAAGAAATATTGTTTCCTTGAAACAAATGTGTTGTTCTACAAGTGTTGTTCGCTTCAGACAAATGTGTTATTTCTATGAAATACTGTTTCCTTTAGATAATTATGTTGTTTTGTGATATGCTATTCTTTTTAGACAAATATGTTATTTTATAATATACTATTCATTTTGTAAGATATGTTGTTAATAAATAATGTTACTTCAATTAGTAAGAAGTGTTATTTTATTCTCAAAATTATGATATTCTGTAAAATATTGTTAATTTTGTTTCATTCTCATAGATGTAATGTTTTGTACTCATTTTGTTTTGCAAAGGATGATCATTTTACCTTTTTTTTTATTAAAGTTTGACTTAAATAAATTTATATTAATTTATATTATAAAAAATTTTAAAAATTATATTTATAAACTAGAGTCTATAAGTTACCATTTTCATATAAAAATGTTATATTTCTATAAAAAATTTTAAAAGAAAAAATTATGAATTAACTGCTGTAAATAGTAAATGTGACAAACTTTACAAGACAAAAAGAGTAAAATATTGTTAATTTTGGAAGAGATATTGTTCGTAAATAATATTATTTGATTCAATAAGAAATTTCGTTTTATTTAGATAAATGTACTGTTATGTGAAGTGGTGTTTTATTTAGACAAATGTGTTGTTTTGTGAAGTATTGTTCCCTTTAAACAAATGTGTTGTTCTATAAAGTGCTACTTTCTTCAGAAAAATGTGTCATATAAGCTGTTGTGGCAGTTTTGAAAATATTACAAAATTATGCATGTGGCACTTATACTGAGTGCACCAAATAGCTACTCTGAATGAAAAAAGAAAAAAGTTTCTAATTAAATAACACAAGTGCATATAATTGCTATCAAATTTATAGTGACAAATGGTGAGCAAAACTTCTATTAGATTTGGTCTTTAAACATATATTTTCCTTTGCTCTTCTAAAACCATTAGTCAACTATGTAGTTTTTTTTTTTAATATTTCAGAAGCATGTGTAAAGTATAAAGGGTATTGGAGAGATGTTAAGAAAAACTGAGGGAAAATCTGCTTGCTTATTAAAACTTGAAGAACCTTAAGCTGTAAATTGATAAAGAATGATGCACAATGCACCTGGCGCAACTCGAATCCAATTGGTAGAAGTAGATATCCAAGCACGCTGTGAACTAGGCTGCTACAAATGTCAATTATGCGGTTGATAAACTTATATTTATTATATTTATTTCTCTAATATTTAGTATGTTTTAATATGTTTTAAACCTTAAAGATATATTTTGAGCATGTTTTGTAGCTTAGAGCATATCTAAACTCAATTGATTGAAAGTGAATTTAATTTGCAATTTTACAAATTTTAATTTGGCTGTGTTCTTTCAGGATTTTGACAGATTTGTGATATTCCAATAAAAAAATCATATCTTGAGCTACAGAGATTGGAATTGAGTGATTTTTGATTCATTGGAAAGCCAACATCTGGAGCTACAAATCACATTCAAACCATGAGACCAGTTTGCATGTTGAGGTAGTCAAATTTAGCTTCAAAATCCCGATTTATGAGTCATCGTTGGTTCAGAAGAGGTAGTCAAATTTAGCTTCAAAATTGCGATTTATGAGTCATCGCTGGTTCAGAAGCAGTTGCGGTATTTTGGGCATATCTTTGGCTGTAGATGTTCATATGATATGATTCAGAAGTAATTTCGAAGCTAAGAAGGAGTCCTACAACTTTCATGCTTTGATTTTTGATAAATAGTGACTTAATCAATGTCAAATCTCAGCTTGAAGTTGTTGTTGCTGTTTCGGTGCATTGCTTAGCTGACAACTTTGAAACCTTTTAGTTATTTTAAATCGTTTTATGTGTGTGGGATATTTTTGTAAAAATATATAAATTTTAGGGATATTTTATGAATTTAGCACGTTAGGTTACATATTTTTGGTTTTAAAGGCAGGGGCTGGGCCCCTGGCGAGAACTGCTTTTTTATTTTTTTACAGCCTAAGGTTTCTTTTATATTGCTCTTTGTTTTTCTTCCAATTATGAGTGAGTAATTTTCTGGTTTAGTTTTAGGGACGATTTCCATCGCCAATACCGGTTGTGAAGATTAATTTTTCTTGCTTAAATTTTCTTTAATTTCAAGTATTTACTTCTTTGTTGTTCAAATTTATTGCAATTAATTTTCCTGTTATCGATTGTTGGATTGGTTATGCAATTGCAAATTTGCTTGATTTTCTTTCAACTGCTTAGGTGAAGAATTCAATTTAGAAGCAAGTGAATTGACTGTGATTACTTTTATTTTTGGTTAGTTCATGCGGAGAAGTAAGACAGGTTAAATTGTTCAAGTTTTTGAATTATTACCTAGAATAAACTTTTTTGTTCATTGTTCTTAATGCTAATTTTGGTTTGATTAGAAATTGCTTTTCAATATCTAGTTACTCCAAATTAAGAAATTAATTTGAACCTTTTTCTGGTTAATTTCACTTCTGAATTTCTTGGGTTCTTTTTAGCTTTAAAGAGAGCCCTGTTTATTTGCTTGGATTGAAGAAATACTTTTCTTCAATGATCAACTACATGATTGGAATGGATAATCAACCCTGAACTGAACGTTTTTAGTATTTCTTAATTTCATTTTAATTTTACAGTTAATTTCAGCTTTCAATTCAAGAAGACCCCCCAGCTTTTTATTTCAGTTTTTTTATAGGAAGCTTTCGGTTAAGAAATTTCTCTTAGGATTCGACCTGGTTTTCACTATTATATTACAAATTTATTTATTCTGAATTGTTAGTGAGACCATAATTATTTTTTGCGGTTTCGACGACCGACCAGTAATTAATTTGTAAGAAATAACTATTTTACCTTTAATAATAAAAAATCAATTTTTAACTTAAGTTGTCTCATAAATTACAACTAATATTTGGATAGTAATTTATAAGTTTATTTGCATATAATCACTATAAGTGTCAAATTGTACTTTTTATTGTTAGTCCTTTTTTCCCCCTCTCTATTTAAGAGCAAAATAGTCTTTTTCCTACAATTGATTAAAGGAATGGGGAAATTGCATACTTTACAAGGTCAAATGTAATTTCAAATATAAATATAGAGGGCCTGTACATGTTCTTCACCTTACAAACTACTATTCATTAAATAATCTTTTGATCATATTTAATTGCCCATTCCCTTATGGACATTGACATGTACAATGTCAACGCCCAAGATGGGCCAAAGGCCCATATCAACCCAAGCAAGCGCCCCAACAGGGACAGATCAATACAGCATAAAAACCTGTGAAAGCATAAGAAACACTACTATTCCAATCATGCATGTCCTTGGATGCCGTGACGCTCGGGAAGGATTTCGTCTTGAGGCTATTTGAAGTTCAACTACTTTTACAAGAAAGGTAAGTGACCATTGCTTAGTATTGTACAACCACACTAGAAATAATTCTTCTAGAACATTGAGGGTATGTCAAATCTCCACCCTACCTCTTATATATTAATATTCAAATACTATCATTCCTTAGCATAAAGTAAGTGTTAACACATCAAATTCTATATTACAAAAAATTGGAGATATGTATAAATTAAATATTAGATATGTACAAATTCTATGTATAAAGAATGTGAGCGATATGTACAAATAATATGTGACATATGTTCAAATGAGATCACAGATATGTTATAGGTTCAACATTCCGTAAAAAAAAATGTATAAACACTTCAAATCTTACTTCATGCCAAAATTGGAGATATGTCTATAAATGGGATGACAGATATATATGAAACTTAATGTATAAAGCAAGTAATTGATATATACAAAACATGTGACACACATATATATAGAAGAAATCACATATATGTTACAGATCTATAAATGAATAAACTTTTATATATGAATAATAATGTATCTGACATTATTTGTAAAGGTGAGTTATTCTTCTGTATATATGTTATTATATGTTAGTACAATTCTATTTATTTATTTATTTATCCATATTATAATGTGATATTAAAAATGTTCGCATTATTGTGTATGCATTTAACTTCATAGCGTTGTTTGTATATTTTTTTTTGCATGTATGTGTGTGTAGAAAACCATAAGGATCAATTTGAAAAAAATTAAAAAGGTCAAGAAAAAAAATAGTTTTTTCCCAAACCCCCTCCACCGACCAAAATCCACCGCCTCCCAGTCTCTCGCTCCCCACTTGCCGCCCAACTCCTCTGACACGTCTTCCTTCTCTTTCTCCAGTTAAGTGACAAGCCAGTCACCGCCCATCTGTCAGGTCTCCGCCAAACATCTCTTTTTCCAACAGAAACACTGTCTTCTCCCCTCGTTTTCGAAACTAGCTTTTGACGACCACCGCTTGCAGCACCGCCTGAGGATCATGTCGGTGCTAGTCTGTGGCTTGCCGGCACTGTCCTGCCAAGAATCAGATCCGATTAATGTTTGTAAGGAGACAAGGAGGATCAGTTGCGAATCGGGATGGTGACTGGTGAGAGATGAGTTGTACAAGGTGGAAATTTTCAATTTTCAGGGAGGGTAATTTTGCCTTTATGGCGCATCAGTTGTCAGGCGCATATCTGACTAACGTGAGCATCGAAGCGTCTTTTTTAGGTGCCAACACTGTGAGCGACTCATCTAAGCCCTTGGTCACTCCTTCCGCCTCATCTAGAGCTGAAAACAAATCATGTCGAGCCGGGTAGTAAGAACGAATTTGATATTTTATTTATTTTTGGATTGAAAATATTTTGAATGAGTTGTAAATGATTTTTTTTTTCTGATCAAGCGTTGAAGTTGAGCTTGAGTTGTTCATATAAATTAAGAAAAAAATATAAAATTAGACTGATTTGAGTCGAATGGTAAATAAATTGAGTTTTGTTTGAATTTTATATCAAGCTTTAAATTTTATTTATATTTAACTTGATAATTTTTCAAATAAGTCATGAATGAGCTTTAAATCGGACCAAACTCAAATTGAGTTCTAGCTGTTTATTCATTTTTTCACTCATAACCCCGTCTTCCTAATATCATCACTTACTAATAGCCAACTGTCAATTGGCTAATTGTCATAATACGTATAAATTTTTTTGTAGTGGTTTAATGTTCAAATTTTGACTTGTGCAAAAGTTTTCTTCTTTTTAGGAGAGACGTATAATGTCAACTGGCTAATTTTCAAAATTACAAAATCCTTCGGTGGTTTGATCTAACATATACTTTGTCCTATTTATTTTAAAAAACCTACACTTTGCCCCTATTTACTTTATAGTGTCTGACAACAACTTCTGAAACCCCAATTTAAACTGTTTGATAATAATTTTTCAATAATTTCAAGATTTTTAATATTTTTTTCACAACCAACCAACTTTTAAAAAATACTAATATATATTTACAGAGAGAAAAATACATTTACAAAAGGAAAAATTGATAATTTAAAATTTCTATTAATTGTTAAAAATACTAATATATATTTACAGAGAGAAAAATACATTTACAAAAGGAAAAATTGATAATTTAAAATTTCTATTAATTGTAAAAAAAATATTCAAGAGATTGAAATTATTGGAAGATGACTATCATATATTTTAAATACAGTTTCAGAAATTGTTATTAGTCACTATAAAAAATAAAGGGGAAAAAGTGTAGGTAGGTTAGGACATAATTCAAGGGGCAGTTGTGAGTTTTCGCTTTTTGTCTTTTTATAGCCAAAGAGTGAGTTTTGATAGGGTGTGATGTGGTGTAAAGTAGACTTATTAACGGAAAAGAACGCAAGGTAAGAACGAGCTTGCGTTGGGCCAGAAAATACATGGGCCAGGATTTTGTACCCGTTTCTCCGAAGCTCAAAAGGCCCACCAGGCAAAACTCGTACAAAACCCTAATCCTCTTCTCCCACTCATTTCCTCGAGAAACCGCAGGAGAAGCGAGTGAGCGAGCCAAGAGCACAAGCGACAGAAGATGGTGTCGGGTTCAGGGATCTGCGCGAAGCGAGTGGTGGTGGACGCTCGCCACCACATGCTGGGGCGGCTGGCCTCGATTGTTGGCAAGGAGCTTCTCAGCGGCCAGAAGGTGGTGGTGGTCCGCTGCGAGGAGATTTGCCTTTCCGGCGGCCTCGTGCGCCAGAAGATGAAGTACATGAGGTTCCTCCGTAAGCGCATGAACACCAAGCCTTCTCACGGCCCCATTCACTTCCGCGCCCCTGCCAAGATCTTCTGGCGTACTGTTCGCGGGTACCTTTCTCTTTCATCTTTTTCTTCCTCTTTTTCCTTTTTTTTTTTGCCAGCTGAAAATTAGACCTTGTCGTGTTCAGGATTCTGGATTGGATAGAATGTGTTGCTTAGTGGGTTTTCTTGTTCTCTAATCAAAATGTGTGCTGGTTTCAGGATGATTCCGCATAAGACTAAGCGGGGCGCGGCTGCCCTTGCTCGGTTGAAGGCCTACGAGGGTGTTCCTTCTCCCTATGATAAGACGAAAAGGATGGTCATTCCTGATGCTCTGAAGTGAGTCTTTCTTCGATTTTAGCCAATTCAATTGTGGGCTATCAATTTCTGTTACACGCATGATTTTGTGGCTGTCAGTTGGGTTAAAAGTGGTTATCTCATGTCTTTCGTGTTCCGAAATCAGGGTTTTGAGGCTTCAAAAAGGACACAAATATTGCTTGCTAGGAAAGCTCTCATCTGAGGTTGGATGGAACCATTATGAAACCATCAAGGTAATGATAAAATGGATCCTGCCTCCTTAGGACAATGTGGTAATGTTAAACATAAACATGTAATGCTCACCATAGGTATCAAAGTGACATTGTCTGTTTCATTTGATATGGCCCTTGCCAACGTCATTGGCCTTTAGATTGTTCAGTTCTTTGTGCTGCTTAAAGTCGTGCAATTACTTTAGCCGGTATTCACACTTTTTTAATCTGCAGGAGCTGGAGAAGAAAAGAAAGGAGAGGGCCCAAGTTGCATATGAGAGGAGGAAGCAGCTGGTTAAACTCAGGGTCAAAGCGGAGAAGGTTGCTGAGGAGAAGCTTGGTACTCAGCTGGATGTTCTTGCCCCTATCAAGTACTGATTTATTACTGAGTCTTTCATGCCGGTTTAGTAGTCTGTTCTACTCTGGTCAAACGTGTCGTCATAGCTTAGTTTTTGTCTTCTGGGTCGTACAATTTTGTGGGGGAGATTTCAAGTGGAAATCTAGAAGGTACCATATACAATTGTATGCGACATTTGTTTTTCTCATGATGTGTTTTACCATCCAGAAATGTTTTCTTTCCAACGTCACAAGACATTATTTTATCTGCAACATGAATCTCATGTCGGAGTGCGTCATGAGTCATGACAACACATTGTCTTTAAGCTTGAGAAACATTTCAAACTAAAGAACGTTCCGTAAAGACCTTTCATCGGCTGCGCCAACGGATTTACAGTGAGAATGAAAGGAAATTATGCGTGCTGGTGTTTTGCTTGAATAGTGTTTTGTTTACTTCTCTTTGTATTAACATATGTAACAGAAGACTCACTAACTCAACCTTTGTAGCTTACCTACCTCCCTTTCGGAACAGCGTTGGCGTTTAGGAAGATGTTGCAATATTTATCTTTTGAGTGTAATGCAAGTATCGAAGTGTCACAGACTTGGAATCAGCATGTTGCCGTTTTCCTGTTTACAATCTGAATTCTTCGATATGACTTCTAATATCAAAGAGGGTTAGATGTTTTTAAGTTTGGCTCGTCAGTGATGAGTCCCTTAAGCTACCTGTCCTTTAGCTGTGGCTGGGAGACCTAAATTCTCCGGGTGGCACCACCTACATGTAATTTAGGGTTGATCATGGTTCAGGTTGGTTCAGGTTTCTAGTGGAGCTAAATTAACCTGAAATAGGCTCAGTTTTAGAAATTTTCTACCCAATTTGAAAACTAAGAACTGAACAAAAATAAAAATGTAGTTTTAGGTTTTTCGGTTTTGGTTCTCAGGTTTTTCAGTTTATACTATATATTTATAACCATACCAAATTTTAATAAAATTGTACCAACTCTTTCCCAATAATGGCTATGAAATTTAGAATGCGTATAGTTAAGACTTAGGATTAAATTTAGAACTAAATGTCTAAAAACCCCTATAATATAATTTTCAATAAATAATTATAGAAGTAAAATCTTAACTTTTATAATATGTTAATATATATACCTTGGGTTGGTTCCATATTGGGTTAATTTCATATGAAGCTGGAATTAACCTAAAAACCAATGATTTTTAGAAATGAAATCGATTCACGAACAATAATCAATTTTTACCCAATCCATTCCTATTGAGTTGGACAAACCCATTGTTCCACCCAATTCATACTTACCCTTATATGTTATTGCATGAAGTTGAAGACACCCTTTCTAGATGCCTTGCTACCGAAGGTATCAATAACCTGAGGTTTGCCTCTCGACAGATGCACTTTGCCTTACAACTACACATATGACCAACGTGGGCTGCCTCATATTCAATTTTGGTAAGTTTGTAGACTTGGACTAAATTTCTAGTAAGAAAAACTACACATCTCATAAATCCATGCACTCTTAACAAACAGTAAGATTTTTAAGTTCAACCAAAATCAATGTTACAGCTTATAGTTGGAAGATTAACCCTGCATCATTCAAGCCATAACTGTACTTTATTTGGTCTTGTTCTAGACCAAAGAATATAAGAGACTGGAAAACTATTGCCGCTCATCTACTCTGTTCTGCCATACACTTCATCCTGACCACTCTTGACTCCAGCAGCAATACACCTGAATGAAGCGGAATGCAACGGACAGGAGCCCAAAAAATATGCACTAATGGATATGGAGCCCTCCTGCTTTGGCGTGAGTAGGCAACCGATGCCCAGGGAACATTCTGATGCTCCACTTGGAAGCTAATCATTCAATTCTGTTGACAGTTGCGATGAGAAATGAACAGTTCATTTTGTGTTATGAGTTGGAACACTAATGTAGAATTTGGTGTTTTTGAAATCATCCAAAAGGGGATTGTATCCATCCTTTGTACTTGTCTTCGTCGGCAACCCGAACTCTTCCATGAATGCAGAGGTGTCAAGCTGCAAAGTTGAAAGAAGGAAAATGTAAAATGGGTACAGTAAGGATTAAACTGATCATGTGTAACTTATGAACACCTATATTATAAATAAAAGAAACTAACACCCAGTTCACTTTAACTTAAGTCAATTGACTATAAAATGACTTATTTTTATTCTTATATCTTTTTTACCTAAAACTAATTTTAATAAAAAACCAATACTATGTAGCTACAATAATCCATTGAAAATACAATTTTTGTAATCTTACTAATTTTTTATGAGGTTTTCTAGTTTAAGGCATTAAAAAATCAAAATTCATAAAAAGTTAACAATATTATGAAAATTTACTTTCAAATGGATTATTGCATCTACATAATATTGACTTTCAAATTAAATTTGGTTTAGGAAAAAAAGATGTAAAAGTAAAAATAAGTTAGTTGACTTAAGTTAAAACGAATTGGCTCTAAATCTTCACAAAAATTATGAAAAAAAAAAAGGGAAACACCAATAGAAGTGAATTCGTACTGTAATGGTTCGCCTCTTTTTCCCTTGCTTGGATGACTCATCTTTTTGCAGCTTCAGCCATCCAGAACAATAATGATCAATACGTTCCAAAAGCAAAAAGTCAGTCGGGAAGAATATGTCAGCATCTCCCTGCAAGAGCACATCATCCAAAAATATAGACCACTGACTGCTAAAGGCTTAAACTAGATAAAGCAACCCGAAGATCAGCAGAGTATTAGCAATTTGCATAGAATTACTCAGAAGTCAGCCGTCTGTACAGGGTGTGTGTGTGTTCTTTTAGACTTCTTAAAATATATTATGGTGATGAAAGCCTCCTACGTAAGCCCCATAAAATCAAGAATAATGTGCAGTATATGAGCTCACAGCCACAAAAATTCTTAATCACCAAGATAATTGTTATTTTAAGAGGAAGATCAATGCAGGCCAGCACTTCGTAATTCAAACTGATTAACTTATGGACTTAGATTATATAACTACCGAGTACTGACAGCATGGTGGTCCTACACCTTACAGCAGCTCAAATTTACAATTACTGAACTCATAAGTCATACTGCTGAAGAGATCTATCAACGAAAAAAAATTCAGGTAGGATTACAAAACTGAGCTTATTCACAGAGCAACTGCTTGAACATCAAATACTGAGAATAAAACATTGACATGGAGATAGAAAGACCTTGGCATCCAAATAGCTGCTGTAATCCGAGCTCTTCCCATCTTTCTGTAGATCAAGAGGTTACAGAGATCAAAGATAAGGATCTGTATTTAACTACAAAAAGAAGTGCTATTTGTTGCGACAACAATAATACTTGGAACGAATGATGGTCTCTTCCACTAGCCATTCATATATGTCGGAAGACATATTTGCGTACTGCAAAGGGTGGATGAACAACTTAGCATATCAATCGTGAATTCACCCAGTTTTCTCATTCATGTCATGTGGGCTGTTACACATTAGCAGCAGGAGGCACATGGTGTCAATATACAAGCACTTTCTGCTGATTTAACTCCTTTCCTCTTAATGAATAACATAAAATACTCTGATTAAGGCATCACTGAGGAAAAAAAGCAGGGGGGGAGCGGTTATAAGAATATCCCAACAATATTGAAAAATGCATTGTACAGATGTACTGCTGAATCAGCATTGGGCACACACTGGTGGCCGGGATAAAGAAAGTGCTAGGTTACTACCCAGGATGTATTGAGATAATCCTTCTTGTGACATTCCGCCTCTGCATTCTGCTTTATCAGATATTTAGAAGCAACGTTCTCATCCTAATTTTCATTCTTACATTTTTATGATTTTCAAGGGGACCAAGAGAAATGGAAAATACAGAATTCCATGAATAAGACATGAAACTAGAATGGGGATACAAACATAAAACAAAAGTGTACCTTGGTGGAAACCAAGGGTGCTCCTTCACCAGCTATCCTCACGTCTGGTAGGTAACTAAAGTCTGATGCAATTAAAGACATCTTTGGTATTGCTGCATGTAGAATCTCGAACAGTTTCTGCACAACTAAGCCATTGTAAGAAAAGAGCATTTCATGCATAAAGTTAATTTTGCACCAGTTTCTTACCAAGCAACCAGTTGGAAGCCAACATCTCTGTGATTTTGGAAAGATTTTAGACCAGGGCTTCAACACAATGTTGCTTCGACTATGTTTTTCCTCCAGTTCCAAAATATCAGCACAGCGTTTAATCAATGGATCTTGTAAAGGTTTATACAGTTCCGTAAGTGTGTCCCTACAAGAAGAACCCAACTAAGCTCACGATTTATTTTCTTACGTATTCAGCTGTCAAATGAACTGGAAAGAACAGAATAGTGCAACTCAGTGATCTTGACTATGATTCATACTCTTTCATAACTCCTGAAAAATATGTATTATAAACCTAACATAATCAAAGATGAGACAACCACAAGGAATATATTTTCAGCCAAATTGTGGCCAACCAATTCCATAACAAAAAGTAGTTTGAGTACCATATTCCTTTCCCCTTAAGCAAATTAATATGTTGAAAATTATTGGCAGGGATAAAATCTGAACACTATTGAAACTCATCCATTAACATGCCCAAGGGACAGGGCATGTGACACAGAACTCAAAGAGTATTGAGGAACGGAGAAGACTAATGAGAGTTTCATAAATATCAAGATGATGAATTTCATGAACAAATGAAAATTGAAGATTGTTAAAAACTAGATGACCATCTCATTGTAAGAATTTGATTTCTTGCTGTGGTATATTTTGTAACAATCTCATGTAATACATTGCTGCAGTATGGACGCAAATGAACCTCAAGCAGTCAAAACTTGAACATGTGATTGCATTATGATAACTCTAAGATGTAAATAATTAACTATCTGCAATTTACTCACCCACTGGGCTGCTTCTGTATCCACACTTCCATCCACGAGGAGACTTGGTCTTTTGAATACACAAGATCATGCGGAAGATTATCAAGCACCTGGAAAACATGAACATGAAAACATTAGCTTCAGCAGAAGACCAAAGAAAACCCAAAGAACAGGGGGGGAAAACCATATCCAAAGCCTATTTGAGTGATTATCAGAATTTGCAAGTAAAAAGTTTTCCTTAGTTAATAAATGCAGATTACTATTAGTACCAAGAAAAGATTCCTCAAGCTCACAATGCTGTTAAGTATTCTTGCCATTGGGCATCAAGCAAAATTTGTAAGAAATTGGTGCTTTTGAGGCATAGCTAAATATGGAACATACCTCAAGCATGATTACCCAACATGGTTGCTCCTCCACTTCTCCTGCAAATTGGAATGCTCTAACTATTACTATATGTTTTCTTATTGTTGCTGAGCATAAAGTGCAATGGGAAAGCACAAAAGAAGCCCCTCAACAAAAAAAAGACTTGAATTTTAGAAGTACAACAAACAAAAGGAACCAATATTTTCATAACTCTCCTAGTCACTGTTTTAGCATTTTACTTTCTATATCCTAGTACAGAACATTTTTCTTTAATATTAGGAAATTGCATAAGACAAGGTAATACATGAGGAAGACTTGGACAAAAAAGGGACTTTGTTCCCTATCTTTGAATATGGGCAGCATGACAGAAGGAACCTACAGAAATTGCAGGCTTTAACTAAGTGCCATATCCAACTTTAATATCTACTAAGAATGTGGAAACTACGTGACGTTTTCCTATATTTTTTCAATTTATTCAACTACAATTACTTTGGAGACTGTGACATTATGTGGTCTGAACATCAGCAATAAATGAACATTATATACAGAAGCGTCCTACCCCATCCACTCTTGTCAGCAGCATCACGGACTTCAACTTTAAACTTGGATAAGTGACTACTAACTTCTCCAATAGTCTGCTTTTGTATCTCAGCTAGTGCAGGGCTGATTTCTACGGAACTGCAGAGAATAGAAAAAGTCTACATGAATGAGAGTTGAAGCATCGAATAAAAGTGCAAATAGGCAACTGTATTCCACAAAAAAAAAAAAAAAAAAACAGAGCAAGACACTGTAAAGCACAATTTTGATTAAGTGTTAAGACCAGAGAACCAATCTAAGAATATCCTATAACATGCTCATGTTAGAATGCATCACATGATTAACTATCATTTTAACTTCTGCTACTTATATTCCCATCCTCTTCTCAATTGTCAATGTGAGACAAATAAACTTACCAGAAAAGTAAAAGGCCAATATTTTACCATGACTTAACATGCTTGATTTTCTAATGAACTAGCAAATCTCTGACCTAATAACCACTTGTTTTGAGAGATGGTAAATGACTCATACAAAAAGAGTCAATCACAATATACAAGATGTCCAAGTAAGTTTATACAACTGAGGAAAGAATATTTACGCCTCGTAATGGATATAATTGAACTACATAGTCTACATGTTAGAGCTGCTAATTCTAGCCAAAATCTCAAGATAAGACAATGCCAACTGAAAGAAAATTGAAAAGCAGATGGCAACTAGATAATCAACACACATACATGTACTTCATATTGTTGTAAACTCTTGAAGGAGCATTTAGCATCATGTAGTCCATTATGCCTTTTGCACATGTTCCTGAGCCACCACCAATTTCATATATCTGGGGACAGATCACAGGAAAGCAGGATCATATGTAAAAGCAATGAAATGAAAAATTAGAAAAACATAGACATGTAATAGGTTGGCCAGGTCTAATGTATAAAATATGCTACAAAATCAAAGAGGCGATTGCACGCAAGCAGCCAAGCCCTTTCTCCATGGATATGGAAAATAAATAAATAAATAAATATGACAACAGTTTTGAGTTTTCAACTCACTATTCACTACTGAGAGGTTTGCATTAGGAAGGAAATCCAACAAAAACACATCACTCTATTCTTTGGATGAGTTCATACCATCACAATGGCTTTCACAGTTTACTACCATTATGAATTTTTATACCAGCAAATCCAACTTGGTAGGTTTAAGGTGCAGTAACAATCATGATGACTATTTAAAAAAAAAACTGTAGTCCTATCTGCTAAAAGTAAAAACTGACATCTAAGGTAGTAATCTTTTAAATCCAAAATCACTTGTTGATTTTTTAATAGGTCATGGGGGCAATAAAGTTTGTCTTTTAGTTGTTGTTTTTTTTTTTTTCTGTTTGTTCATAAGATTACAGAATTCGAAGTGCAGAAAGAGGAAGAAATTTAGGGGAAATTTTTTTTTCTGTTTGATGTTAATTTCGGTTTTTAAGAACTTGAAAGGAGAGAAATCTTATAAAATTAGGTTCAGTATGAAATCAGAGGACTGCCTAGAAATAAGGATATAAAAATGAATGCACAGTAAACAAATGAAATTCAAGCTATAAGATTCTTAACCATAAGCTTTTAATGATTACTGGATGGTCTCTAGGAAAAATACCTTCAGTGGAACTGAAAGGTTAGCTGTCCGCAAAATGGCTTCAGCAATACCTTGGGCATACCATGGCTGCAAGTAAGACAAACATCAGGTCATAAAAATAGAAAGTGAGCAGCCCATCGACAATAAACAACTGCATTGCTACAGTAAATGAAAACTGGTTCAGTGGCTGAGAAAGAAAACAGAAAGTCACAAAGAAGCACATATTCATGTGCACAAACAAGTGCTCAGATTAAATGACAGTGACCATACATTTAACATGAATGCTCAATTTGATATTACAAGCAGGTACTAACCTTTAAGAAATGAAACTCTTACATGAATTCTGTTTTTCAACTAAACTACATGTAACAATTTCACCCACTTGTTCCCAGACCAGATAATGTAAAGAACAATTGCAAATGTCTTGCAAGATGGGTTTTCATAAAAGAAAAAAAAGAAAACATGCCAGCATTTTTTCTTTGTGAGAACTGTTTGTTACCCATGTTAAAAGAGGTGGCATGGGATGCGGGTAGACTGGAATTTCTCTAACAAAATTAAGGAGTTACTGTCTATGACCTTGAAAAGCTCCACAGGAGTGAACCATGAAATAGCACTCTGCTTGTAGATATTATCCAAGTGTCTCATGTATGCCTTCCTGCCTATTTAAGAAGTTCAATTTGCAGCATTAGCAAACAACAACAGTATGGGATCTGAAGACTGAACCTTAAAAACATGAGACACACTTGCCTACCATGCAACAGACGACACATCCTAGTTCTCAAATTTTCAGTCAATTCTCAACCTTCGTCTAATTTTTTGGGTACCTGACTGACACCTTAACGGGGCCACACTTTTCGTAATGAACTTAATTTCACAGAGGTTAATGGAACAGATACAAAGCGTTTGAATTACCATCAAGCTTATTGAACTTTATGCTTCTCTCAAGCACGCCAACTGACCGTGACCTCTGTGAGAAATATCCATGTTTCGGATCATATAATGCCGCATGGATAAAATCGCGGACCTGTCCCATGTAATTGAGAAACAGTTGAAAATTTTCATCTTATAACATGCACTAATGAAAATGATCCAATTAGTTCAGGGGATAAGAAACCATAATGCAAATCACCATTATTGCAATATACAAACAGAGATCTAAAAACCCAACTGTTTATATTTACTGAGCCATAAAGCCCGAGGAGGCTAAACATATCTCAGATTGGCACGAAGTATTTAGCATCTCAGAATGGTAAAAAGAGGGGGGAAGGAAGAGAAAAATCGAAGTCACAGCAAATTTATATTTTACTTACAAGAAGTGGATTATCTCCAATAATGTGCGTTGAGAAAAAGGCTGGAAATTTCGGACTGAAGAGCTTGTAGGGAGCAACTGCAAACGAGTCCGAACAAAAGCTTGAGAGAAAGATGCATATGATTCAGACAAAGTATACAAATTTACAAAGCAAGATAGTACCTTTGAGCTTGTGGAAGATGAAAGGAAGCTTTTTGGCAGAGGGAGAATGATAGATCATGATTTGCGCAGGTTGTCTTTGTGAAGCCAAAAAAGGACTAGGAATTTCGAAGGGTTTGTGTTTTAATGACAACTCCTAATTCCTAAACCCTCCCACCCTTTCCCTCTCATCGTTCCTCCGCCCCTCAAACCCTCTTCTGAAAGGGGAAAGATTAGTGTTAGTCCTAAAACTTTATCGAATTAGTCATGACAGTGCCACAACTCTTGGATTTCTGAAAAAGGTCCTAAACTTGCCATGCATTTAACCAGCTAGACCTAAATTCAGTGAGCCTCTTTTATTGATGGAATTCTGACCTGACGCATCCACTTTTCGTCAAGAAACAGTTCCATCTTTTAATCTTGCTCTTGCAACCCTTTAGAATTGTGGAAACATAGGGCCAGTTCATTTAGTGTGTCCAAGGGTGTATTAGCGTGTTATTCACCAAGTCACACATGACCCGGTCGAAGGTTACCTTGAAACCAGGTCAAGTTTTCCATTAGCTAGCTAAGAGGAGAGACCCAATGCTATAGACGATATGATATTTAAAGAACTTCTTGAAGATATTGAAGAGTTGTAGGATTGAAATGGCAATGTTGAAGACTGTTAGGCCTGGAATGTTTTTTTTATGTACACCTACGGAAGGTAAGGATTAAGGACTAAGGAGATTGAGAATATGAATTGCGACCAAAGAGGCTTAACAGAGGCTGAACATTTGAAATGAAATCTCTCCTCAATTTGAAATCTTGTCACTAGGGAGAGCAGGCTTAGAGGTATTCTTTTTATTCTGCTCACAAAAGGTCAAATAGAGGCTCGTTCATGAGCTGAGTCCCTCGCTCTCTCTTTTTCTTCTTCTTCTTTTTTTTTTTTAATCTTTTTGGTTCTGAAATCCATAACCTGTTAATTTCCCTTTTTTGTTCAGCTGCAAAGAGACCAACTAGATGACAGTGGTCCATTTGGCTCCAAGTATAAGTTGTTTCATTGTTTTCCGAATTCATTTGGTTTTCACTCATTAGAAAATCGAATAAAACATTAGCAACACGGTCAGCTTGTTGCCCCTCTTCTTCTCTTTTAAAAGAACACCCCAATCACTCTCTTAATAAAACCAATAGCCACTTCTACTCACTAAAAATGCTTTTATTCGATCATTCTAGTCCGATTCCTTAACCGAATCTAGCTGAAAGATCTTTTATTTTTTTTTTCTATATTTTCTTTCTTTAATTTAGACCTAGTTGATTATTTCCTCGTATTTATTTCACTAAAGTAATTCTCATGTTTCATCATCTATGTTTTTTCGGCTTCATCCAGATATAGGTTCCTCTCGAAAAAGATGACCGGTGATTGTGATATGCAAAAAAATGATTGACAACAGTTGTTGACGAGATGTCGACAGGTGAATATATTTAGTTTTCATCTTTTCTGTTTTTTTCGCTTGGGATATAATAATAATAATAATAATAATAATATACACACTTGGAGCAGACTCTACACCCAACAGATTTCTTCCTCTTCCCTTGCTCTTCCTTCATCTTCTGATCCACATCTTCTCAACTCCCAATCTGTGCTTGGCTTTGTTTTTGTGCTTCTCGATCTTAAACCAGCTCCAGCATGAACATGGCACCTTCAAGCTAATATCTTTTGACGACAAGATCAAATGATTGGACAGCGAGCCTGACAGCTAGGCGGTAGATCGGGGTAAAGGATGAAAAGCTTACTGTCTTCGTTGATCACTCGATGTTTCAGAACTTATGAGAAATCTTAAATTTAATGAAAACTTGTCCCTGATTTCCTTATTGGTATCTTGTAAAACTTTCAAACAAGCCCTCCAAATCTAAGCCTAGATCACCGTCAATGGCTTCAACAAACAAGTATTTGCTCTTTGCAACTGCTGCTAGCTTGCTACTCTTTTATTGGTTTGTCCTACTCTTCTTCTCCAATAGTTTATTTCTTCTTCCTTTTCTCGTCGCCGGCGAAAAAGACTCCGACGGATTTAGCCGCTTATCTCTAGTTGATCAACTGTGTTTTTCTATGATTGTACAGTGATCTTCTTCTAATCAATTTACTGTTTTCATCCCTATTTATTTTTATTGATTTATTTTTATTGTATGTTATAAAAGCATCTCCAAACAGTTTTCCATTTTATAGTTTTTTTCTATTTTAAGGAATATGAAGCCCTTTTTATTCCAACAGCTTCCCCATCATATTCTTTAAAATAGGGAATGAGATAAATTAAAAGAGAAGATCTCATTCCCTATTCTCACAGAAACTCCAAAAAAAATTTTGAAATGAAAAATAATATTCCCTCTGTCTCATAAAGATTGTCTTATTTAATATTCAAAACAATTAATTCATAATTTTATTTCTTTTAAAATTTCTTATAGAAATATGAATTTTTATATGAAAATGGTACTTTAAAGACTCCATTTTATAAACATAATTCTTTTTAGTACCTTAAAGACTCCATTTTATAAATATAATTTTTTTTTAAAAAAATTATACTACTTCTGTCCCATTTTACTTAAAACGTTTATTTGGGCATTGAGATTAAGGTAAATGTAATTTGTGTTTTTTTTTGTAGTGAGATTTTAAATAATGATTAAAAAAGAAAATATTTTTTTTTGTATTTTATGCAATGAGAAATTAAGTGGAGATTAAAAAAAATTCTTTATTGGGTTTTGTATATTGGGAGTTTAAATGTGGATAAAAGGGTAAATTAATTGTTTAAAATTTTTCAAAAGAGAAAACGTTTCAACCTTTTTTAGACATCTAAAAAAAATACGTTTTATTTAAATTGGGGCAGAGGGAGTAGTACAAATTAATATGAATATATTTAAATCAAACTTTAGTTAAAAAAGTTAAAATGATTATTTTTTGTGAAACGAAGGTAGTAAATTTTTTACGTTTTGCACAATATTTAATTATACATCAATTAATTCATATTTTTATTTCTTTCATCAAAAAAAGGGTAAAAGAGTCATTCTTTGTAAAGTGGAGGAAATAAATTTTTTACATTTTCAACAATAATTAAACTAATCATTAATTTGAATTTGCTTTCAATCCATAATATTTAATTATTATATAATAAATATAAAATTCAACAAAATAGGGAAGCTGTTAGAGTAGGAGCAAAAAAAATTATAGAGATTTTAATTTTTGCTTCCCCATTTTATAGAAATTTTAGGGGAAGCTATTGGAGATAGCCTAATTAATCGCACTTTTATTTTTCCTGATAAAGGGAGAATTGTAATTTGCCCTCCTAATGTTTGCACTAAATTTCATTTTGTCTATTTGTTTGAATTTGATTGGTCTAATAAGACTCATGACTTTGAACAAGATTGTCCTTTCAAATTCTTAATGGATTTTGTAAAGTTCCAAGATTTCAAGAATATCTAGGATTCCATATCCTGTTGATCTTGTTAAAATTTAACATTTGGAATTAAATTAAAAATTAAACATAATTAAATAAAATTAAATAAAATTGTCAAAGGTTAGGAAAGGAAACAAAATTTTAGGGAAAAAGAAAACTGAAACCCCCACGGTGCCAATTTTTGGGCTGTATAATAAGGTTATTTTAGTGTAACTGACTCACAATCCTAGAATCTATTGTAGACTATAACAGGTATTCAATCGACCTAGATGAAACCAATTAGTGGCAACTCCTAAAAACATATTGTTACAGCTTAGTGACTCCATTAGGGACAAGTCTAGCCATAAAAGAGTTTGGTTTTCCTGTTTTTTTCTTTATTTGCTTGTTTCTTACTTATTGACTTGATGTGTTGTATTTTCTTAGGTTCCGGCACTCACACTTTTTAACATGCATTTTGAGCTCAATACCCAAGCACACTTCAACAAAATTTTGCAAAACACCCGGGTTAGGCTAATCATGTGAGACAATACTCTACACATTTTCTTTAATCGGTAATAGTATGTAGTGTTTCCCAAGTGTGACGATAGTCATCTCATGGGACCATAAAAGCTACGACTTGAATTAATCCTTTCTCACGTAACCTTTGTGGGTGAGAAATTTAGCATTTTTTAGTCTGATAGAACTTAGTAAAAAGGATTCAGAAACCAACCCATAATCTACTTTTCAAAATAGTGGTTGTAGATCCATTTATTAAGATTTCCATTGCAACATATTCGCTTAGTTAACTTACTTCGTAGTTCTTTTATCACCATTAGAAACATGCTATTTAATTGTTTATCTTTGCCTTCTTACACTTATTATATGTTTCTTACTTTTTATTTTCAAGACTTTGTATGTATCTTTTGAACTTAACCTCATATATCTTTATTGTTTTTCTTCGATGGTCTGCATTGCATATTCATGCATACATGCATCAAATCATACATATAAAATCTAAAACAAATTTTGCTTTTTAAAAGGGGAAAAGATTGGCACTTAACATGCATATTCAACCCGGCTTCAAGCAAGACTAATTGTGGAGCAAATAGAAGGACATCTCAATGAGCTCGAGTCAAAGATAAAGAGCATGGTTGAACAAATGAACCAACTAGTGGAATTAATCAAGGGGAAGACAATGTAAGCCCCGTCAAATACACACAAGATCCCATATACTCTCTCAGATTCATTCCACAATGGATTTCAGTTCAAGAAAAGAATTTCCAAGACTCAGATCCATTAGATGCCATTCATTTGAGAGATAATCTATTCTATGAGCCACCATTGAAAGAAGAAGAGGACACTCAAAGGCTTAAGATCATAGAAAAAAGGCTTCACTCCATTAAAGGTGGCACCATATTTGGATGGCTCTCAGTTGATAATCTTTGTCTAGTGCTTGATGTAGTAATTCCCTCAAATTTTAAAGGTGTTAGAATTTGAGAAATTTTATGGGATGACCTCACCACATTCTCATCTCACATTCTTTTTAAGGAATATGCAACCTTTTAACAAGGATGAGAAAGTCTAGATTGCTCTTTTTTAAAAAAGTCTCACAAAGTCAGCATTGTAATGGTGCATGAGTTTGAGTTCCAGAAATATCAAATTTTGGAATGACCTTGCTCATGCTTTTTTGAACAATTACAAATACGTTAAACAGTTGGCCCCTGACCGTTAAGTTTTGCAAAATTTTGAAAGACGACAACAAGAGTCATTTAGGGAATACATACAAAGGTAGAAAGAATTAGTAGCACAGGTTTAATCTCTCATGGTTGAAAAAAATATGATCACTTTATTTGTTCAAACTCTAAAAGGGCCATATTATGAAAAGTTAGTCGGTATTGCCTCTAATAGCTTCTTTGATGTCATGTTATCTAAAGAAAGAATTGAATATGGGATAAAATTAAGAGAATTAATAGATTTTATTATTGATGATTAACACATCAGCACTACGGATGTCCTAGTAAAGTGGTAGTCTTCAAGGTTCCTCCATTAGTATCACATGCCACTCATGCAACAAAGCTGCTCAGGTTGATCTGATTTCTACAAGTTACACCAAGCTAATCCCTAAACTCATAGAGTCAAACTTGTTGCCACCCATACCAATAGCAACAAAGATCAATGGGCCTTATCTTCTAAGTTGGTATGATCCAAATGTCAAATGTAACTACCACATAGGCTCAATTAGGAATTCAATTAAAAATTGTGCAGCACTAAAACTCAAGGTTCAGTAGTTGATTGATTCCAAATGGCCAGATCCCAATGTGATTGGTAATTGAAAGTGAAGATTTTGAGCTGGAATTACATTGACTTTGGAAGGACTTCAAGTTAGACCTGACCTAGCAATTCACACACACACTTATGAATGACAGGGAATCCTTTGAGTGAACTTATATCTTTTGATAGTTTGTCAAAGTAATTTAATAGTAAAAATCTTTCAGATTTAGTCAAGAATCTAGGGTGTAGTCTTTGTTAAATGGATATCTGTTATTCTTTTCTGTCTAATAAAGAGATATAATGTGTGCATTCCATCACTTTTTACCAAAAATGTAATTTTACATCTATCTCATACTCTTTGCCATTATGTTATTCATTTCACCATCTTGCAATCGTGTTTATCTTTTGTAAACAAGCACAAATGTGACAAAGCTACTTGTGGGTGAAAATGAAAGTTAAGGGAGATTTGATGGAGGTGATTTTGGAAAAACTACCTAATCTAGTGAAAAAGAACTTAAATATTACAACTCAACTTTCATTATACAAAAGCAAAAAGAAGTGCACAGTGGTTATCAACATCATTGTAATAAGTTTTTGGTTAGCTTTTGAAGAAGGTAGTCCTCATATTAAATGGATTCTATGGCATCCCAATTCTCATGAATGCTCAATATAAGAAAATGGTCTCAATTCTCCACAGCGCAAGTTTCAAAAAGGAAATAAGTTTATCCTTTCCATCAAAAGGCAACAAAGGGAAATTAAAAAAAAAATTAAGAGTAAGCACAAGCAACTAATGTCACTTGATTCGTCTAGCTTAAAAAGGGATATCTAGCATATCACATATCAAAGTCATAGCTTACAAAAGAAAAAAAGAGAGAAAAAGATAAGGGCTTGCTAGGTTGTTAATCTCAAACACAACCCAGGCAAAAGTTAAAGCAAAAGAAAGAAATGAAATGAAATGAAAAAAAAAAAGAAAAAGTGAGGTATGGATTCTAGATCAAAAACCTACAAACGCAATTTAGAAGATAAAGGCAACATTCAAAGTAAGTTTACATATAGATTAGGAGAGTTGGGAGGGGGCAACAAATGATATCTAACTTTTTGAAAAATGTGGTAAGTTTGAGGCTATCACTATTGAGTTTTTCAAGGCAATCAGATCTACTCAAGAATGGCATTAAAAAGCTCTTCTTTCATACCATTCAAACTTAACTTTCCTCAACCTAACACTTGTATCTCGATATTATTCTCATTTATTTAAAAGGCTATCATTTTGAAACTTATATATACCTTTTTACCTTGTACATTTTATATCTTTGAGTTTGAAAGGGGAAGAATAACAAGACATCTTAATCAAATACAACGACAGTGTAGTTATTTTTCTTCAAGGCTAAACCATTATTCATTAATGTGTGTAGGCTTAAAAGTGGGGAGATAACTCGAGACTTTCTTTAAGAAAGTGTAGTTCTTGCAAGAGAAATTCACAATCAAGTGTCATAATGAAGGTTTAGAAAGGCATGACCTTTATAAATCAAAAGAAGGTAATACATTCATCCATATAGACACCATATTTAGGGGCCAAAGCAATCTCTATGAAGCGTAAGGAGAGCACTACCAGCAATGAAACTCAATAGATAAGGGGGCAAGCTTTATGGATCAGAATTTAATTTGGAGGAAAAGTAATCATTTGTACGATAACATAGGAAATGAGTAAGCGCCATCATAATCACAAGGAAAAGAAGGGAACCAAGATGCATTGATAATTGAGCATTCAGATAGCATGAAATCCATAATAAGGTAAGGACGATTTTCAAATAGCTCATGGAAAAGAATCATAAAAGATAATGTTGAAGGAATCATATAATTCACTCATGCATCATGGTTTTCATGAAGGTCATTTTAAAAATGTAAAGATTAATAATCATGCATCATAAGCATTATCATATCATTTCCATCATACTTTTATCACAACCAGGTTTCAATAAAGCTTGGTGCACATATCTAAGGAGGAATTCAGTTAAAGTACATTAATAGAAGACATTTTGGATAAGGGAAAGAGAGAGTGTGTTTTAACCATTTAACATCTACAAAGGTTTAAAGACTATAATTTCTCAATGCTATCAGAGCGAATGAAGTTTTACAGTCTAGGTAAGTTCACATAAATTGAGACCAATTTACCAATTTCATGACATATAAGTTAAACTAAGGTTTCAAAGAGAAAGTATTTTTTTTCCTCGTAATCGAAAGTAATTTTCTTCCTCGTAACTTAGGTCAAACCAAGGTTTTAAATAAAAAAGGTTTATCTACATTGTCACATCTAAATGAAAGCTAAACTAAAGTTTTAAAAAAAAAGTAATTTTCTTCCTCGTAACTTGGGTCAAAATTGAGGTTTTAAATAAGAAAGGTTTCTTTACCTTGTCACATCTAAATGAAAGCTAAATTGAAGTTTCAAAGAGAAGATAATTCTTTTAATTGTAACTTGGATCAAACCAAGGTTTTAAATGAAAAAGGTTTCTTTACCTCATCACATCTACTACAGGGTATCAATTTTTTGGCACTATAATTAGGTTATTTTAGTATAACCAACTCACAATCTTAGAATCTCTCACAAATCATAATAGGTATCCAATTGACCTAGGCAAAACTGATTGGTGGCGACTCCTAAAAACACATTGTACACACATCGCTAAAAACCCTTCTTACAGTTTATAGTTGTCATGAGCATCAAGTAAGTTAAATTCTAATGTTTCTTATAATCAAACGACAACTTTTTATTCATTGGAATTTTCAATTGACGAGCTAGCTCCTCAAATTTCTCCACTATCTTTGGAGAAATAGTTCAGAACAAGACACTATCATGAATATTTTTTATAAAACCCTCAATAACATCCAAACCACTTTTGACATTGATGGTCAATATATGTGCACAACATCTCATATGGAAAAAATTTCTATTAAATAATAAAGAACATTTACTGATTTTAACAACCAAGTCTTTAATAACACTATCATTCACAGACCAATTGTCAACAATGATTGTAGAAAGTTTTCTATCAATATTCCAATCAAGCAAGCGATCCATCAAATACTTCACAATCACATCCTTTGTATGTAGAGTAGGAACCTATTCAAATCTACATGCAAAATATTTAATATACAATTCATAAGAAACATGCACAAACAACCAACTAATTACTTAATATATAAAATATATAATATACCTTATGATGTGCTTTTATATACTCCAAGTGTTGTCAATGAAATAGGTGGTAACTGCCATATACCTTTTTTTGTGATGATCTGATGTCCACATGTCAGTTGTAATAACCATTCTCCTTTCATTGACATCTAAGAAACTCATCACTTGCTTCTTAAAATCCTTATGGAGCCTTAAAATGTCACGTTTAATTGTTCTTCTAGAAGCACCTTAAATAGTAGTTGCAAAGTGCTAAAATACTCCCTAAATCCAACATGATCAACAATGGATAATGGATACTCATGTAGAACTATCATTTGAGTTAAATTTTTTCTTGATGTCTTCTTATCAAAAGTGCAGTTCCCGATAGTCATTTTTCAATCAACCTTGGCTTGATTGTTGGACCCTACAACTTGATTCATATCAAGTTTGAGCTTCTTATTTCGGCACCTATCAATATGGTTTTTTAGATGAGTTGTCCCACTTTTTTTCCCACCCGCAACTGATCTCTTACAACCATTGCATATTGCCTAATAATTTCCACCAATTTGTTGTTTTGTAAAGAACTGTCAAACATGAGATTTAAGTTTACTTCTACCAGCACCCAGCACCACTTCCACTCCCTATCATAGTTGATGCTAACATCTCATCTTCACCGACTGGGGTTTGTATGGTTGGATTCATATCATTGTCATCTGCCTGAGATGTCGAGTATGAATCCTTCTCCATTTTACCTGAAAAAAAGATGTACATAGAGCTGTGAGGCAAGCAATAAGTAATGAATCATAAATGGTAGTATATTCAAAATGATAGATTATATGCATTACTTAAAAAACTGAACCAAGGTCCTTAAGATAAAGGAAAAATAATTAAGGCAATAATTCAGATGGTGCTTAAACAAAACATGGCCTAATTTCTTGTACAACAAATAAGGCAAAAAAAAAAGTATTAAATCAATATATCAAGTAACAATAACTTTTAAGACTTGCAAATGGAACTTACATATCCAACTCTCCTCGAACAATACTTGTATATTTCTATGCTATTTAATTTTATATAATTGTCTGGCTGGCCATGCAATATTTCTTCCAGAAACCAATAGTGCTTTTCTATTTGATCCAACATAGTTCTTATGCCTAAATAAAGAAATCGTTTCAACTTGGATCTTGGTTAGTATAAGCCTATGCAATCAATACCTTAAGCATGACTCGATAAAATGCTCTCAACCAACAAAAATCATGCAGACAATTCAATACTCAAGAGATATATATAAAAATTCTCAACTTCTATATGAATTGAACCTCAGATATTACTTATGGAGAATTAAGTCCCTTGCCAGTTAAATGAGCTCTTAATTTCTCTTTTCTGTGGCAAGCCTTATTTGATTAAAAATCATCAAACATGTTTCAAGATTATGTATAAATAAGTAGTGAAAACTCAAGCACTTGTCTAAAAGTCACATGTCCCTGTAAAAAATGTAATAAATTTGAATCCACTATTATGATAAGATGAGGGCACCTGTAATTCAATTTATAGTAGAAGGCAGAACGAAATTTCTTTGAACTTTTTCTCCTACTTTTTCAGCAACCAAACAAAACTGGTTAAAATATATATACACAGGATATAATTTCATAGTTGCTTATCGATTCAATCAAAAGAAATTTTTACGTGAGCTTTCAGGTACATTCTTGTTTTTGGCAAACTCAAGTATCAATCAATGGCGTCCATCTCTACCATCGGATTCTTTCTCAATTTGTTGCCTCTACTTCTCGGCAAGCTTCTTAAGAGTAGATTGTATATTACGGCTACCGATCAGCAATCAAGCCACGATTTATGGATCCCTTCTTGAACTGAGACTCTTTAAATTTCTTTTGGGTGTTCTCCCTCAAGACCTCCTTCAACTTTTGCTGAAATCAAGGATCAGTGAATTGAGGATACAAACAAGTATGCTTGATATGAATTTCATTTCCTAAACCCTTGCTCCATAGAGCTTTGGCAAAGCTCTAAACTCACCCTGTTTCTTAAAATCTTATCGGTCGATCATGACCTGATCCACCGCAAAATTGTTGGATTATTTAAAAAGCCGATTCCACCAAAGTGGGTTGAATCGGAGCTCCATTGGAGTAAAGATCCATGCCCATCTCTAATACAGTCATTTTTTAATATTAAAAATCAATTGATTAATTTCACTTTGAGACTCAAACTCTAGTTCTTGTTTAACTTTACTCCTTAACATATAAATTATTTCATTATTTATCTTTTTCAAATAATATAATATACTACATCTTTATATATGTTGTTCCTTTCAAGTCACCATCTCCTAATTATTTTTTTCTTATGATTATATTTTTATTTATTTTTCATTATCTGTACATTTTTTTATCTTTCTATTTTTCATTTTTAAAATATTTATAATTAAGGATATCATTTTTATTTTAAAATTGATTGTAGTTATTTATTTATTTATTTATTTCTATTTAGAAGCTTTACAAGCATCCTCATTTTTTTTTCAAAACTTATTATGATAACTATTAAATCTAAAATTGAAGAAATGATAAGGCTTATATTTACAATAATATGAAAACTTCAAAATTTCTTTTGTTTCAATTAATACATAATTATTCATTTTTTAAAAATTTTAGTTTTATATATTTATTCATTAATTAATTATTTTATAAGAAGGTCTTGTTTAATAAAATGCTTATTGACTATTTAATAATTTCTAAGATACTTAGATGGTTTTCAGTTATAATTCTTTGACTTTATCTTTAATTTTGAGTGAAATTGGGATCGCTAAAAGATTACTTTTTTGGGGTTACAATTTACCAACTTTTCACATTTATACTCTTTTGGAAAGTATTCTTTGTTATTATTCTTGCTCAAAAGATGATGCTACTCGATAAAAAATATTGCTCTTTATTGTATTCCATTTTCTAGCCATCACCATTAGTCCAAGAGTTAATGTATTTTTTTAGTTAAGGAAATCAAGAAACATTTTACTAAATAAGTTCTTCTTAAAAATTAATTAATTAATATATGCAAAAAAAAATTACATTAAAATGACCAAATATTCCATTAACATGAAAAAAGTGAATTTTAAAGTTTCCATATTTTTATAAAATAAGCAGTATCATTTTTTTTATTTTTAGCTTTCATAGTTACAATTACAAGTTTTGAAAAAAGTAAATGGGATAGAAAGTAACAACTAATTGTAAAAAGTAAAATTACATTATTAATTAAAGGTGTTTAAAGAATTGAAAAATATAAAAAATTACATATAAATAATGAAAAGTAAATAAAAATAAGTACCAAGAAAAAAATAATAGGATAAGTAAAAGGAACAATATATATAAATATATTATGTCATTTGAAAAAAAAAAAAAAATATATTATGTCATTTGAAAAAAAAAAAAGTAATGAAGCAACTTATATGTTATGTAGAAAACTTAAAAGATAATTAAAAGTTGGGGTATCAAAGTATAATTAATCCATTGATGTTAATTTGGAAAAAAGACTATAGGGGATGAGTGTATATTTCTTAAACCTTAGGAAACTTTTAAGAGATTTTTGAAATATGATGAGGTAAAATGTAATTTAGGCTAAATGTTACAAGGGCAAAATGTAATTTGTGACGGCCCTCGGAGCTATGAGTCTAATCAGCTAGGTAATTAATTAATTTAATAACTTACACTTTAGATAATTTATTTGCAAGCTAGGTCTCGGTAATTTAGGGTCCAGTAGTTAAAAATGAATAAAATTGATCATTTAAGCAAGCCGGGCCAAGAGGGGTATTTTGGTCATTTCATAAAGTGACCCATTTTTTATTGCATGGTTGGATAGAGCATGAAAAAAATATTAAATTTGAGGTATCACTGTTTTTCGTGATTTCCGCTCTATCATCGTGAATTTTTTTGGATTAACTAAATTGTTCAGAAGTGGTTTAAATGTAACCCGTTAAAGGTAGGGACAAAAGGGAATATAACTGAAAGGCTTGGACTGGCCGCGTATTTATATCGGTGAAGGAACCAGGCGTGGCATAATGCCAACATTGGTCCTGAAGCTCTAAGCGTGTTACGAATAAACCTAAATTTAATGGAGAGTACAAAGTGGACACCGAGCACGTGATTTTTTTAAAGTGAGGCGGTGGTGTCTTATTTAAGTCAACCGGGTCATTTCTTCCACACCTAACCACCCGAAACTTTACCCCTCTTCCCAGAAAAACCATGGATGAACTTGGTTAAGCTTCCAGCAGCCAGATCCTCTCAAATTAACCATAAATTAAGTAAGTTTTTGAAGAAAAATCAAGTATGAAGCAATCCTAAGCTTAATTTTCAAGCTATTTGTTTAAGTAAGTTCTAATTTTTATTTCCCCTATTTTCAAGCTTCATTTCAATCCTGTAGCTACTGCAAATGATTATTAAGTTGGCTTTCTTGATGCTTGATAGGAGAAAACAAGCAAGAAAAGCTTGGAAATTAAGTTTGTAAAAGAAAGGGCCTTAGGTACGGTTGATTTTGGAAAAAAAAGGATCTACCGATTCTCCATTTAATTCTAGCTTTTAATTGTTTATTTTGGGCTGTAATATGGCTGAAATTGCTGGAAAAAAATAATGAAAAAATGAACAAGAAGTCCTTCTAATTAAATATGGTGAGTAAAGAAGAACAAAGGTTTTGTTAAGGGCCGATTGACTAAATCCATGAAAAGGGTTAAGTTAATCATTTAAACCATAGTGGGAATTATTAATTTTTGGCCTAAAGAATGGTTGTCTTATTGTTAAATGATCAATTATAGGTAATCACTCAAGCTACTATAGGAAGACCCTAAAAGAGACTAGAACTGAGACAAAAGGCTAAGTACTTGAAGCTTGCAAATTAAGTTATCTAAGGTAAGGATTATTTAATTTATATACATATGTGTTAAATAAATTTGGCTATGATACTTGTATATCAAGTGGCCGAATTATCTATAAATTTAACAAGCATATGATTTGAGTATTTATGGCTATTTAAGAAGCTTAGATGGTTGGGTTTGGTAGAAAACCAAACTATGAAGTGCATATGAAGTGTGTAAGTGCATGTTTGTAAACTTCCATGTATAGGCTACATGGACCTTGGTATGGTCTAATTTGTGGAGAGTATGATGGTTTGAGAACCTAAGATACCTAAGGTCACCATGATGGGCCAAGGCTTAGGTGAACCTAAGAGGGGGAGGTATCCTCAACCACTCACAAAAGGGTAAATTGCACGCGTTACCCCCAACCTTTTAATTTTGTTTCTGTTCTAACCCCAACCTTCATTTTGTTCGTTGCGCCTATCTAACGTGGCTAAAACGTTCCATTTTGAACCTTTTTTTGATGGAATCCGTTATATTGGATGGAAAATGACACGTCAACATAAAATTGTAGGGGAAAATATTTGTTTTAACCCTTGTAAACATTTTCGTTGCCAAAAAAAAGCCATAACATTTTCAAATCTCCCTCTTCTCCCTTCCCCACGGTGCCATCTCCAGCGGCTCCATCTTCAGCCTTCCTCTCCTCCCTCTCCTGCGACAACCTTGTACTCCATTCACTCACCCACTCCTCCGATTCCCTCTCCCCACCGCCATCGAGATACCTCTTCCGATTCCTTCCTTGAAACACTAACCTCCTATCCTCGCGGCCCCCTGGTTTTTCCCCTCAGTTGCCCGATGCGGGCTACCCTTCCCTAGAACCCTAAGCTCCTCCCTTAACTACCGCCGCCCCTGATCCTTCCCTACAATGCTGTCCTGTTGCCGATCCACCACCAGAGATTCCTGTCAATTGTCGTCATCACCTTGTCTCTCGCCACGCCGCATCCTCTGATCTTAAAAAAACTTTGGTGCCATTGTAATGCATCATCTTCCAAATGAATGGACCTGATTTCAGCGATTTCAGCGACATTATCAATAATAAAAAATTGGTTGCACATGAAGAGCCACCCATCTGCGTTGTTTCCGTTGAAGTGAGGAAACTTGAGCTTGGATAGGCGAGTGAAATTCAGATTTCCAGTAGTAGCTGCCGTTGCCGGAGGATTTTGCTGGCCCATCGACTGGTTTGTCGGTGTAACTCCATTCGCAACTCCCAACTGACTCTGATTTTGAATCGTCAAAGCCAATCCAGTCACCATCTCTTTGAGCAAGTTGATCTCACTCACGAGCAAAAGCCATGAAATCTTCGACAGATTTCTTCCATCCTTGATTCCTTGTCCCGTCAGCCATGGTGCCAAGATCAATGCTCTGATACAAAAAATGTTATAATCAGAAACGAGCAGCTTTATTTTTAGGGATTCTGGAGAAAGAAAGAACAAAAACTGAAAAGAACAGAGACTTACAACTCAACCGCCATTGCTCCCTGTGCACGCATTCGGAAGCTCGCTAGGCCATCACTCGTCCAGGCCCAGGCAGTCGCTTGTGCACCCGTTACCGCCACGAGAGGAATCGAAGATAACCCGTAGGATGACCCGCCAACCCGACCCCAATCTTCTGCATTTGACCCAGTTAACCTTTATCTCTTGGGTAAAACCTCTCTTAAGCCTTCCCACAACTCCGATTCCCACTCCTCCGATTCCCGAACGGGTTTGAATCTTCTGCAAGATTTGAAATTTCCGCTCTTGACATATAAACCTCTGGGTTGGGATGGAGTAAAAGCAGAGTAACAACAATGGGTGGCCATGGAAGAAGCATAATCTACAGTTCCTCTTCTTCATCATCTTTCACAGCCCACCATTCCCATAATCTACAGTTGGCTGGAGAAATTTTAAGGTTTTTTTGTTAGATTTAAAAGTTTTAAGACATTTTTGGGAAAAGGGATTTTTACAAGGGTTAAAATAAGTATTTTTCCCTATAGTAATCTGGTGACGTGGCTTTTTCCATCCAAGATAACTATTTCCGTCCAAAATGGGGCTAAAATGAAACGATTTATTGAGGTTAGGGATACGCTACGAGCAAAGTGAAGGTTAGGGTTAGAAATGAAACAATAATTAAAGGTTGGGGGTAGCAGATGTAATTTACCCACTCACAAAATGTTGGAATGCTAGCACTAATACATGCATTTAAATAAGCAAATAGTTAACTCCTGTACATAAAATAAGGGATTTTAGCAAATACTAAGAAGCTTTCAAAGCAGTATTTGTATGGACAAGTTGGACTTGTCAATTGCAAGACAAATGGGTAAAGGAATTGTGGGAATTAGCTACTCCCATGATTATTGGCCAATAATACAAGTTCCTAGCACTATGACTTGAGCTCAAGTGCACTATGCATATATCGACATCCTTATGGATAATATGCACGGTTCTATATTGTTGATTTTCTTGCAGGTCATAACCCTTACTGAGAACTTTTGCTTCTCACATCCCTTGCATATTTTTTGTGCAGATACTGGTGGACCTGGGGCTAATAACCAATAAAGAAACTGTTTGTTACTCCCTCCGTCCCAAAATTTTTGCACCATTTTCCTTTTTGGGATGTCCCAAAATCTTTGCACCATTTCCCTTTTTAGCAAGTTTTTATAATAAATTTACCACATTACCCTTATTTTATTTTTTACTTCACTATTTTACTTAAGAAAAACAAAATTCATAAATCGCCTCGATTTCCTCTTCTCCGATCCCTTGCTCCACCCACGCACAAACCATGGCTGCCGTTTCAACAGCCAATTGGCCGCCCAGATCTGCTGCTCGATTAGGATCCGAAGAAGGTAGAGAGGAGAGAGGAGGACGGAGGCGAAAGAAGGGAGATCGACGCGGGATTGGGGCAAATGGGTGTCTGAAATTCACTAGCTTCGGAGGAGATCGACACGGCATGGAGATCGACGGAGAACGAGGACCTCGATTCTCCCCTTTCGGCGGCGCTGAGGTGGAAGGCCACATGGGCTTGGTTTACCGGTGGCAGGCGACCTTGAGGAGGGTGACCGGCAGCTGGCGGCGTCGAGGACGGCGAGGCGAAAGGAGGACGAGATTGCGATCCGTCTCTTCCTCACTACTTCGACGTTCGACGGCATAGCGAGGACAGAGGACAGAGGACCGGCGAGGGGGAAAACGGGGAGAAGGACGCGAGGACCGGCGAAGAGGTCGGGGCAAATTTGGAAGATTTGCGTAAAAACGCTGCTCGCCTAAAACCACGTGCAATACCAAATGGAGCAAAAATTACGGGACGGAGGGAGTAGTATTTTGATACTAGGTGTGCAGGAGTTAATTATTATTATACATTATTATTAAGTTTCTTTCTTGCAGGTTCCTAATTACTGGAATACTAACTTACTGGCCTTTGTTGTACAGAGGCAAGAAACAGGGAATACCTGAACACTATAGTGACCCCATTTTTGGCAGTGTAACTTAGGTGGGATTGGATCCCAAGATTCTCAATGTGCAACACATGTATAACACTTTTGTGTATGATGTATATATATGTGTGTGAAAGTTATGCCTCTGGTAAATGGTATGGAACTAGTGGTTGTGTTCCCTAGTAGCTTGTATGGATTCACGATGCATAATAGTATGTTTCATATAAATGCATGTTTAAAGTGTTGGCTAGTTGCATATCGATTATATATTATTTTTATGGTCATTGACCTACAGTCATAGTAAGGCATAGTATAAAATAGTATTGCATTAAGGATTTAATCAATTAGCAGGCCCACTAAGGACAAATTTACACAGGCCTAACACTGAATGAGTGTAAGGTTCCTGGAGTCCTATATGACTAAGATAGGATTAAGGTACAAGGCCTGTGACATAATTCACCCATGATAAACTATCCATTTCCATCAGTTTATTGTTTTCATCCCCGTTTGTTTTCAATTGTATCGAGATATGCTAGATCAAGAAAAATTGAAGTGGCAAGAAGATGATCAAATATTGTTCTGTAAATAATATTGTTTTATTCAGTAAAAAATATTGTTCTATTTATATAAGTTTATTGTTCCGTAATACGTTGTTCACTTCATAAGAAATATTGTTCTGTAAATAATGATATTCTTTTTAGTAAAATGTGTTGTTCCATTCACACAAATATGTTGTTCTGTGATATAATATTAACCTCATAAGAAATGTTGTTTGATAAATAATGTCATTCATTTGAGCAAAAAAGTATTGTTTCATTCACATAAATGTGTTATTCTATAAAATGCCCTTCACTTTGTAAGAAATGTTATTTTATAAATAATGTTGTTCATTTTAGTAAGAAGTGTTATTATATTTAAAAAAATATGCTATTTTGTAAAATACTTTTTATTTCATAAAAAATACTGTTCATAAATAATGGTATTCTATTTAATAAGAAATGTTATATCAATCATACAAATTTGATACTCTATGAAATGTTGTTCATTTCCTAAAAAATATTGTTGTTATTTTTAGTAATAAATGTTGTTTCATTCAAACAACTTTGTTATTTTGTAATATATTATTCATTTTGTAAGATACGATGCTCAAGACATAGTGACAGTTTTGTAAGAAGTGTTAATTCATTTCATAAGATATATTATTTAAAACGCAGTGATATTTTTATAAATAAAGCAAAACTAAGGTAGTAGATTACGATACTAGGTCATCATATAACTACTTTTTTTCTTTTTATTTTGTGTTTGTCCCATCATAAATGAAGTTTTAGCATGAGTTTTGTTCCAATTAATTCTAGGTTGTATCTTTCAGGTGCATCCTTATTTTGATGAAAGTAGAAAACTAATTTCCTTTATCTACCTTATGTGTAATGTTGCGGAGATGTTGTTAACCGTCCACTGAGTGACATTTTATGTTCTTGTTGTTCTAAAGTAATTTATTCCATTGGTTGTAGATGTTATATGACTTATTACTAATTGGAGTCATTTTTTCTCAAAACACACACACACACACACACACTGTTAGCTTATTAGCTATATACCTTATACAATTACACCCTTATTTTAGATTCAAGAAACTTAGATGATAATGGTTTAACATGCTAAAGGATTGTTAGGTAGCACCTACAGGGAGGTGAATGAAGTTGCTTCTGAGTTGGCAGTCACCTATGTCTTTTCTTTCTAATTGTGGTGGGACCTTACTTTGATTTTGTCAATTGCCTAATGCATGCTAGGTTTTGCACTAGACATTGATCATCAATAAAATTATCTTATATATATATATATAAAGAAGTGCATTAAGTTTTCTTCGAGTACTTGCATGCCATGTCATCCAATGCGTGCCCTACTATGCTAAACCTATGACACATGTGTTATGACATGACACCAACATATGCTAGGCACATTTTTTCTAATAATTATGTTGAGGGAAATTTACAAAAAGTTGTTTAAGGTTTAACCTAATCTACATTTTTGCCATATTTGTTTTTAGAAACCTACCTTGTCCTTTTTAAGTATAGGCTTTATCACACACTCTTAGTTAATATAGTTGGCTTAAATGCTTTTATTACTCATAATGTTTTGATATAAATGTGATAATCAACCCCAAGATTTATCAAGTTACCTCCAACCTAATTTCTTGCGAAATTCTTATGTTTAGAAACGTGCTACTATCATCATTCAGTAATTTCCCTATAAAAGTGGAAGATCAAATTTTTCATTTGATTTACTTGCAAACAATCATCCATGCATGTATGTAGTACATAGCCTTGAATGAAGAAGCACAAATTGTTCCCAAATCAGACAAAAATTGTTCATTAAATTATTGTCAATAACAACATTACTTTGAATTCATTTTGATGGTTTTTTTCAACAACACACATCAACCAAATCATTTAAATAAAGCTTGGAGATGTTGAAATGCCTTAATGATCTTAAAATTCTCTAACATCATCGTGATGTAACCTCTAGTCGATAGCCTATTAGTGGCTAACAAAGTTAGTAGTTGTTCGTCCTGGAGATAACTTGGACAGTTGTTCACCCTTTGTATCTTCAAACTCTGATTTTAGAGTTGAGCCAAGATTTTAAGTTAGGGGCTAGGTTTCATTTTGAAAGTGTTAAAAGATTATAAAGGTCATAGTAGAGATAATGAGGTTTTTTTAGTTTTATCTTTATATATACATATGCATTAATATATATAATTTGCAAGAATTTTACTGTGGGGCCGGGAACCCTTAGTCCACCACTTCCTCCGCCTCTGGTCTAATTGTCACCATGTCCGGCTCATATTCTCAATGTCCATCTATTGAGAAATGCCTATGAAACAAATGAAAGGCAAAAGTCTAATGGATGAATAAACTATGAAAATTAAATTGGGACTAATTTCTAATTTTTAGAAGATTTCCTAGTTTTTGAGTTTTTCTTCACGAGCTCTTCAAGACACAAAATTCCTCCTTTCAAACTCGAGTCTATATCTTTACATGCCCGATTGATTTGAATTCATCATCGAGGATTTTGTTGGATCACGATGCCTTAATCTGACCATCCAAGGCATTAATCATCATGGGGAAAAGTTTGGGTTTTGCTCCATATGACATGGGAAACAAAAATTTCATGGTAATTATGCATTATCATGTCCTTAGATTAGTAATTTGAAGTTGTAAGATTGGTAAATTGAGAATGAAAGGTAGTTTGTTAGATACAAAATTTTGGGAACCAAAGTTTCTAGACAAAGAAAGCTCATAAATAAGTTGGCTTTTTCCTATTTTTTGGCTATGAAATGCAATGGATCTCACTATTAACTAAGTGGGTATGTGTAGATTTTTTAAAATAGAGGGTGTAAGTGTAGGTTACACTAAATTTCAAGGAACATTTTGTAATTTTTTCCCTTATAATTATTCTAGGGCTTGCATTTCCATGTCATTTGAACCATGTGGTACATGTGTACCTTGGCATGGTTCAAAAAGACATTGCATGTTTTGTATTAGCCAACAAAACAGTGATATAAAAAGACACCAATGGGCAAGGCCATGGTTTGAAGAGTGGTGCCGCACTCTATACAAAATAGGCAATCAAAAGTGAATTAATTGCAGTCAAGGTCCTTTAAAATTTGTGTGACGAACCCCTTCACACCTAGGTTAAGGATTGTTCACTCTCAACTCTACTTTTATAATGTACATTGCATGTATCACCTTATCTTGAATTTGGGGGAGTTACTTCTTGTGAAAATATGTACATCAAACGTGTCTAGGTTAGTGTGGAAAGTTAAAAGTCTAGTTGCAAAAAATATCCTGAGATTTAGGTAAAATCATAGATTTTATGTTATAATTTTAGAATTTTCACTTTTGACTCTAAAATATAGCGGAAAAAGATTATTTAGATTATTAACTAATTTTTAATCTATTCTTAGACAATCTAAATTTAGTAAGGAAAAGTTACTGTATAATTTAAATTAGAACTTGAAGATTGATGTTAGTTGCTGTAAAATAAATGTTTAAATGTAAGGATAAAATGTAAGTTTTTGAAATATAAAAAAGCAAATTGTAATTTTGATTCAAATATAAGGGGAGTTTATATTAATTGAAATTTGAATGAACTTTAAATGAGCTTAACTTTAGCCTTTAGGGCTAGTGGTGCACAGTGGGTATGACCGCCATGGCTTAGGCCTAGTTAGCTCAGGCCCGGGCACAGCATGCAAAATTTGTGTTGGGCCAAACTTAGGCTTAGCCTTGGTTTTTATTTTATTTTATTTTTAGTTTTTTAAATTATTTGGAAATTATGATTTTAGAGAAAAACACCACCACCAGTACAATTTTTATTAATAAAAAGCGAAGCAGCACTTACATAACAACTTGGAAAAGGCCTTATATGAGAAAATTGCGAAACATTCCAAAAAGAGCTGAAAATAAAGCCTATGATTTGTGTTGAACAACATAATCAGAACAAATACATACTTAGAACCAAAAAGAAAAACCTAAAATGTGGAAGCCTCATCATCATCGTGCACCTCGTTATCCAAACTATTATGGTCTTGCATTTTTAAGGCAACAAGACCCTAATCAGCTGATCGTTGCTTTCCCCCTTAATGTTTGAACCAGCCCAGCCTGACCTGGACTGACCAAGCAGGTCCAAGCCGTGCCTAGGTCAGGCTCAAATTGGGCCTAGGCTAGTCCTAGGCCGGACTTTGTTTCACATTTTCTCAAGCCCATAAATGACCCATAATTAATTGGGCTTCATTTGTGCTATGCTAGGGCAGGTTTTGACCGAGTTGTGCCCAAGTTTGACCTAGGTCAGTCCTGGGTTACCCGGCCCAGTGTACACCTCTATCAAGGGCTCATCTCCAATACGTCCATTGACATGTTAAGGCTTCATCAGCCCATTTGGAAGCAATTACTTAAATTAGATTAATTTGAAATAATTTATTTTTATTTTTACATGTTATTTTACATGGAAATCAATATCACTTATGTAGATATAATAAATTTTATAAGTTTAACTTCAAATATATTTCACCACAAAATATACCGAAAGTTTTTCTTTTATTTTTTTTAAAAAATAATTGTTACAAATGGTCCATCACATACTCCCTCCATCTTACATTCTTTGTAACATTTTTCTTTCTAGGTTGTCCCAAATTCGTTGAAACATTTTCTTATTTAGTAAACTTTTCTCATTCCATTTACTATCATACCCCCATTTTAACTCATCTCATCTTTTTTTTTCTCTCTCTCTCTCTTGCTCGCTCGCTCACTTGCTATCTTTTCGCCATTTCATCTCTATGCTCACCTTTTTTTTTCATTCGGTTGTGGTTTTGGTGGAGATATCGACAGCAATCGAAGACAATCTGATGGTGATTTGATGGCAGAGATAGGCGACGAGGTGATGACGACGACTTGATAGGTGAGGTGATTCGACAACGATAGGCAACAAGGTGATGGACAGCAATTTGATGGCGAAGATAGAAGACGATTCAATGGCTGAGATAGGCGACGAACGAAGGGTAAAGGTGATGAGGCAACAGTAGATCAAGGTGAATCATTTGTGACAGTAGATTGAGGTGAATCGCTGTCCTCCCCCACCTCCAATTGCTCTGATTAACAGATTCACACCGTGACAGGGATTGGGATAGAAACTAGAATTAAAACGCAAATGGAGATAGGTCTGGCCAAAACTAAAGGCTTAAAACGACAGAGAAGACAAAGGGTAAAACTGGGAACAATGGTGTAGCAACATAGTTTTAGGAGTCGCCACCAATTGATTTTGCCTAAGTCGATTGGATATCTGTTATGGTTTATAAGAGATTTTGAGATCGTGAGTTAGTTACATTAAAATAACCTTATTATAGTGCATGGAAATTGGTGCCATTCAGTTCGGTTTTATCTTTTTCATAAATCATTATTTCTTAACTTAATCTTTGATAAAAAAATATGATTTTTATGAATTTTATTTAATTATGTTTGATTTTTAATTGATTTAATTTCAAATCATGAGTCTTATTAGACTAATGAGATATGGAATTTTAATTAGATATTCTTGAAATCTTGGGACTTTACCAAATCCATGAAGAATTTTAAAAAACCATCTTGTTCTTGGCCATGAGTTTTTTCAGACCAATCGAATTCAAACGAATATTATGTACATCACCAATAATGGATTCTTTTAAAATTTTTGCTATGTGTTAGAAAATTGGCTCTATTAAGTCTCTTCCTAATTCCTAGATGCATCATGAGATTCAAAATAAAGAAAAATCAAAACTATTCTAAAAAAACTCAAAATTGGTTAAATTTAATTAAATACTAGAAATCATGAAAAATATTGGTGCAAGTTGTTTGAAAATGACTCAATGTAAGAAAAACAAAGTTCTGGTCAGTGGCTAAATTGTAAGAAAATAAACTTCTAGCTCTAGTGACTAAACTGAAAACGAAAGAAACAAAGGTTAGTGACCTGAATGAACAAAATGAACAAACAGAGAGCTAAACGAGGCTTAAACCAGGAGGAAAGGTTGACCGAATCGGATCTGGACCAAAACGGGTTGGGCACGGGTCTTTTGTTCGGATCTTTCTCTAATTCTTTGTTTTCCGGCGACGTAGAGGGGAAGGACCACTTGGGCTTGGCTCGACAATGGCAGGCGACCTTAGGGAGGAGGATATGGTGGCCAATGGGGTCGAGGACGGTAGGATGGAAGGAGGACCGAAGGCGATGGAGCTCGGGCTCCGTTGAACCGACGACGAGAATGGCGATGGGGGTGGCACCTAGGCGGATGACGCTTGGATGGCGTCGCGACAGGGGAGGACGAGCCTGGCTGACGATGTGGAGGCAGAGATGGGGAGTGGCAGCGACGGTGGACGGCGTGACAGGGCAGAGAGAAGCTGAAGCGTCGAAGACTGGAGGGAATGCGAAACGTCGGCTACTGGGGGAGGCGAAGTGTCGGGGATTGGAGGGAATGCGAAACGTCGGCTACTGGGGGAGGCGAAGTGTCGGGGATTGGAGGGAATGCGAAACGTCGGCTACTAGGGGAGGCGGCGATGACTGGGAAAGTTTAAGGTTTGGGGAAGCTAAGAGCGAAAAATCAGGGACCTGGGTCTGTAGTATTCTCTTTCCTCATTAAGAGCTTAGGGTTTCTTCCAATCCGCTCTTTTTTTATCAATTAATGGCCCATACTTATCCTAAGAAAGGCTAGGCGAGATTAGCTAGGTTTAACATAGTTTAAACTTGATCCAAATTCAATTTGAGGAGATTAGGATATAATCTGATAAAATATCAGTTTAAGTCCAACAAAACTCCCAAGCTGCTGATATTGCCCTAAATTCTGTAAGAATTTCAATTTAACCCAAAACTTAAAAGGATTTGTCAATTGAGCCCAAAAGTTCCTAAAATTTTCCAGATTTCCTTAAAATTTCAGGATCTAATCAGATTTGCCCCTAAACTCTCTATTTCTGACAAACCTACCTCGAACGTTCCAATTTTTTCCCAAAATCCTCTAAAAATTTTTGGTTTTTTCCCAAACTTTTCCGTTTTCCCTAAATTGACCCAATAAAACTCTTAGGACTCTAAATTTGTGCCTATACTAAATTAATTCATATTTCTACCCTAGGTGAATACTTTAAACGCCAAAAATCAATAACACCTAAAAAGACCAAGTTGTCCCTGTAAAACTAAAATACTCCTAAACTAATTTTTTCTAATCTAGAATTAAAACAAAAATTAGTACCAGGACAAAATTGAGTATCAACAAATGATAAAAAGTGAGGTTGCCTTAAACTTTGTGTTAAATCAAAACATTTCAAATAATCCGGAACGGATGGAGTATTAAATTGTCTCCAATCATTTGTTTATTACATATCTTCAACTACACTATTTTCTTCTTTTAAAATTCCACCAAACCTTTTCCTTCTCCCCTAACCAAATAATTAGAGTCAACCTCCATTTCGGTTGGAAGAAGAAAAAATAAAAAGAATATTACATCATCTTCAATCATAACACTCGCTTAATTATTCAGAAACGTACACATGATCACTTATCCCAGGTTGTTCCTTTAATTATTTTACTAACCGATTCTCTAGTTAAAGTACTTGATGGGTTTGGGAGCATGAATCTCTATTCATGAAAAGCCTGTCTCTATAATTTATTGATTATTAGCTCATATACTCGCTGAAATTGATATGCTGCCAGGTTTTAGTGTGTTTAATGCAGTATGCCTTCGGGGAAGCAAACAGTGATGCAGATGCATTGGAATCGTTCTTCTCCATTGGAATGTAGGTTTTGAGATGTTTTATTGTGTTTTTCGAGTGTTTATTGTTTTTGATAATTGAGTTTTAATAAAGGTTCTTTATTTAAAAGAAAAAAAGATTAAAAAGTAACCTTGGCTAAGGAGGAGGATTATTATATACATACGCACATACTCATACTTGGAGTGGCCATGTGGCACACCCTGGAATTGGATTTAAAAGGTTAGGATTGTTGGCTGTACACAAACCTACTTTCTAGTTAAATCAAATTAGTTAAGTAATATTTAACAATCCCCAATATCTAGAACATCCCCAAATTTTAAAACCTGTTTCTAAAATATTTAATTTAGGGTCATTTCGTTTTAATTTAACTCACAAATGTTAACATGTTTTTGGGCAATGGATCTAGCCATTGTGATCTTGTAAAAACATTTGCCCCCAAAGTTGAGGGAAATTACAATTCGGCTAGCCTTCCTTATCACTCGCACCTTCCTCGGCCCCATTGCTCCTCGGCTGAACTACCGTGTTGTTGTGGCCCTTCCCTTGATCCTTCGTTCTCTGATTCAACAATAGCCCTTTACACACACTCAACCATCCAAATGATTCAAGAAAAGAGAACAAAATTACGAGACCTTGAATCAGTCATCACCCACACCTCAGTCCCTTGTTGATTCACCTTTCAAATATTGACGAAGATTGGGTTGAGGAGTCATCAAGGCATGAGAATGAAGAACTTGTTTCCTAAGTCAAGAAAGAATTGGTAATTTGCATTTGTGATGGGTTTGAAATTCCAAATCCCAGTGGATTTGGGCATGTTTTGGAAACGAATATTAGGAAGCAGATTTAGAGGGGTGTTCTCCTACGAGCATAGTAGTGGTTGTTTCAACAATGTGAAGGTCAAGAAAGAGGAAACGGCAGGCGCGTGAAGCACCGACTAGTGACCTAGTGATGGAGGTTTGGGAGGTCAACGGGGTTGTAGAGGGAGTTGAGAATCAGAGATAAGATTTGCCTGGGCAAAAGTAAAAACGCATTGTGTGCAGGTGGGAGAGCATTTGATCGGCGTCGATTTGGAGAGTGAGAACAGAAGAGAGAGTGTGAGAGAAGAAGGTACTTCGTATGAGGTGTTTGGACGACCTTACTGTTGCTCATTCTTGATAATGGTTTGACCGTAAAAACAATAAAGGTCGTTTGTGATTCTAGATTCACAAAGCATGACCCGTAAAGTTGGACAACCTCACTTAGCCTTAATGTGTTAACCGATTAAGGTTAACTCCCCCCAAACTGACTATTAGTGTATTGACCTTAGTTCATCTTTTTGATAAAATGTTTGTTCGATTGAAGATATGTGTGGATCATCCTAAATACATATGCAAGTTTGAAACTATTGAGGCATACTTTGCCCAACCTATCTAAGCATTATACTATTTACTTTCTTTTACAAATTCTTTTGTTTTGAAATAGATAGTCAAATTGTTTGGAAGCTGCATTGCAATAAATTTAAACTTTACAATAAGTTTTTGACAATAATAGGTCATTTAAAGTAGCAATTTTTTTCTATATGCAAATTTGGTTGCAATGTCAACTCAATATTGTATAGGGTTAGAGACCAACACATAATGCATTATGAAGGTTTTAACTTTGAAACCAATATGTAATAAGATGGAGGTTAAGAACTAATTTGCAATTAAAATTAAATAATTGGGACTAATGGTGCGTTTTACCCGTCATTGGTATTTGGTATTATTACTAAACCCAATTATTATCCCTAGGTTGGCAATGAATCTCCTATTTATTTAGGTTTAGAAGATATTTTTTCTGTTTTTTGTTTTAATTATATTTTTCTGACCTTAAGGCCCGCATCCTATTTCACTCGAAAAACTTGCACAACAATTTTTGTCCCCCTCAAATGCGTAATATCTTTTTTGTTCGAATGTCATATGATGAAAAGGCATACAGAAATATATGTAATTCAAAAACGTATTAAGCAAGTGCATTTAGATAAAATAAAGATGATAATTCTTAAATAAAAGAGTAAACGTCACCAAATGTTCTGAAAGTATGTCCTATGTTGCACATTCATAATTAAAACACAAAATGTTACACCATTCTTTCCGGAAATATACAGTTATTGCATTATTTATCATTTTGTCAAGTTTTATCGTTGGAAAGTAATGGAAAGCTGGCTAGGCGGGCTGAATGGTGCAACATAAAACATACTTTCAAAATAAATGATACAACATAAGACATACTTTCTAGATAAATGGTGCAACATAAGGCATGCCTTCCAACAGAAGAGTTGGCTGAAAGATGAAAAGTACAATAAGTGCATACTTCTAAGATTAATGATGTAACATTTTGTATTTCTAGGATGAAAGTGCAACATAGGACATATTTTCAGGACCTGGTGATGTTTACCCTAAATAAAATAAGATACAAAACATAAAGTTTTTTAGGTATTGGTAGTCATTATACAAGTTTGAGCTACGATAAGTTTTATAATAAGTGAGGTTTTTTTTATTCAAAATTATCTATTATTACAAGTAAAGACTTTTGAAGGAGAAAAGACCTGAATCCAGGTGAGTGATATGGAAGTCTTGTGACTTGTCCATGTATCAACTAAACTAGGAAGACAGGACATAAGTGAGGTTTTTGTTTCTATGATTCTATCAGTGAGTTCATGTTAAAACATTATACCCAAAAGGAAAAATTCATAATTTATTTGTCCAAAGAGAGATTTTTGCCCCAGGCAAACAAAAGATAAGAGAGGGAAAAACAAGGAGGGGGAAAAAGAGCGGGGACTGGGAGCGGGGACTTGAAAGTTGAAAGCAAAAGACAAGACACGAATCGACACATCGCTGTCCTAACATCTGCGTGCCCCCAAATTTCACGCACTCCACTTTCTACTTTCTCTTCCTACTCTCCTCTCTCCGTCACGGACCTCCGTCTCGGTGCTGCGACCCATTCCCACCACCAGCCCCATTCCCGGGTCTCCCGCATTTTTACTCCTTTCTGTTTTACCTGCAAGTTGCCCGGATAATGTACTCGGCTATACGTTCGTTGCCTCTGGACGGCATTGGCCACGGCGGAGAGTACGGAGGTCCGATCGAAGGGACCAACTTGCCTGGAGACGCCTGCCTCGTCCTTACCTCGGATCCGAAGCCCCGGCTCCGTTGGACTGCTGAGCTCCATGAGCGTTTCGTCGAGGCTGTCACCCAGCTCGGCGGCCCCGACAGTGAGTTTTTTTTTTTTTTTATACCTTGTTTGATTTTTCTTGTTTTCCTGTTTCGTCGTTAAAGCCATAATCTTTTCGATGTTATTCTCTTTTCTTCTGTCCAGCTTTCGTTCTTTATTTTTCTTGGGCTTATTTTGACTGGACAATTTGATCTTATTGGGCGAGATTCTGTGCCTTTTGTTTGGTTTCTGGAATTGCTTCTTTCATTCCTTTGTCTGTCCTGAGGAAAGGTAAAGAGGAAAATTTACTGAACAGAAAAGAAAAATCGGCTTTACTTTGTTTCTTTTTCTGGTCCAATAATTGGTTTCTTTGGATATATTTTTAGCTGCTCCTTCATATGTCTTGGAAATTTTGCCTTTTTTTGTGTAATCACAGCCAACTGCTGGACCAACTTGGTCTCGGTGATTGAAGTTAAAATGCAATCAGTGTTTTGTGATCACCTTTTCGGCAACCCCTTTTTTGGCCATTTATTTGAGTCTTTTTTTTTTAAAGAATTATTCCCCTAATTTTCTCCAAAATTTTGTTCATATTGCTCTCATGGGGATCATAATGTGGCATTATAGGTTATATTTACAAACATCTAGGGGGGTTGAGATCATTCAAGTCCAGTTCATCATTGTTTGCTTGCTCCTTACCCTTTCTCACACCAGCAAAATCTCTTTCATGCTGTTATGAACAAGGAAATGGCTGGATATACTTAAAAAGATGGAAGAAATTTTGTAAAACCTAGTGTGTCTGAGTTTTACTTGCTGAAGCACTCAATCAAATTGTGACAACATTGAAAGTGATGAAAAGGACAAATTGGTAGTTTAGAACAATTGAGTTTGATCAGAGTTTCAGTTCAAAGACATACTGAAGTGGCTCTGACAATCTCTTTGGTTTGGGAAAGGATTTTCTAGCTGTAGACTTTGAAATGTTAGGAAAATTTACCCTTTAAATTAGAAAATAATTCATTTCTCTGATAACTTGATATCTTCTGAATTGCATCAAGCATCATGTAGTATTGCTAATTTGCCTAATGTGATTCTAGTTGTTGATTTTGTTAGAAACGGCCTATAGATGCTTGAATATGATACCAAGGTTGGGAAGTCATGTCAACCATTTAGCTTATTGAATCTAGAGTTTCCCGGCATGCTGTTATTGGAAGACAATAGCTTGGAAGGATGATGCTTAGCAGAATAGGGGGGGCAATGATTCTTCAAGTTTTTTTTTTTTTTTTCTGTAATCCTTGAGGAGGGTTGGCTCAGGATCAATCTTATTAGGTATACCACGCTGCGTATATCAATTTGAGTTACACTTGATGCTTGCAACTATTGCAAGATACCTCGGACTGACTATTAACATTCGAAATGCCTCCGATATGTACCTGGTCAGTCCACCTGTATTATGCATTTTCCTGTTTCTCTAAGAGCTTACAGAGCTTATGGCTTGTTTGCATTTTAATTTCTTGTGCTGCTTGGTATGAGTTTCAGAAGCGACACCCAAAACCATAATGAGAACGATGGGGGTAAAAGGACTTACCCTTTACCACTTAAAATCACATCTTCAGGTTTGTTCTAACCACCTTCCTTTCAGTAGTAGTTAATTTTAGCAATATTTCTTTTTCTACTGAAGTACTGGTTAGTGTCACGTCTTCCATGGCCTAATGTTCTAGTCTAAGTTCAAGCCAATTCTCTAACATCCTAAATCTGTGATTTAACTCTTAAAGTGTCATAGTTCTCTTTCCAAAAATTTCTGCACACTGACAGTGGAGCCATTTTGTGAGAATTTGCACCCATTCTCGTCTCAGTCTGTGAGAAAATGAACTAATTGAAACTTGCATTACGAAGACACAGGATAATATGCTAATACCTTCACTCAATACCTTTTATTTGCAGAAATACAGATTGGGAAAGCAATCCTGCAAGGAATCAACTGAGAACTCTAAGGATGGTATATTCTTGAACATGATGATTTGACTAGTTGCTGTGCTATGGATCAAGAATTTTTCTCTTCCCCTCCACAAAATTTATCTTGATAATTTACATATTTCCTCCGTACCAGTTTACTTGAAACACATTCTTTTTTGGGATGTCTCAAAAGGTTGAAACGTTTCCTCTTTTGGAAAGTTTAAACAATTAAATAATCTTTTTACACAAAACCCAATAAAGACTCTTTTTTTAATATCCACTCAATCTTTCACTGCACAAAACCTAAAAAAGAATCTTTTATTTTTTAATTATTATTTAAACTTTTACTTCATAAAAAATTAACATAAATTATATATACCTTAATCTCCGTGTCCAGAGAAATGTTTCAACAAAATTGGGACGGAGGGAGTATTTGTTTTCAGTTCACTATGAGTTATTAACTACCAAAAGAACTGAATTTTGTAAATGACGTGTTACTTAGCAGTATATTGAGAAAGACAGCTAATTCTCTTAGGTTCTAGTCCTATGTTGGCTTTGATGAGAAAGACCCCTTCTTGAATGAAAAATCCAGAATTAGGAACTTAAAGTCACAACTTACTAGTGGTTGCTCATACCTTTGTCTTATCGTCGTTGTCATTGCAGTTATGTGTGCAGAAAGTCAGGACACTGGTTCATCTACAACGTCATCGTCTAGAATGAAGGCTCAAGATGCCAATGAGTATGCTATTTCTTCACATTGTAAGACAAAGATCATCTTTTCTGGTTTTGAATTCCTGCTTATCTCTATTCTGGATGCAGTGGCTTCCAGGTTACTGAGGCTCTGCGAGTACAGATGGAAGTGCAGCGGAGGCTGCATGAGCAACTGGAGGTGAGTCCTTTCAGCAGCTGTAGAATTCGGCTTTTGGATGGTTTAGATCAAATGTTGCAAACTCCCTTGGTGGCAAGGAAGCTTGTTGTTGAGTTACTCAGCTTTATGTTTCAGAAATTGGATCATCATTGTCATTTTTTAATTGTCTGATCTTAAGCAGAAGACATTTGATCTGTTTTTCATCTCCAAGCATATGCTAATATTTTACATTAAGCAGGTGCAGCGTCGTCTCCAATTCAGAATTGCAGCCCAAGACAAATACCTGCAATCGATTCTAGAGAAAGCCTGTAAAACACTTAGTGCACAGGCCACTGCTGCTGCAGGCATTGAAGCTGCTAGCGAAGAGCTTTCCGAGCTAGCTATCAAGGTTTCTAATAATCGTCAAGGGATGGTTCCAGTTGAGACCACAAGAATGCCTCCGTTTTCGGAACTTGCAGCTGCCCTGGAGGGCAAGAGTTTTTCTAATATCCCTTCCAGGGTTCCTGACTGCTCTAAGGAAAGCCATGTTTCTTCGATGCATCATGTCAGTCAGCAGCTTGCTGCCATGAAGAAAAGGCAGAGGCCATTGTACGGCAATGGCGATACTTTACCATTAATGGAAGGAAATGCTAGGCAGGAAATTGACTGGGGTGCTCCTAGTATTGGATAAATAGCTGGGCATTCCCGGCTTGAAAGTGGACTTTTGCTCGTTTAGTACCCTTTCAACTCAATTCTCAGTCAGATGTGCTTTCTCTAGGAAACTGTTTTAGCCTCATGTATATTCTAAAATCTAATCAATCTTCTGAATTAGGTGGTCCGCTTCTCTTCTGTATTGGCACCTTTAATATAAGGGCTTCCGCTTTGCGCCGAAAACAAAGTTCCTTTAAATTAGTGACGGTAAAATCGAATTTCACTTCACTGATCTGAATTCAAGCTCGATCTGAGCTGATTTAACTAAAAAACATTACATCATGAACTTGATTATATCCAACCCAAGTGAATCTAATTTAAGTTGAAACCCGAATTCAAAATGATTTCAATCTGAATAACCTGAATCTAATATGACTCGTACCCAAAATGACTCAGTTTAATGTAACAAAATCTAACTTTAACCCAAATTAACTTGATGGGGTTAACCCGGATTTGACCTGAAACTTAAATAACTTGGTATGAAGTTATCTGAGATTAAAATTGACTGACTTGTATTGAACTCAAATTCAAACAAACCCTATTTAACTCAAACCTAAAATTCATTCAACTTGAAATCTACCCAAACCCAAATAATTTGACCTAGACCCAAATTGATGATAAATCGATTAAACTTAAATTTTGAATGATTTGGCTGCCGACCTACCTAATTGTCATTCCTATGCTAAACTAATAGTTTGTAGGAGGAATATAAATAGTTAAATATACCATTTTCCCCTTAGAATTTTAGTGTTGGGGTTTTGCCCAACTAGTGCTTGAATTGATTTTGCTACTTGGTTGCTCCTCAAACTTTTTATTTGGTGCTAAACTAGCTTTTAAGTTTTAATTTTGAACATTTAAATAAACTTATCTAAAAACATCAATTACAATATGGTCTCTTTTGGAAGCATTCTATTGTTCCTCAACAAGAGCACGAACCCTAGGTGGCCACAGTCATGCCTTCTTCATTATGGACAATCTACGTCAGGGCCTCCTTTCAAGTTGAAGCCAATCTAGCCCAAAACTATAGTCATATGGTAGTTGCAAAGGGTCTTCGGCCAACAATTTGGCTTGAACCTAAGCCTTATAGTTCTTAGTCCTAATTCATGTGCAAATTGCTTTAATCGGATTTGCCTAACATTAGGTAAAAAATATCAGGAAAACATTTCTGAATCATCAATCAAGCATAGTGGAATAACAAACTAGATTAGACAAGCACACACAAATTTAATGTGGTTCGGCTCTTAATTAGTCTATATCCACGAATGAGAGAAATTCACTAAAAAAAATATATGGATATTAGAATGTGTCAGAAAATATTAGGAGGTGAAATTGAGGGCTCAATTCTTACAAGACCTTCACAAGACCTTTATATAATAGATGAGAGAAGAATATAAGGAAAGAAAATCCCTATGAATAAAGAGAAGTAAATTCCTAGGAATAAAGAGAGAATATTATGTTTCTTAAAATACAAATAACATTCCATAACACTTCCTCTCAAGTTGGAGTATACATATCATAAGCTCTAAGCTTGTCACATATAAGCTTTACTTTAGATTCTCCTAAAGCTTTAGTGAATAAGTTAGCAAGTTAATCTTATGATTTGAGATACTAGGTCTTGATTAAGCCTTCCTAAAGCTTCTCATGAACAAAATGACAGTCAACTTTGATATGTTTAGTTCTTTCATGAAAGACGGAATTCAATGCAATATGAATGGCTGCTAGATTATCACACATTAATTCCATAGGAGATGAGTGTGTGAAACCAAGCTTCATGAAAAGATCCCTTAACCAAACTAGTTCACATGTAGTATACGCCATTGCCCTATACTCAGATTCAGCACTTGACTCTGTAACAATACTCTATTTTTTACTTTTCCATAACACCAAGTTTCCTCCTATGAATACACAGTAACCTGAAGTAGACCGTTGATCATAAGAGCCTGCCCCAATCAACATCTGTGTATCTTTAAATCTTAGTATAACTATGATTTTGGTAAAGGAGACCTTGTCCTGGTACACCTTTAAGATATCTCAAAATTCTAATTACGGCATCCCAGTGATTAGTACAAGAAGAGTCCATGAACTAACTTATTGCATTCACAGCAAATGAAATATCTAGATGAGTAATAGTTAAATAATTATTAATTTGCTAACAAGTCTCTGATACTTGATAGGATCCTCTAAGTATTCTCCTTTAACTACATCAAGCTTGACATTTGGCTCCATAGGATTGTTAACTAGTTTGGTTCCCAACAAGCTAGTTTCCTCCAAAAGGTTAAGAACATATTTTCTCTGAGACAGACATATTCCCATTTTGGACAACACTACCTCAATCCCTAAAAAATATCTCAATGAACCAGGGCCTTTTGTTTAAAACTTGGTTTGCAAAAAAGCCTTAAATGATTGAATACCAACTACATCATCATCAGTAATAATAATATCATCAACATAGACGATCAAAAGGATTTGATTAGCTTCAGAGTGGCGATAAAAAATAGAGTGATCTATGCTACATCACTATAAACTAAATTCCGTAACGATAAAACTGAAACGACTAAACCATGCTCGTGGTGACTATTTTAAACCATACAATGACTTGTTTAGGCGACATACACAATCAGCCTCTTCTTGAGTAACAAATCCTGGTGGTTGCTCCATGTAGATAATTTTCTCAAGATCTCCATGAAGAAAAGCGTTCTTAATGTCCAGCTGATGTAAAGACTACGCATATGTAGTAGCCAATGTAATAAGAACACGAATATATGTCATTTTGGCTGCTGGAGAAAAAGTCTCAAAGTAGTTTATGCCATATGCCTGAATGTATCCTTTTGCTATTAGATGGGATTTTAATTGATCAACTGTACCATCAGGATGGACTTTTATAATGAATAGCCAGTGACAACCTACAACAGTTTGACCACGTGAAAAAGGAAACAAGTCCCATGTGTTATTAGCCCGCGAAGCCAACATTTATTTTTCCACAGCTTGCATAGCTTGCTTCCATCCAAGATGAGAAATGGCTTTTAAAACAGACTTAGGCAAGGGTTCAGAGGACAAGGTGGATACAAAGGCAAAATATGATGGTGATAGAGAATCATAGAGAATCATAAGAAACAAAGTTAGGAATAGGGTGAGAAGTATAAGACCTTTTTCGTTTGTGAAGTGCAATTGGAAGATCCAAATCATCACCCTTTGGATTTAAAGATGAGGATGATGATGGTGATGAACATGAATCTCCTTGTAGTACTTCAACTCGAGGATGCCGAGTATAAACCTGCAGGTCAGAACAAGAAAATGCTTTAAAGGTGGGGGATCAATATCAGGAATATGTTCTAAAGGTGCATTGTTCTCAGGAACCATTTGAGTTGACACTGAGGGTAAAGGCAGACAATCATCGGTATCAACAGATATAGACTAAGTATCATAAAAATAAAGTGTATTTTCAAAGAATGTAGCATCCGCAGAAGCAAAAAATCCATTCAATGAAGGACAGAAGCATTTGTACCATTTCTGTAGATGGTAGTATCTAAGAAAAACGCATTTTAAGGCTCTGGGTTCTAACTTGTCTGTGTCAGGCTAATGTTGATGAACAAAGCAAACACATCCAAATATTTGAGGTACAATAGAAAATGGAGCTTGAGAAGGAAAGAGTACAAAGAATGGGGTTTTACCCGACAAAATGAAGTAAGGTAGTTGATTTATAATAAAACATGCAGTAAGGACTGCATCGCCCCAAAAAATTTTGGGAACATTCATGTAAATTAAAATGGTACAAGATGTTTCAATAATGTGCTGGTTTTTTCTCTTAGCCACCCCATTTTGTTAAGATGTCTTCGGACAGGAAGATTGATGTATAATCTCCTATTGCTATATGTAGTTGGACATTGCTTAGAAAAATATTCTTCAAAATTGTCACTGTAAAGAATATTAATTCAAGAATTAAACTGATTCTAAATTTGAGCACAAAAAGAACAAAAGATAGAGAATAACTTGGAATGATCTTTCACTAAAAATAACTACGTCATTCGAAAAAAATTATCAATAAAAATTATGAAATATTGAAAACCTAACTTGAACTTGATACGATTTGGACCCCAAATATCTGTATAAACTAGCATAAATGGTTTTTCAAACCTTTGGTTGACTTGAGGAAAGTAGGGAGCATGATGATGCTTCCTTACTTGATATGACTCACAATCTAAAATGGAGACTGAACCCAAATCTGGGACAAGTTTCTTAAGGTTTCCCAAAGATAGATAACCTAAACAACTATGAATTAATTAAGGTGAGACTGATGTATAACAAACAACTGACTGTTGCAATTTATCAAAATAGTACATTTTATTTGATTCATGCTCTTCTCCAATTGTCTTCTTGCTTCTCAAATCTTGAATAATGACTTGATCAGAAAAGAAACAAACTAAGCAATTTAGTTGTTTGGTTAGCTTACTTATAGATGTGTCGTTGAAAAGAAAATTTGGAACAAGCAGAGTAGATGGTAGAGTGAGTGAGTAACAAGGATGGGTGGGTCCAACACCTTTGATGGTAGTGGTACATCTATCTGCAATAGTGAGTTTATCATGAGATAAAAGTAAAGGAGAAATATGGTCAAAATTGGTTATTTTACCTGAAATGTGGTATGTGGCACTGGAATCCAATACCTAGAGTTGATTTTTAGGAAGGTTAGAGGAATAACAAACTGCTGGGTTACCTCAATGAACAACAAAAGCTATAGAAGAACTGGAAGCCTGCTATGCGGACTAATGTTGTAGGTACTTAGTGTACTCTTCCTGAGATATTGTGGCAGATCGTTTTAGGGCTGCAGTTGGAGATGACTCCGTTTGTGATGCGATATGTGCTGCTCGTAAAGCTGGATACTTGTCCCAACAAGTCTCTTCTTCATGTCCATCTCTCACACAATAGGTACAGTGCAAATGTGAACCTCTACCACTATGACCACCATGACTACTATGTCATTCATGACCACTTTTCACTTGTGAACTGGGCTGTATGGCAAGGGCAGATCGGTTGGAATTATTGCTTGTTAAGCTTTCCTTGATTATAGTGCGAAAGACCCTTGCGAAATCTCTAAGTAATGAGGGAAACTCCGTCCCTCCAAGAATCTGGAAATGAACTGGTTCAAATTTTGGATTTAGCCCGACCAGGAATGTTATAAGCACCAACTGTTCCCCCTGACGTTGCTTCTCCTTGACATCAAAAGTAATAGATAGCAAAGAATTTATCTCCTCTAATGTATGTTTCACCTTTGCAAAATATTCGAGGAGACTACCTTCCTAGTTAGACTGAAATACTTCAACTGAAACCTTATATATATGGAGAATATTACTAGAATATAAAATCTTGGCATACTACTAAGCTTGCTTATAAGTTTGGACATGAGAAAATAGAGTAGAAATTTTAGGTTCCATAGAATAAAAAAGGATATGACGTAATTGTGCATCAACGGCTTTCCAACTTTTGGATGTCCGAGGATCATCAATAAGATGAGACATGTTTCTTTGACCTATGAAATACAATTCCACATTCCTAGTCTAGAATGAATAGTTATTACCGTTCAGACATTGTTGGGCAATCCACAAATTGTTGAATTGTGTAGGGGTACCTGTTGGTGGGATGATGATTAGTGGAAAACTCCCTTGAGGACTTTTATCATCAAGCCCGGACATGTTTTTTTATTGCTGAAGATTGACGATATCAGAAACTAAAAGAAAATTGGGCTGAAGATGTACTGTAGCAAATGACGGCTGAAATTGATTGGAGAATGAAGAAACTCAACTTCTGGTTATAATTAATGTAAAAAAAGACTAGAAACTTGTTCAAGACAAAAAAACGATCGGACTCAACGAGCCACCGTTACTGGAGGTCGCCAGACAGTGGCGAGTGACGCCTATGCATTGGTGTGTGGGTGGTTTTCTAGTGACATCGCCAGTGCTGTTCTAGTCACCGATGCCTTCCTAGTGTCTCTGTGTTGTTGGTTTTTGATTTGGTTGGGTTGTTGTTAGGTTTTGAAGGGGGTAGCAGCTAAAATGTGGTTGCAGAAAGGGGTTTAGGGGAAAGAGGATAGGGCTAGGTTATCGTTCTGATACCATGTTAAAGAATATTAGGAGGAGAAACTGAAGGCTTCATTCTTACAAGACCCTTCCAAAACCTTTATAAAATAGATGGGAGAAGAATACAAGGAAAGAAAATCCCTAGGAATAAAGAGGATAAAATCTCTAGAAATAAATAGAGAATTTTATGTTTCCTAAAATACAAATAACATTCTGTAACAAAATGAAAGTATACTCTTAGTGCCCATGATGATCTATGGATCATTTGCATACTACTAACGACCTCAATATCTTGCATTCACACAGTTACAAAATATGAGAATTACAGAAAACTTCTCATCTTACTTCTTCCCACTTTCTTACCACTCTCTAGTTTGGAATCCTCATATCTTGCTTATTAATCATATTAGCTTTTACCTTATGCTCAAAACCCTACAATATGATTATAGGCTACAAGCAAACCCTAGACAAATAGGACAACTAAACCTAAATAATATTTAACAAAGAAACAAAATCACAAACTAATTAACAATCCTAAACTTGCTTTCTAAGAAATAAATGCAAAAGCCTTGATCTCTAACTTTAAACAATTGTGGGACTCCAAGAAGTTGAGTAAATTGAAATTGTAACCCTTAACATTTTATTATTGTATCATTTTGGACCATAACCTGCATTTTTTGCATAAGACATCCTTAACCTCATTTAAGCATTCTATTTTGTACCTTTTGTAGGTGAAAAATGTTAATATGAATGAAAAACGCCATGTGACATGCTAATATAGATGATTTTCCACGGTAGTACCTTCGCTATGTCAAAACTAACTTGCAATTGGCTAGTGGTATACGAATTGCAAAAGTTGAATAAATTTAGGGCCTATATCGCAAAAAATGAAGAAATTTAAGGCTTATACGGGGTTAGCCTAAATCATACATATATCTTCTCTCTCCCTTGGTTTGATCGACTTTTATAGCCACGGCCATTGCCATTACATGGGGTTCTAATCGGTATTGTTGCCTGGGGTTATTGCTCGATTTGTCGTTATCGGTCGATTTGGGAGATTAAGGCAAAGGAGATCAGGTGATTTGGCCAATTTCTAGAAGCGATCAAAGTAGGTGGACTTTCGTGCTCGATTTTTAAAAGAGATCGAAGTAGGCAATTTGGCCATCCATTCACCGTTGCTGCCTTTAATTTCACTAGGTTGGTTTGGAAAAATAAAGGAGCCGCAAAGAAGAGAGTGAGAAATTGGAAAAGCCCGCTGGAAAAAGCCGTATCTGACCTTTGCCCTCTAATATTCTAAGAAAGGAAGAGTAGATGGGAGGAACAAAGGAGGAGGAGTGGCAAATGAGGGCAAGAAGGGAGGAGGAGTGGCGGATGTGGGGAGGAAGGAAAGAGGAGTAGCATATGAGGGGAGGGGAGGAGTGCTGCGCTTTAACAATTGTAACCCAAGTGTAGGTTGTCGCAAGTAATAAAATCTCGAGAGTTCGAGTATCGAACCACAGGGAAATGAATAAAGAAATACAAATTATAGATTTGGTAATAAGGAAAGATTTTGGTGCAAGGTGTGAACAGGTGTTGATTAAAAACTCGACTTCAAATAAAATAGCTAAGGTTAGGGGATCCACTTTTAGTATATCGGTTATGATTAATTTTAGCTCATCTTACCACTCAATTGAGGTCCACATATAAAGGAGGTCTCAATCGGGAAATTTAGTCAATATTAACGTTCATTGATCTTAAAATGCCAACACTTGCTAATGAGTTTAAGTATTCATCATGCCAACCTTTGTCGACAATAACTCAAGATTCCAAAATAGTCGGCAGAGCCATGTTCTACAGAGGGAATCAAGCAGCTTTTGTACCAATGATTTTGACTATGATGAATCAAGACTCCTACTTAACAAGGAAGGAAGTTAAATAGATTAAGGAAGAAAATACCGTTAATGTTGTGTCCATTCAAATCAATCATAACCTCTACACCAAAAGCTTCACCCTTTCACCTTAGCAAAAAGAAGATTAGTTAGACATAATAAAAGTAAACAACAAGAAAGATGAAATAAACATAGATTAAAAGATCAAGAACGAAGAAGAAGAAGAACGAGAAAACACTTGGATAGAGCTTCAGTATTGGAAACTAGAACAAGAACAAAGGAAAAAAATCTAAAGAGATACAAGAACATGGAAATGGCCTAAGAAAATGGCATCCTTCACCCTCCCCCCAAGGTGCATATTTATAGAGTTTTGGGGTGGGTGAAATGGTAAAAATAAAATGGTAAAATGTAGGTAAATACAAATCAACAATGACAGGCTGCAACTTCTTTTAATTTTTCGGCTATCGTACACATCAGATCAACTCTTTCTTAAAGCATGGAAGTTGTAAATCTCCTCTTTAACTTCGAATCTATAGCTTGCTCATTCAAATCGGACATCTGTAGCTCAAGTTATGATTTTTATACCGAAACTGCTTTTCAGCACACGAAATAACAAAGGGTCTCATCTATAATTAGATTTCGGCAATAAAAATTATCAAACTAGCTTGCAGAATGAAGCGGAGTTGAAGATCTATGTGTTGCCTTTCAGATGAATTTGGAATCACTCAGTTCCAATACCTACAGCTCCAGTTATAATTTTTTCTCGTGAAGGGCCGTCAAGTAATGATTTTTACCTACATTAAAAAAATAATTAGTTAATATATATATTTTAATATTAATGAACAGTAAACCGTGTATGTATAGTAAATACACGTATGAACAGTGAAATACGCATATGAACAGCAAGTTAGTGAATAATGGCAGGTGAATAGTAAAAATGCATATGAATAGTAAAAATGCGTGAATAGAACTCGGTGGAAAAATGTTCAGAATATAGAAATTAATCATGCTCAAAGTGTATAATGATGATTTAAACCCTTAATAACAATACACTTATGGGTATTCATTACACTTCCCAACCAGGTTCTTGCTAGTCCTTAGCAAGTGTAACCTAAGAAAATAAACAAAATACATAATCTAACAACTCATGATAAATCATGCTATGAATATATAAAACTTGTAAACTTGACTTGCAAGTAATTAATGAAAGGAGAAAATGTTAAGTCCTTGCTACCATAGGTAGAAGATCACTCCTTAAGTATTTGCACTTATTCTAAGGTGGGTTTGTGAACAGCCTATTTTGTGTTTCTCAATTCGAAGCTTGCAAGGGGATCCAACTTTACCCTCACTAGATTCTCAAAAGGGACTGCATGTAAATTTAAGTCCAATGATCTTTATACATGGTTGTAATGAGACTGGGTTTGGTGAAAGCGGGAATCGGATGGAAGCTTTTTAATGGTGGAGTTTAAGAGAACTAGTAATACAATGAACAATAATTATGGGCACCTAAAACACTAAATACCCAAATCAACCCTAGTCTCCATGTCCTCTCCAAAACACAATTCCTTATCAATACATGAGTTTAGAAAACAAATATGATTAAGTTTTAAACTTATTGAATTTAACAAAAAATTTTTTCTTTTCTCTATTTTTTTTCTTTTTTTTCTTTTACCTCTCTCCGTTTCAAAATGGCTGGCCTAATTTGATTTGCAGAAATATTAAGGCTGAAGCTATTTTTATTTAACTATCTCTCATGATTATGCGTTTATCTATCAGAAAAAGATAAAAGAAGATGTCTTTCATCTTTGCTTAAGTAAGGATTCCACATGGTTATAAGCATATATAGTTTTATTTGAAAAGGAAAGATAACAATTTTTTTTAAACTGCCATGAAAGAAACAGAGCCAAATATTATGAAACAAAAGAGTTTTTTTAATATATATATAATTTTATTTTGTGAGGATTTTTTCTTATGATCTTGCTTTTGCCTTTGCCTTTTTCTATTATAAATAACAAATCAACATTGATTTAAAACTCAATCATCCAATGATATACACTCAATTTTTATGATTTAAGCTCAATTTATCCCAATTTTTCCACTATGACAAATTAAGCACAAGATAACCTAACATATTCCGAAGTATACCCCACACTTATTCTTTATTTTACCAAAAACAACACATTCATTTTAATTCTCTAAGCCCATAATCACATAAACATCACTAGTTCCAAGGACAATAAAGGATTAAAATGAAGTGGAAGTGGTTAAACATATAGGGTTCAAACAAAGAATAAGGCTATAAGGCTCAAATGGGCTTACTAAGGGATAATGTACAAGGTTAGCCTTTTGGTAATTGATTGGCCCTAAAATGCCATCTTCTTCCTTAAATTTACATACAAGAAGTGAGGTTGTATGGGTCCTTAAGGTCACCCATCCAAGCAAGGTCTAACTCAAAACACAAAATAAGCACTCTCAATAAAGAAATTCACACATCATAATAAATACTAATGGCTCAAAAGTGCTCACCGGTTATTTATTTTTCTCAGGTAACAATCAACATACTTTAACTGCTTTAAAAAAAGAACAACCATTTCAAATTTACAAGGTATGCATCTAATGATGATATTTTCATGAGTTGGGTTCCTAAATGCAAACAAACAACTATTTATGCTTGGAAGAAAAAAAAAATGTTATGCATGTCACATAAAATAGGATGCGTCTTAAGAGTGAAAAATTATTCTTTACTCAGCCATCATAAACTAAGTGCTTTGTCTAATGGTTTTAATATTAGCATAAGAGAAACTAAACTAGAAAAAATTAAATATCAACTATCCTTCCCTCAAACCAGATTAAGACATTGTCCCCAATGTTAAAACATAGATAAGAAGAGTGAAGAAGAAATTACCTGAACTGGTAGTTATTGAAAATGAAAAACCTGAAAAAAAAACTTAAACCAAAATGAAGAAAATGCTGATAGTAAAACTAAAAGACAAGATAAACAGATCCATAAGTCCGATTGCTCTCTTCCATAGTGCTTCATCACTTATTAACAAAATAAAAATGACAAGTAGGGTAAATGATACTTATGGGATGAAACTGATTGGGAAAGGCTGTCATGTTCAGTCTATCTGAATCACTGCTAGATCTGGTTTAGCAACGAAAGCTTGCATTTTTTTTAGCAATTCTTCAGCAGTTGATGCAGATATTAGGATCCGTTATGCTGTCTCTGAGATAAATTTCTCATGCATAGCATGATCTATGAAAAATAACAGACCTGCAAAGAAATTGTTAACATTCAACAGCCCAATGGGTTTCAGGTGCAAATTAAGTTAGGCCATTGAAGTAATTTGAAAAATTTTCCCCAATGTGCAAAACCTTCCTGGTAGAGCAGCAAATGCATCAGAATTACAGAGCATTTGTAACAAACGCTCTTGCAAGTTTTTAACCACTAATTCTTCTCCAATCGTGCCTCCAGAAATCAATTTCAAAGGTCCAGGGATGATATCCAAAACATGGCTATCTCCTACAGATGCTGCTGTTGCTACACCTCCCATCAATCCGACACTACCTCCCCCATAAACCAAATGTATTTTTCGCTCAGCTAGTACTCTACCCAAATGATTGGCTTCCCTAAAAAACTCTTCACCCTTTCTAGGAAAAGCTCCACAAAATACGCAAACATTTTGGAATCTACGAGTTGAGGTTCCCTCCATTTCTATCCTTAACCCTGTAAAAAAAGAACATGCATTTATAGAGATGAATGGATAATGTAATGATTACACCTACAGGAGTAGGTAAATTATTGTCAGAAGAAAAAGAAAAATTTCAACAATAACAGCGTGTATGTACAGTAGTTGTGATTATGGCTCACATCTTCCACTGGTTTTACGTCCAGTAACTAGAGGTGGGAGGTGGGCCGGGTTGGCCCGGACCGAACCGGGACCGCCCCGCCCCGCAAGAAGCCCGCAATATTGTGGGCCGAGTATGGGCCCAATAGGAGGAGGGGGACGCAAAAAAGACCGGCTCGGACCAGACGAACCCACCAGCCCGGACCGCCCCGCTGCAACAGCTCCCTGCTGTATAACGTTAACTTGCGAAATTTTTTTTAAAAAAGGGCTAATTACACAGCAGGCCCTCCAACAGTTTTCTGCTCCATTTCAATCCCCAAAATTTCATTTTTGCCCCTCCCAACAACTAAATTTTAAAGACTTTTTGGTCAAACTAATTTTTCCCCTCCCCCTATAAATACCAATGCCATTTTCACTCAATCCTCACACAATCACTCAACCTCTCTTTTTCATCTACTATATTCTCTCAACCATTCTTCTTATTTTCTTAATCTCTTCCAAATTTCTTATTAATTTCTCCCTAATATCTTCATAATCCTCTCTTGATTTTGCATTAATCACTACTATTAGTACGTGAGTCATGGCTTTAAAAGGAAAGGGCAAGTCAACAGATAGTTCATCTTCCCGCAACACTGGCCTCCGAGCCTTGTTCCGTCGCCGATCTCGGCCCGCCGATAAAGGCATTTCAATTCAAGAGTTTCACGACGGTGATGCCGGAATCGATATGACGAATTACGATTTGGGTCTTGACGATCAATTATCCGATGATGAAGTGGAAGAGTTGGATGCGATGGTGTCCGGGAATCCGTCAACAGAACCGACGCCTACAAGTCATGAACCTGGCGTGGAGGGAACTCAAGCACAAGGTAAATCCACGAGACTAACTGCTTGGGTTTGGGAGCATTATGAGCTCATAAACGAAGAGGAGTCGAGGTACAGAAAATGCAAACATTGCGGGAAAAATTTTGTGCATAGAAAGAATTCCGGCACTAGAACGCTGAAGCGGCATCTTGAAAATCAACATGCTAACGTCCTCCCTAGTACCGGGACTAGTTCTGGAGGACAAACACAACTTGGGTCTACAACCGGCGCCGGCGGACTAGGTATATTTCGTTTTAACCAACAATCTTGTAGAGAAGTATGGTAAATTGGATGATGCTTACCGAAAAACCTTTTTCACAAGCTGAAGATGTCCACCTAGAATCTTGGATAAAATCACAATTAAATCCTGCATTTAGAAAAGTATCTAGGAAAACTGTTAGGAAAGAAAGCTTTAGACAATTTGAAACCGGAAAATCAGATTTGCAAGCATATTTTTCTGCTCTTGATCATTGTGTGGCATTTACTTCTGATATGTGGACATCACCTATAGGTCAATCATTCTATTGTGTTACTTCTCATTAGATTGATTCTGATTGGATAATGCAAAAACGAATTTTGTCATTTAAGGTTATTGAAACAGATCATACTGGTTTTCAAATATTTAATTGTATCTTAGAAACTTTACGTGATTATTTTTGTATTGATAAAGTTCTGTGCATTTCATTTAATGATGCTTCAAATAATGATGTTGCCGCTAGCCTTTTGAGTCAAAACTTAAAACCAGCGCTCAACGGTGCATTTTTTCACGTTAGATGCATGTGCCATATTTTAAACATTTGTGTGCAAAAAGGTTTAGAAGTTCTCCAAAATGAGATTTTGCCTATTCGAAACTCATTAAAATATTTGATGTCCAGACCTGCTATTTTTCGTGAATTTAAAAGCTTTTGTATTGAAAATCAAAAACCATTTTCTTGGAAACGGTTTAAATTGGATTGCCCAACCCGCTGGAACTCCACATTTTTGATGTTGTAAGATGCATTAACGTATGCAAATTTGTTGTCACATTTCATGAATTTAAAAATGGGTTTTGAATTTCTTACGACTGAAATTTGGGAGAAATGTTCCAAAACCGATGAATTGCTTAAGTTTTTTTACGAGGCAACTGAATTTTTCTCTAGTGTTTACTACCCAACAAGTCATCAAGTTTTGTTTCATTTAGTGAACATCACATATGCTTTACATTAGTTTAAAAATGATGAGTTGTTAAAACCGACTGTCGAAGCCATGCGGGCTAAGTGGCTTCAATATTTCTCAAACATTCCACCTATCTTTTTAGTCGACCCGTATGTAAAATTAACGGGTACAACAACACTGCTTGAAGGAATTTTTCATACTTATTTAGAAATGTCTCATATAAATGTTTTGGCTATGTCTGCTTCTGCTTCCGAGTACTTGCATTCTTTATACAAGTTATATTGTGAGCGGCATTCGCATAAGGTAAGATATGAAGCTCCTCAAACTGAGCCTCCAAGGAGATCAATCTCCTCAAGATTCAACCCGGCGCTCCAAATGCTCAAACGACCTCGACCGATGACATCGGGATTAGCTGAGGTCGATGACTATCTCAACACATCATTCGAGACAAGCGACCTCGACATCTTGGAGTGGTGGAAACAAAAGAGATCAAGATTTCTGATCTTGTCGATAATTGCACAAGAAATTCTTGCCGTTCCAGTATCGACCGTTTCATCTGAGGCAGCGTTTAGTGCCGAAAAACGGGTGATAACAGAAAAACGGTCAAGATTGACACCCGACGTGGTAGAAGTATGCGTGTGCAACCGAGATTGGAGCCTCGCAGCACTCCGGCATCAAGACCAAAAGAGTTCGGATGAAGAGGTAATATCCGATACCGATAGTTGAATTTTTTTTTTCAATCATACATGTAGTTTGTATTTGATCTGATTATGTTGTTCAGCACAGATCATAGGTTTCTATTATTTATCATTTCCGGAACGTTTTTTCCATTTCAAAATGTAAGGCACGTTCCGATTATTTGTAAGTGCCGTTTGGCTTTTTAACTTAATAAAACTTACACCGGAGGTGGTGTTTTTTCTTAAAAATATTTATGACTTATATAATTAATAATTGTTCTATATTATATATATATATATATATATATATATATATATATATACAAAAAAAATGAAACCAGCCCCGCCCCGGGACCGGCTCGGGACCGCCCCGCCTACAACTGGTCCGTGCCCGGGCCTCAGGACCCAGGCCCAGGACCGGCCGGTCCCAGGCCGGTCCGACCCGGTTCCCACCTCTACCAGTAACGGCTTCAACGCCTTCTATGAGTCGGGGATATACTTCTCATTCAGTTTTCTTAAAAACTAGTAAACAGGGTTGTGTAAAGTCAGATTCCCAAGACTATAACGCTATCGTTCTTTATGAAAAATACTCCATAAACCAAGAAGTTCATTTTGCACTAATCCACAAGAATGTGTTTCAAGAGTCAATAAGATATTATCTAAAGAATCTTTACTCAGGCCATTCATGATGAATTGTATTTTATTTTCTTGATTATCGGACATCATTTCTAAAGAACGACATCTAGTATCACAAGTCCATCGACCACATTTGTGACAGACTAGTAACCTTTTTGCTATTCGCTTTTTGGCATAAGAGTTTTTGCCAAAGCCAGGTATGCGGGGCACAAATGCATCTGGAATTTCACCAGCCAAACGGACCTTAGCTTCAATTAACCAACGCACTTTTTCAAGAATGCCTTTATACATCAAAACTCTTAATCGTTCACATCTAATTTGGTAAATCCTTTTAAGAACATTTATTGGGAGAGAAGGAAAGTATTTTTGCAAAGCAGAAAGAGTAGCATCCATTGGTGACAAAAAATTGAGAGAGGAGAGAAAGAAATCAGTTGTTATGGGAAACTGAGATAACCGACTTGAGAGCCACGGAGTATCGTATCCACCACTTAACCGGGGAGAAATGAATCCTACTTTTTGATAATTTTCAAAAGCTTTGCAGAATGCATACGCGTCTTTAAACACTGCAAAATCTTTACAGTTGTTTTCTTTGACAAAAAATGCCCTCCACACATTTCAAAATGAGAAAATTCAATGACACTTTTTACCTTATCCTTAGGTATGCATCTCAATCTGGTCAGGACAGTATTTAAAAAGATAAGAGTCATCCCAATAAAAATTTGTCACATCATATGGAAATTTCTTCTTATCTTGAATACTCAATTGAGTTGGCATCTGTCTTGTCACAAAAAAATTGATAATATTAGCAAACCAAAGTACTGTAGTGACAGAAAAAAAAAATTATCAAGAAAACAATAATTTATGGGTGCAGCCTCAATTGTTGAATTCATTGTTAGTCTTGACAAATAGTTAGTAACGGCATTTTTGGAGCCATTCTTATCCTTGACCACAGTGTTGAATTCTTGGAACAATATGATCCAGTGTATCAGTCTTGATTTAGTGTCTTTCTCTGATATTAGGTACTTCAATTGTTTGGGCAGGAGCTTCAACTTTGTTGTGTGAATTTTATTTTGCTCTTCAATTTTTGGTTTCCAACATGTGTTTCTTTTCACCTGTGAAGAATCAAGTAATGCACATATGTTAGAAGTATCCTGATCCATTTGTATACTTGATTCAAATGAATTAACTAAACACTTTTCAAGAGAATTAGAAATACTCCCTTCTTGGATATAGTTTTCTACAATTTCACCAATGATGCAGATATCTTCACTTTTATCTTCTTTTTCAGGAGGTTGCTTAAGCAAATTGAAAACATTTAGCTCCAATGTCATATTTCCAAATGATAACTTTATCAGTCCAATCCTGCAATTAATCAAAGCATTAGATGTTGCTAAAAATGGACATCCCAAAATAACAGGTATTGAATTTTTAATTTCCACTGGTGGTGTGTCCAAAATAATAAAATCCACAGAATGTATGAATTTATCAACTTGGACTAACACATCTTCAATGACTCCTCTAGGCACTTTCACTGATCTGTCAGCAAGCAAAAGAATTGCTTCGGTTGGTTTTAACTCACCCAAATTTAGTTTTTGGTAAACTGAATATGGAAGTAAGTTTACACTAGCCCCTAGATCAAGTAATGCTTGCTCAATTTTATGTTCTATAATAAAACATGAGATTGTTGGATAGCCAAGATCATTGTATTTCAAAGCAGTATTATTTTAAATAACAGAATTTACCTGTTCGGCCAAAAAGGCTTTCTTTTTCACATTCAGGTTTCTTTTAACAGTGCATAAATCCTTCAAAAATTTGGCATAAGAAGATACCTTTTTAATAGCATCTAACAAGGGGATATTGATCCTTACCTGTTTGAAAATATCCACAATTTTAGGATTTTGATTCACCTTCTTAAGAATAGTTAATGCCTGAGGAAATGGAGGTGCAGGTGGAGATTCAATTTGTTCTTCGCTTGGTATAGGTTCAACCCCTTCTTTACTTTTAGAAGTTGACTCATCGTCTTCTTCATAAGGATTAGGAATGGATTTTTCAATAACCTTACCGCTACGAAGTATAATGATTGACTTCACTTGATCCATGGTTTGACCTTTGGAATTCGCTTGTGGTTGAGAAGGAATTTTTTCCTTTCTCCTGAATGTTGAGTGCATATGCAAATTTTGCAAGAGTATTTTTCAAATCATTTAAGTTTTGACTTGTTTTAGCATTGATGGACTCTTGCTTCTCAATGAATGAATGCAATGTATCTTCAAAATTCTTCTTAAAAGGAGGAACATGTGGTACATACCCTTGAGATTGTTGAAAATTTTGTTGGGTGTGCAAAGGTGGTTGTGACGATTGAGCATGATTGTCACTTTTCCAACTGAAGTTTGGGTGATTCCTCCAACCAGGATTGTAAGTTTGTGAGTATGAATTTTAGGTTGGTCTCTCAAAGTTGTTTAATGCATTGGCTTGTTCATGGAGGTATTCTTTGAAAGTCAAGGTTGGAAAATTGCTAATAGAATGGTCATTAGTCTCACAAATGTGACAAACAATTTCTTCAACAAATTTTAAATGACCAGTTTTCTTCATTTCTAATGCCTCAACCTTTCTAGCTAGATATGTAAATTTTGCTTGAAGGTCATTATTTTCCTTAAGATGATAAATGCCTCCACTAAATACAAGGGTTTGAGTCTTACTTAGGGCCTCATAGGTACCAGCGGTGTCCCAATTCTGTGCATTCTCTGCTAACATGTCTAGAAAATTCATTGCCTCGTCAGGATTTTTTTCCTCAAATGTTTCATTGCACATCATTTCTACCATTTGTCTTTCCCTATGTGTCAAACCTTCATAAAAAAGTGAGACTAATCTCCAAGTTTCAAAACCATGGTGTGGGCATATGTTAAGTAAATCTTTGTATTTATCTCAACACTAGTAAAAAGTTTCATCTGATTTTTGTGTGAAAGTTATGATTTGCCTTTTAAAAGAATTTGTTCTACGGGCAGAAATTTTTTTTTTCAAAAATTGTTGTTGCAGTTCATCATATGAATTAATGGAGCCTGACTTAAGATTCTGTAGCCAAGTTTTAGCTTTATCTTTTAAGGAAAAAGGAAAAAGCTTAAGCCTGATGGTGTCCATGCTACAGTTTAGGTTGTTATATGTGTGACAAACTTCCTCAAATTCTCTCAGATGCAAATAAGGATTTTCAGAATCAAAGCCATGAAAAGTTGGTAAAAGTTTAATAATATCTGGCTTAAAGTTGAAGTAACATGCATCAGCAGGAAATATTAGACATGATTGAGTGCTACTTCTTATGGGGTTCATGTATTCTCTAAGTGTCTTAGGCCGATCTTGGTCATTATGAAGAGAATGATTATCTTCTTGTTCATTAATATGTTCAGCCATGTTTGAAGAAGATGAATATTCTCTTACCAGTTTACCACTTGATGCATGTGACCAAGCTTTCATACAATAACAAAATAAAAATAAGAAAAAGCAAATATAAATAACAAGTTAGGTAGGAGGCTCAGCCTTCTATACAATAATAATAAGAAAAATAAATAAAAAGAAAGCAATATGAACAAAAAATAAAAGGCAGGAGGCTCAGCCTTCCATTCAACAATAAAGAAAAATAAGAAAAAATAAAATTAACAAAAATTAAGAGGTAGGAGGCTCAGCCTGCCATATAAAGAACAAAAAAGAAAAAAACTAAAATAAAATAAAAAGAACAAAAAGAAAAAAAAATTAAACTTGTACTCTAATTCTACTTCCCCTGCAATGACGCCAAAAACTTGCTGCACTCTAGCAGTTGTAACCCAAGTGTAGGTTGTCGCAAGTAATAAAATCTCGGGAGTCCAAGTGTCAAACCACAGGGAAGTGAATTAAGAAATACAAATTATAGATTTGGTAATAAGGAAAGATTTTGGTGCAAGGTGTGAACAGGTGTTGATTAAAAACTCGACTTTAAATAAAATAGCTAAGGTTAGGGGATCTACTTTTAGTATATCGGTTATGATTAATTTTAGCCCATCTTACCACTCAATTGAATTCCACACATAAAAGAGGTCCCAATCGGGGAATTTAGTTAGTATTAACGTTCATTGATCTTAAAACGCCAACACTTGCTAATAGGTTCAAGTATTCATCATGCCAACCTTTGTCGACAATAACTCAAGATTCCAATATAATCGGCAGAACCATGTTCTACAGAGGGAATCAAGTAGCTTTTATGCCAATGATTTTGACTATGATGAATAAAAACTCCTACTTAACAAGGAAGGAAGTTAAATAGATTAAGGAAGAAAATACCGTTAACGTTGTGATTCATTCAAATCAATCATAACCTCTATACCAAAAGTTTCACCCTTTCACCTTAGCAAAAAGAAGATTAGTTAGACATAATAAAAGTAAACAATATATAGACAGATGAAATAAACATAGATTAAAAGATCAAGAATGAAGAAAAAGAAGAATGAGAAAACACTTGGACAGAGCTTCGGTATTGAAAACTAGAACAAGAACAAAGGAAAAAATCTAAAGAGATACAAGAACATGAAAGTAGCCTAAGAAAATGACATTCTTCACCCTCCCCCTAAGGTGCCTATTTATAGAGTTTTGGGGTGGGTGAAATGGTAAAAATAAAATGGTAAAATGTAGGTAAATACAAACCAACAATGGCAAGATGCAACTTCTTTTAATTTTTTAGCCATTGTAGACATCAGATCAGCTCTTCCTTAAAGCACAAAAGTTGTAGATCTCCTATTTAGCTTCGAATCAATAGCTTGCTCATTCAAATCGGATATCTGTAGCTCAAGTTATGATTTTTATACCGAAACTGCTCTTTAGTACACGAAATAACGAAAGGTCTCACTTATAATCAAATTTTGGCAATGAAAACGATCAAACTAGCTTGCGGAATAAAGCAGAGTTGAAGATCTATGTGTTGGCTTTCAGATGAAATTGGAATCACTCAATTCCGATACCTACAGCTCCAATTATAATTTTTTCTCATGAAGGGCCGTTAAGTGATGATATTTACCTACATTAAAAAAATAATTATTTAATATATATATTTTAATATTAATGAATAGTAAACCGTGTATGTACAATAAATACGCGTATGAATAGTGAAATATGCATATGAACAGTAAGTCGGTGAATAATGACAGGTGAATAGTAAAAATGCGTATGAATAGTAACCCGGTAGAAAAATGTTCAGAATATAGGAATTAATCATACTGAAAGTGTATAATAATGATTTAAACCCTTAATAACAATACACTTATGAGTATTCATCAAGAAGGAGCAGTGGATGAGCCAAATGAGGGATGTTGGGGGTAGGGCTTCAAGTGTTGTTTTTTTCTAATTTTTCTTTCTTTCCCACATCATTGCCAACAATTAATTATTATGTTACTGTGGCAAGTTGCACACGCTAGCGTGTCATGGTGGCATTTTTTGTTCATATTAACGATTTTCATCCACAAAAAGTTCAAAATACATTTTTAGGAGATTCTTCTGAAAAAGGAGTTAATTACAGCCCAAGACCTTAGTCTTCATACTTTGAGCCAAATAACCCAACTAAAACCGATCTTAAGAACCATAAACTTTTGATGTACAATTTGATCTCATGAACTAGTTTTTTAAAATAATAGGGCCACCCAAAGTCATACAAGGCCCATATCAGCCATTACTAAAGTCCGTGAAAAGGGTAAATAGCGTTCAACCTCTAATTATCTTTGTGAATTGGTCCTAAAGATTTAAAATTTGTTACATATTGGTCCTTAATCCTATAAATTTCATCACTCTAACATAATTGTAAAATATCAAAATTCTAAATTTTAATTTATATTGTTCATAATTGTATTATAGTAAATTCAAAATGTGTTACATAATTTTTTAAAAGTTAATTAAATTATTAGCTTTTCTTTTCTATAGAACCTAGTTTCTGTGCTAATTTGTCTTCCAAGGGGTATGGACCATGGTTATTAAAATCACATTTCAAGTCATAAAAATGTACATTTTTACAACTTTAGAGATAGAAGACATTTTGAAACGCAATAGAAATGTAACTCTCGGTAGAAATGAGTAGAAACGTGTTTCTAGTCTTAGAAATGTAGAAACATTGAAATCTACGACTCTAGTCTTATTGGGTCAGATCTGTAAAAAAATATAAATTGGGACTAAATTGTATGTTCCTGGAAGCTAGGGACTGGAACTATAATTAAGTAGTAGAAGGATTCAAGCGCGGTCTAATACCAGTTCTGGTCCTTTATTCTCCAGCGTGTTTCATAATATTTCCACTATTTATACAATTGCCAATTAAGGCACCAAGTGCGTGACAATTTTAAGTGAGGCGGTGGTGTGTTGATTAAGCTGGCCAAACTTCTTCTTCTAGATTTAGCCAACCAAAACCTACCTTTCCTCCACAGAAACACCAAGACCGGATCCTGAAGGCCCAGCCAACCTAAAAACTTGCCTTATTGCACAAAATCAATGGGATTTTGGGTGCAAATCACATGTAGTTTTTGATATTTTTTTTAAGATAATTTAAATAATTTTATATTTTTCATAATTTTTCTCTAAGTTTCTTTTTGTATTTTTGGTATAGTCATAACTTTTTACGACTCTACACTTTTTATAATTCTACGACTCTAGAACAACTAAAAAAACTTTAGGTAGAAACCCGGTTGTAATACAACCTTGGTATGAACCACTATGTAACACTTTATAAAAGGTTAGGATCAATAATCAATGAAACAAAGGTTGAGGATTGATTTACAATGATAATATATGTTTAGGATCAGTGCTGGAATTAGCCTCCGTTCTCAATCTGGTCGCTCAAGGAATAATTGAGCAGATAATAAAGAGTTCGAGCTGCCACGGGAACTCATAGCATAGGGCACAACTTGAGCGTTCGATGACCAAAAGAGGCTCTTGACCATAGACCCCGGTCTTCATATGCCTATGCATATAAGACAAAATTATCCCTTGAATAATTTAGGAAACTTGTCATTATAGCTACCAAAATCTAGGGATATAAATTCATTAAATTAGGAGCATTAAACTTTCTACAAATTTACATGGACAAAAAATTCAGAGAAGTAAATGTCAGATAATAAATCAAAATTATATTTACTTAAATCATTCAAAGTAGATTCCAAAAATATTATGAATATTAAAATTTGAAAAATTTTGTGTCTGAAAATTTTCACGTACTATTATGTACGAACAAATACAATTCTATGTTTTTTATATATACACTGCTTGTACTCATTTGTACAAAGATGTCAACACTTAAAATTAAATAGTGCAACATAATAGAATTAGAATTTATATGTGGAGTAATATTTTGGTAATGTATATGCTCGTACTGGTATGTACATTTGTTTACTTGTGGGCGTATATAATTGAAATGAAATTATTTTATAAATTATAAAAATAAAATATCATTGAATATAAATTTTTTATTTATTAATAAGTACAATTATATACATACTAGGACTTAAATAAGCTCCGTTTGCATTTTTTTTACCAATTTGTACAGTTAAGTATGTATTTGTACAGTAATGTCCATACATATATAATTTTAAATAAATTATTTTTCAATTTTATACACACACACATTTACATATACATAACTCCTTAAAATAGAGTATTCAAATTCTCCACTTGAATTCGGCAAACGTTTGTAGCAAAAATTTCTCCACAACAAATTCCTAGCCTTTTTAGAAGCACTAACAAGTTCCAAACGTTTCTCATTAATAATAGCACATAATTATTATTAATAACAGCACATATACGCTACAAAACTCCACATAAATTGTAACATATCCTCTAATTGCCTGAAGGTTAATCTGGTCCAAAATAAAAGGGTCTTTGAAGACTCTGGTCTACCCAAGAGTCTGACGACAAAAATGGAGGTTTTTTAGAGTAATCTTTTCCTTTTATTGCAGGCTCAAATCCCAAAATCACCATTAAACATTTATAAATATACCCATCAACCTATTAAACTTTTCTACTTGTAGCTCTTCCACTAATCAGGCTTCCAAAGTTCTGTCAATTAGGCCATTAGGTGCCTTTCGAAAAATTGAGAAATAATAGCTGAAAAATATATTTGTCTGAAATTTGAGAACTCACTGAGAAAAATACCTGTTTACCCCTCAAACATTGTTAACTCGTACACATTAGTCCTTGAACTATAACTTGGTTTAGCTTACCTCTCAAACTTTGCAACTTAGGATACCTTACCTCCTCACTATTTAAAATAGTCGCAAGCAAACATGTGACTAGTTTCTATCATGGAAGCCGAAATTTTGGTTCGTAGTTGACCAACACGAAACATAAAATAAAATTGAAGGACTTGAAGGTGAGCATTGCACATTAGAGCGAAACAGGGTAGCATTAGGTGTGGCAAAATTTAACCCGATTCAAACACTTGGACTGACCTACCCGAATCCAAACTTGATTTGACTAAAAAAGTCAATGATCAAAACCCGGTTGTACTTAATCCGACCTAAACCCGAACCTGATTAAAGTGAAACAAAAAAAAAAAAAAAACACAAAACCTGAAATATCTGAACTCGGAATAATCCAAACCTAAATTTGACTAAACCTAAATTAACCTGAACCCGAAATAACTTAAACCCGAAAAAACCTGAGTCTAAACTCGACAAGACCCGTTTTCTAGAATTTATTGAATTAGCCAATAACTTTATAAGATCATCAGATTTTGCCTTAAAAAATTGTCAGATTTATCTCAAACTCTCTAGAGTTGATAAATTTATCTTAAAATTTTCAATTATGCTTAGAACTTTCTAAAAGTCTTCAATTCACACCTAAACTCTTCCATTTCACCTACATTGACTTCAAATGACTTCTATGGCTCCAAATTAGTACATAAACTAAATTAATTCATATTTTTATCATAAATAATGATTCTAAATTCCTAAAAAATTGTAACTGGAAGTGACAATATAATTTAAATGTATCTGATCCTATTAACTTCTTAAGTTCTAAAATGACCGAGTTTATAGTTTCGTAAATAGAATTTGTAAATTTTTGAATTAGATATTTTTATTAAAATAATTGTCTATTAATATATTTATATCTAGTTAAATTAATTTTTTTTAGATTATTTTTTATGCTTAGTAATTTTTTAGTTATGAGGTACCTAAATTTTGAAATTTTTATTTTAGTCACTCATAAAAATTATAACATTGGTATTTAAACTTTTCAATTATTTGCATAAAAAATCAAACTCTTTAATTTAAATTTTAGCAAAATCTAAATAAAAAATTAAATTAATTCAATTATTCTAATTTATGCACTAATAATCCAATTAAACCTGAATATCAACTCGAATCTAACCTGAAACCTAAATAATTCGACTTAAAGTTATCTGAAACTGAAATTAACCGACCTAAATTAAACTCAAACCAGAACTCAAATAACTCAACTTGAACCCAAATTAATGTTAACTCAATTAAACCCGAGTCTAAATGAATTGACTCAAACCCAACCCGATTCAACTAATTGCCATCCTGGGCAGCGCCTCCTGCACTGTAGCTCGACCAGCCTCCATCACCACCTGTAGCTACTGCCACACTCCACCACAGGCAGCCGCTGCCTCTGCCCGAAACCCCGCTTGCTGCTCCACAAGTCTCCATAAAAAAAAAAAAATCATTCTACCACCCTCCAATATATCAAACTTTGCTTCAATCAAAGCACCCGATTTTTTTTTTTTATAGCAACAATTTATTCTTTCTCTGACCCCAGATCCTTGTTCAGATGAATTACCTCTACATTTCTTAGCGCTCCATCTTCAATTGCTTGCTCTAGATCTTCCGAAGCACTTCATTCGGAAGTTACAACCTTCTCTGGCTTCGATTCCCCAGCTACTACAACATTATTCTTCCAAGTCAGCAGCAGCTCGGACAGGCCTAAACCTCAACCCAGAGATGGACCTACACTTGGGTCATCGAGAATGGATATCATCAATTGCTTGAGCTCGACCTTAACAGTGAGAAGCAGCTGCTGCTGTTGCTGCTTCGGCCAGCCGCGACATTGGTGGGGTTGAGATCCCTTGAGCACTGCCATGGGCACAGGAGATTAATCGAGTCGATTCCAAGGCCGGAGTTTTGCGCCATGGGGAGCCGCTCGAGGGCAACACTGAAGCAGAGCTCGAGCGCTTGACATTGAGTGGGTGGGACTTATCCGGGGTGCGACTTGATGTAGGACTGGCGGAAGAATCCAGAAGGCAAGGCTAGGAGCGTGGCGTCGACGTGCAACCATGTGGTCTTGCGGAAAAATAATCAGACAGGAACTGCTATGGCGGTGGAGCCTGTTTTTGTGGATAACATGCAACTTAGCTCCTTTGCCTTTGATTTCTAATTCATTTTGGCCCTCTTATAACGGAAATATTATTCCTTTCGTTTCACAAAAATGAGCATTTTTACCTTTTTTTTTAACTAAAATTTGATTTAAATATATTTATATTAATTTATATTATAAATTTTTTTAAAAAATTATATTTATAAACTAGGGGTTTAAGTTACCATTTATATAAAAAGTTTATATTTCTATAAATTTATTTTTTAAAAATAATGAATTAATTGCAATGATTAGTAAAAGGAATAAATTTTGTAAGATAGATGGAACATTTTATTAACGAAACTTAGACATATAGTTGCACGTGTCAACTTTCTATCAATCAAGTTGAGGGGTAAAATATCTCACTTTGAAGTTTGGGGGGGGTGGGTCAACCCGGCATTAAGTGTCTGAGTTGAAATGGTTTGAGGGGCAAAAGACGTTTTAGGCCATTTTTAAAGTTAAATGAGAACCTTTGGTGGGCTGGTGGCATATTCATATTCATGAAGGTTCTTCTTTCTCTTCAAAGTTCAAACATCTATCTTCTCTCCAATCATTTTGTTGGCGCTAAGTTGTTGCTCTCTTCTTTTTTACGCTTTCTCAACTTGGAGAAAAGGATTAGCCCCTTCTCTCTCACTCTCTTCGAGGATTCATCGATGGGTATGGATTTCCTTCTCTGCTTGTTTATTTTTTTTTTTAATTAACTTAAGAAGAAAATAGTTGGGTTGGGACTTGAGAGGAGTTCCGGAATTCGTTATGCAGAATTTCACTTGTTTCTCTAGTTTTGTGCTTCAAATTAATGAGGTCTAGTTACTTTTCAGCTTCAAAGAGTATGGGTATTGCCTCCCTTCACTTGAATTAGGTGTAGTTCTAGTTATGTTATGTGTTTGGTGGCACTACTGATTGTGGTTTCCAGTTTTCTTTTTTTTTTCCCTCCCAGTTGGAAGTATCTATATTCTATGTTCTTTGGGGTGAGCTTCTGTAAATTTCAGTGATCATGGCATTCATATTGACTATAGATATGTTAAGAAGGTTTTCGACAAGCTTAGACACCGAAAACCTTAGTGTTGAGACCAAGGTACTTAGATCAAATCTTGCCTTCAGCAAGGTGGAGTTTAAGTGACAGAAGAAAGACTTCAGATAGTGTAACTTGATATGGTTCATTAGTTCTCTATTTGGCCCTAAGAAAATTAAACAGTAATGCGAAAAGAGGATAGTTTGGAACCTGTTTATTGTCTTCATTTATTTTGATGCCATGATCACAACCAAACTGGTTTTTACTGTGCTGATCATTTAAAAAGGACTAAGCTGAGGAACTTTGAAAATGCTTTAAAACATGATGTTAAGAGCTTTCCTTTTGTTTTTTTCCCCAGTTGATCCTTATACTAAAAGATGTTACGTTCATGTCCACTCTCTTTTAAGTTAGGACTCTAAAATTACTGTTCTGTCCAAAGGGACTGGTTCTCGAATTATGGGTTAACTAAACGGACATTAACCTGTTTGATTGGCGGGTGGTGAGGGTAGAAAGGTAGACAATTTTTTCTATAATTTTCTCACTCTCTCTTACCCTTCGTCTGACACTTCTTAGGCACACGTCATCGTTGCTCTTCTATGAAGTCTTTATCTGACAAAGTTGGAGGTATGCTTTGCTACTGCGGTTCAACAAATAACTATGTGAAGTTGGACGAGAAGCTTGAAAGGAAAATGATTGAATTCAAGAGGAGTGCATCTGGACATTCGAATTTCAAAACGCTTGACAGCATAATCATCAAGTTTCCCCATTTTAGAGAAGGATTGAGAAATCTCAGAACTATATTTCAACAGTATGGTAGGTTGCATTAGATTGTCTCCTTGTTCTCTACAAATTCTTTGCAGAGTTCTGTGAAGACTGACTCCTCGCACTTTCTCTGACAGATGAAGATTCTAATGGAACTATTGATCATGAGGAACTTAAAAAATGTTTAGAGAAGCTGCAAGTTCATTTAACAGAAGAGGAGGTTGAGGATTTATTCAGTTCATGCGACATTGATGGAAGTGAAGGAATTCAGTTTAATGAATTTATTGTTCTATTGTGCCTCATTTATCTGCTCATGAAGCCTTTATCCACTGCCGACAATGTATTGATATTTATCTCAATTCTATTTGGTTTTCCTTCTTCAGAATGCAATAAGTGCACAGGCAAAACATCCTCACTGGTTTCATTTATGCTGACCTGGGGATTGTTTCAGGCTTCAAACATGGGTCCAGCAGATATTGAGGCCACTTTTGATACCATTGTTGAAGCATTCACATTTCTCGATAAGAATGGTGATGGGAAATTGAACAAGAAGGATGTTGTGAAGGCATTGAACGAGTCTTCTCCTTGGGAAAAATCTCCGGCACATGTCACCAACAATAGATTTGGTAATACCTTTATCACTTCCCTTTAATCTGAGTTGTTGGTACAAACCATTTGAACTGCCAACTCTATCTGTTTCATTTTTTCAAAAATTGAATTCCTATGTAAATACAGAAGAAATGGACTGGGACAAAAATGGAAAGGTCAGCTTCAGGGAGTTCCTCTTTGCTTTTATTAGTTGGGTTGGGATTGACAGTGAAGAAGAAGCAGCAGTATCAGGAAGCTGAAGTTATGGAAATGACCAGAGGATAGCATGCTGAAATGAGGTTGGTTGGGTAATCTGTTCAAATATTTAAAATGCTTCTGATACAGTATTTAAGAGTGCCTATTCTGTATAATGCGTAGGATTGTATTTAATTTTCTTCTCTTAAATATCTGTCTTGGACATCTGTATGATATTGGAGCCATATATGAATGAAATCAATCCATGCAATGTTTTCATTCATTTTAAATCTTTGCTTGCGCGGCAATCTTTACAATGAAATGTTACGGCCCTTACTGAACACACACACACACACACACTATACAGTACATGAGCATATTGTACTCACTAGTTCTCTAGATATCCTGACTTAATTCAGGACAAAAGCTGAAACACCTCTGAGGTACCTATTACCTAACCTGTGTGCGAGACAGCAAGGAACCTCAACAGTTTTCAACAGGGCTTGGGTATAACCTTCAGTAATTATCACATAAAAGTCTGAAACATCCAATGGGTAATGTTTGTCAAAGAAATTAAGATGTTTCTAGCAAAATAAAGTTGCCTATAAATCCAGATTTGAAGGCTCCAACATGTTTCAATGGTGAATCAGAACTCCCACATCAGTTACTGCGCTCTAAAGAGACTCATGTGACCTCCTGATGTTTAATTTAAGGGTAAATAGCACCGGTCGTCCCTGAACTAAGATCCATGTTTTGAATTCAACCTTGAACTACAAAACGTTACACAATTTATCCTTTGACTATGAAAATGTTATACTAATCATCCTATCGTTAATTGCAACCATTAAAATAAAATGGATGGAAAAAAACATAAAAACTTAGTTTAACCCTTGAAAACTTTTCATTTATCATAAAAACCTCAAAATTTTTATATTTTACAATAAAACTACCATCCTACCATAGTCTTCACCTCTGCTCCTCTGCCCCTCATGACCTTCACCTCTACTATGGCTGGCGTTGATCTGCCACCATCACATTTTTATTCCGCCATTGATACCCCACGTCGCAGCCACCACTAATGATTAATTGATGGACAAAGGGGAACAAAAGGTTGAGACTCTTGAGGCCATAACACGGCCTTTTTCCTCGTTGATTGTCACCCTTGGTCGTCGTCTTCTGTCACTGTTTTCGTCATCTCGTCTCTCTGGAATTAAATACCGCTTACCACAAGTAAGCAGTACGTGATATAAATGTTTTCACATGAAATATGTGGTATACCGTTGTATTTCATGGTATTTTGCATACCGGTAACTTTTTCATGTACAATTTATTTAAAAATAGTGGTATACCACAAATACTGTGAGGTTTGTACCTCAACATTCTATTTTTTGCAGACATGTGTGAAATATTTTTTTGGTAATTTTAAATCAAAATATTATACATAAATATATAAAATAGTAAAATATAATTAATACACATATTTTAACATAAATATTTACTTTTGTTTTTTTGTTCTTTTTTCTTTTACTTTTGCTTTCTTTTTTTGGGTATTAGAAAATGTATTGTTATTATTAAAGTACTATTTTTTTTCTCTTCTATCAATAAATTAGTTTTTTTTGCTGAGTAATATTTATTTTTCTTTATATATAATATTTTTTTAATGTTTTTTTGTATAACAAATCTTTTATCATATATATCTTATTTATATTTGACAAATTATGATGAGAAAAATTTGAATACATATAAAGATGCGCAAAAAAAATTATTTAATTTATTTCATCTTAAAATAATATTCTAATATTTATTTCTTTTACAAAAATGGTAATGATATGCGGTGCAGTATATCTTAAAAATATGAGGTGCGGTATACTTAGTGGTAACGATATTTAACATCTTGCTTGTCTCACGCTCCCATCTATTAAGCGTCCTCTTCCATAGTGCTCTCCCGTGCGTCTTGCCCATCACCATACTCTATCGTCATTTCCCTTCAATCCCGAATGTACGTCTCCCTTCAATCGTGCTCTAACATCATCGTTTCTCTTTGATTGTACACTGATGAAGGAAGATGACAATTGACAATCGCGCTCTGCTGGATGAAGATGATCGTGCACTGCCGGAGGAAGACGACTGCACACCGCAGGAGGAAGACGGTTACCGACAATCTGGCAGGAAAAGAGGAGAGGTGGGCTTACAAATGGGGAGGTCGGCTTGGAATCAACGAAAGAGGACGTGAGAATCGAATGGGCGAAACAAAGGATGGCGGCGGTCATGGAGGAGGGAGGGCAGGCAAGAGAAGGTGGTTTTATTGTAAGATATAAAAGTTTTGAAGTTTTTATGACAAATGGAAGGTTTTCAGGGGTTAAAACTTGTTTTTTACAGTTTTTCCGTTTATTTTAACAGTTGTAGTTAACGGCAGGATGATTGATGTAACATTTTCATTAAAGGATAAATGATGTAACACTTTGTAGTTTTAGGATGAATCCGAAACATGAGTCTTAGTCCAGGGACAACTGGTGCTGTTTACCCTTAATTTAATCACCTGCTTAAACCTTTAGCAGTACAGGAGAATAGCAGAACAGTAATTTAGGTGATAGTTTTGGTGATTTACTGTCTCAAACAGATTCGTGAAATGCAAGTTCTCCAAAGGTCAATATTCACTTCAGAAAGCTTACTAAACTGTGCTTTCCATGAACGAGTGTTTTGTTCACAAAGTCAACTCACAAGTCAAATATACCAATTCCTGATATGTAAACTGCTATAGCTAGAAACTGAATCTCGTTATACCTTAAAATCAGAAGTGTAAGCAGTTCAGTAACTGATCAGAAATCCATCATCAATAGATGTAAAACAGTTTTCCTGTGCAATTTTCAGTTTTTTTTGAACTCCTGACTAGAAGTCAGTATTTCAGTGAAAATTCCTGTAAGCATCTGTTTCAAGCCAACAGATTATAGAGTCTAGACTTCACACTTCCTGGTGAACCAGAATGTTTACACCATAGTGTTGGTTTGAAGTTTTCCCTGTCATTCCCTTCATTCAAAATCAGTTGCATAATCCAGAAAGCTTGCATGCTTGTGTTGTCAGTTTTTCTTCACAGTTGCAGTATTCAGTCTTCTCCCTCTAGTAACTTTTGGCACAGCCCCTAGTCTAGCACATTGCCAATGCTATGGACCTTAGCCCACATACCAGATTCAGCAGATTAACCACCATTCACACCAGCAATGTACAAGACTACCTACTTCACAAACAAGGTTCACAAATTGTGACTATTACCTTGCCCCTTCTTAAACCAGTAAAACAGGACCAAATTTCAGGGCCAAGGTCTGTTTTGAGTAATTGTACAAGTCTGTAATATGAAAACATGCATATCAGATTTAGGTAACCAAACCAACGGAAATCAGTATTTTCCAGAATACATCCAACTACTTAGAATATAGTATATACATTTGTTAACCTATGAGCTGGGACAATATATGGAGAGACACAGATGAAAAAAAAACACTTGTTAAGAATGTTCCTACTGGTAATATCATACATCTGTCTAATAAGTTACTGGAATGAGGTTCACTGTATTCCTAGTGCTTGGATTCCCCGAACTAATGACAAAGAGGCAGCATTTTTCCTTTTCCAGCCTTCCCTCCTCTCCATCCTCTGCCCTTCTTCTGTAAAACACGAATCATGCCCGTCAAGGATCCGCACAATATGTCTCATGCTTGGCCTGAGTTCTGGGTTAGAACGTGTGCAGACAATTCCGAGTCTTATCAGCCTCATCAGTTCTTCTCTGTTGTACTTCCCGCTCAACCTTATGTCAACAAGTTCCTCCAGTGGCCGGCCTTTTGCTTCAAATTCATGGACTCGTTTCACCAGTAGTACCTCAGGGAACCTGAAGTCAACTGCCATTCTCCCTGTAATCACCTCAAGCACTACCACACCAAAGCTATAGACATCACTCATTGGAGTTGCTTCTCCAGATTCCATGTACTCTGGTGACATATAACCAAAAATCCCTTGAACTGATTTGCTCTTGTTGTTGGCTGCATGATGAGCATGGTCATTTCTTGCCAAGAATTCAGCAAGGGCAAAACTACCAAGCCTTGGGTTCAGTTCTGTATCAAGAATGGTGGCTGAAGAGGTAATGTTTCTGTGGATAACTTGTTCATCCCATTCCTCATGTAGATACAGAATTGCAGAAGCGAGCGATTTGATGATGTTGTACCTGTGATTCCACCGCAGAATCGAGTGACCGATCCTGTCATCATGATGAAAAAGCAGGTGGCTTAGCTGTCGGTTCGCGGAATAGTCGTAAACCACCAGCATCTCTCCTAGTTCTGTGCACCATCCACGCAGCTGTATCAGATTGCGGTGGCGAAGCCTTGCCAAGCTTTGGAGCTCATTTGAGAACCGTGTACGAATTGCTGGACATTTAGTCATGCCAAGTCTCTTAACAAAAACTTGATGATTGCCAAGGAAGCCCCAGTAGGCAGTTCCAAAGTCACACTCAGCAACCCTATGCGAGTCTGAAAAATTGTTGGTTGCAGAAATGAGTTCTTTAAGTGGTACTTCTCGTGGAGTTTCTACGATGAAGGAATTTGCTGGTTGCCTAGAGCAATCATCAGTGGAACTGATATAACTGTTTCCAATTTCAGCAGTTGCATAAATGCTCTCGCCAAAGGCTGTGATGTAACGGGATGAGGCTGATGTGTTTGTGGTGGTGCTGGTGGTGTTGCTCTTGCTTGTGCTAGTACTTGAATCGGAGGACAAAGTGATGTATAGAGGGTGAGACTGAAATGATGGCAAATCCGGCAAGGTTCCCTGACAATTCTCAGAAAGCACTTCCACAACCCATTTCATGTTTGGCCGCTTTTGTGGATTATTAAGGGTGCAGAGTAGCCCTATGTGAAGCAACCGCTCCATATCTGCAAGCCTGTAAGACCCATCTATAAGTCTTGTGTCCCCTGCCTGTAAAAGCCTTCCTTCATCCGACAACGTCCGAACCCAGTCAAGCAGCATGATCTGGTTGTCCGGGAAAGCTAGATCCACAGCACGCCTGCCAGAGGCCACCTCAAGCACAACAACACCAAAACTGAAGACATCTGATTTAGCAGTAGCCACACTTCGTCTTTGGAAGCTCTCAGGTGGAAGATATCCAATAGTTCCACCTATTCTAGTTGTGTCAGCCAACCGAAACTGGTTCTTCTTCGTAGCTGGTGTCTGGACTTGGTACTTGAGCTCATGTTCCAGCCAGCGTGCCAAGCCGAAGTCACCAAGCCGCGCATTGTACTTAGAATCAAGCATGACATTACTGGTCTTCACATCTCTGTGGATAATCTGTGTTTCTAGCTGTTCATGAAGGTAAAACAACGCAGCTGCCAACCCTCCAAGTATTTTCCTCCGCAGGTCCCAGTTTAGAGTACTTGGTGCCCCCAAGTTCTCAGACCTTTTAAAGAGCACCCTGTCAAGGCTTCTGTTGGGCATATAGTCATACACCAGAAGCAGTTGGTCCTCGTGCACGCACCAACCCCTCAACCGGACAAGATTTCTGTGGCGAAGATTAGCAACTGCCATTAGCTCGGCTGCAAATGTCTTTTCAAACCTCTCTCCTCTCTCTGCCAAGCATTTCACAGCAACAACAGTTCCATCACTAGGTAAAACTGCTCTATAAACCTTCCCAAAACCCCCACTTCCCAGAACTTCATCTTCACAAAATCCTTTAGACCCTATGTAAAGCTCAGCATAACTAAAAATCCGAGGATTGTCCCCACCAACCTTCTCCAACATCTGCACTCCTTCCAAGTCATGAAACACACCGGACTGCTGTTCTCCTGCTGTGTCCTGGTGACAGAAAAAAACCCATCTTGAATCATACAACTGCCTCAATGAATTCCTCAAAAAGGCCGCAACTTGACCCCCACATCCCCGGTTTGAAGGCTTCTTGATCTTCTGTTTTGCAGGTTCCGGTTCAACATCTTGTTTGAGGAACATGGGTGGCAGGATCTCACCAGAATCCGCCGGTAAGATGTGGCAAAGCCCGTGGAGCTGCATCATTGTGGTGGAGCCAAGAGGAGATGGCTTAGGACTGACACCAAAAGATTGTCATCAATGGGGAAACTGAGGGAATGATGTAATGTATGACGCTCAGATAAGTTCTTTAGTTTCAGTTTGTGCGTTTATTCGAACGGGATTGAAATTAGTTTGAAACTTTATGAACCTCCTAGCCCTCTTGCGGTCTTGCCTATTTATGATATTATGATGTCATAAATGGAAGGTTCCATTCCATTGGTTGGGATTTTCCCTCTTGTTGCTTCTATTGTTCGTGTCAAAGTTTTTTGAAATTTTGAAAGTAATTTTCTTTAAAAATGAGTTTAGAACCAGCATTTCTTTGGGTCGTCCTCAGCTCTGTTCACATGAGGAAACAGCTGGTCCAAACGCGTAGGCGCTGCCCGCTGGAGACTGTTTGAAGCGCGTGAATCGTGGGATATGGATCGGGTGTAGTTGACATAATTAAAAGTTTGATGGGCAAAACACAGAAATCTTCCCTTTCCCTATAATGATATCGTATGAATTTAATGTGGCGATAATGATTTTTCCTATTTTCAATTCTATGTTGCTTGAAATCAGATGGGCTAACTAGAAAACGCCTCCTCAAGGTTTGGATAAAATTACATTTTCTTTCTTCTGGTTCACAAACATACATGTTGCCCCGTTAAATAAGGGAAAGAATGACCATTTTACATTTTGATAGAGGAGAAATCAATAACTTAAAATTTCAATAAATGTTAAATTATTATTTGAAAGTTTAAACTAAATTTATCACAAGATGGTAGGTAACCGCTGTGAGAAAAAGTTACAATTTAAATTATAATTTGAAAAGTTAATGTTAGAAATAGTAAGAAAAAAGTACTCACATTTGGCTAGAGGTTAAAGTGTAGAGCTTTGAAACAAGGTCCAAATAGAACGAGAGAGGCTAGAGAGGGGGAGGTTTTTCCAGGATTTTTTTGTAGCCAAGATCTCAGAAAGCCCTTGAACTAGTGGTTTTTTTTATCATTTATACCTTCCGATTGTCCAAAAAAAAAAAAGTTCCTAGTCATTGAATAAAGTAGGGGTGAGCATGGATTGGTAAAAATTGAAATCCAACTTGAACCACCCTTATTGGGTTAGGTTGAGTTGGGTAAAAATTGACCATGGTTTGTAGATTAGTTCCACATATGTGAGAACTGACGGTTTTTTTATTGGTTTTGGTTTCACATGAAATCAACTTAAAATGGAACTGAACCGAAGTTATGATATTACTAAATTATCCATACATTTATGTATTTAAAAAATAAAGAATTGTGAGGGTGTTTTAGGGCCTATTTAGTTTAAGAAAATTTTTCAATTTTTTTGGAAAATTTTCTCAAAATTAGAAAATAAAAAGAAAACATGTTTAGTTAAATAATTTTCCATTACATAAAGATTTGGAAAAAAATGATTTGGTTGTTTTCCTAATTTTTCAATTAGTCTCTCACGCGGCTTTTTTCACGTTCTTGATTGACCAGTGTCTCGAACTTCTGCTCGACCAACCTCTCCTGTTGCCACTACCGAACAACATCTCCCTTGTCGTTGCATGCGACAAACCTCCCTATCTCCATTTCCCAACTAGCATCGTGGAACTCCTCTGCTGCTCCAACTCCTTCGTCTCTCTCGACTTCTTTGGTTTAATAGATACCTAAATCCCCTTCTCTCTCATTCAATTAAAGCAATTAAGCTAGCCTCGAGGCATGAATTGATCCATTGGAAGCAACAGTAGTGGAATCAGAGCTGTTTGATAGCAGAATCGGTAGCAAGTGTGAAGCACTTCGGAATGATGGAGACGGTGGTGTAGATGTAAGGGATAGAAAATATGGGAGCCTAAGCGACAAAAAGCAAAAAGTTGGGGCAAGATTTAGATTTTTGCGTTTTCACTTTTGAAGCTGATAGACTTGGGAAAATCTGAAATTATAGTTTATAAACTTTCTTACAACGTTCAACTGAGGCATTGAACTTTTTTAAATGTTGTGTGTATATATGTAATCATCTTTAATTGTTTTAAAACAACTAAACATGTTTTCTAAAAAATAATTTGGAAAATTGTACATAGAAAATGAAAACTAGAACTAGAAAATGAAAATGAAAACTGGTTTCCACAACCAAACGCCACCTTAGTCTTTTATATTAAACCCTAAAACTAATATTCCTAATCTTGAATCTAAATTAGAACAGTGGATAGGAAATTGTTTCCGTTTTCATATTGTAAGAAATTACAATGGCATGGTGGTTGGTTTGATTTAATTATCAAGTGGATATTTATTAAATTGAATATTATTTTTTTTGTACAGATAAAAATAAAGGAGATAAAGTATCTGATCAGTGACCTTCCAAAATTTACAAAGGCATTTTGTGAAATCGCATGCAACTAGATACATTTGTCTTCTTGTTGCATTACGTAACAACATGTGAAACTCTTTAAATATTATTAAGAACGTGTTTATTTAAATATGGATTTAGTTGTGTATTATGTTAAATACTTCATAAACTAGTAGTGAATGCAATTTGATTGAATTTAAATGTTATTATAAGTATATAATATAAACCAAAAAACCTAAAAACCAAAACCGAAAAACCTATAACCGTTGTTTTGGTTCTTTTTGTTTCTTAGTTCTCGGGTTGAGTGAAATTTTTTTGAAACCAATCCTATTTCGGGTTGGTTTGGTTCAACAAAAAAACCGACCCAAGCTCACTCCTAGAATAAAGCATGGTTTAGGTCTTACATAAAGGCAATAATGATAATTTGGTTTGAGTTTGGGTTTTAGTTTGTACCAGGATAGCTCGTTAATATAATATAAATGCTTTGTATTTGCAGTTCTGTTTTTTTTTTTTAAATCAGTATCTATATTAACTTCTATTATAACATATACTTGTAATGCTAATTGTTACACACATTCAATTATTGAATTTTACTTCATAAATCACTTAATTTAATCAAAACGTATTGGCTTAGGCGAATTTCGATAAACTATTGTGTTTATTAAAAGTAAAAAAAAAAAAAAGTGTGAGACCCATATCTTTTCAAGGCTTCTTTCTCTTGTTCTATAGTTGGAAGGCTCAAGCTATCTTTAAGACATTATTCAATGGCTTATGGTGCTAAACTAAATACTACTTTTACCACTTTTTGATTGACTAAAAACTTTTCCTTTAGTTTATTTTATTAAAAGAAAATACTGTAAATAATCTATGTTTTATATTCCTAAAAAAATAATCTATGTTTTATATTGGTTTTGACTCATAAAAATTTCCTTCATATGAACAACTAAATAAGGACACATTGCCCATAAAAGAATTAAGGACACTAAATTCTGAAAATTTTGGGCTTTTAATGGAGTTTGTTTTAGTGCATTTAGAATATCCCTTCATAAGATGGTAGGTGTAGTAACTGATATATCACCAGATACGAATCAGAACTTTCTAAATGCCTGAAAATCTTCCATAAAAATCGATCTAAATGACGGAACAAGAAAACAGAAAAATATACGAAATTAATTCTTGTGAAAAAAATATTTTTATTTTCTATATATAATCAATTTACAAGTCAAGTTGAGATAGAAGTGATAAACACATTTTCAAATGAGAGTGCTTTAATGAAAAAATGAAAATACTTTCTTTAGCTTGTAATTTGGTCTTTAAGCCTTTCTAGATTATATCAACTTTTAGACTTGTCACTCCATAACGACTTTAGATTAATTCAGTCTGTAGATTTAAAGGGGACAAACATATAACTAGTCTATACATTGGTAAAAAAATCATAGTAAATGACTAGAATTATTAAGAAATAATTTTTTTTTTTATAATAAAATTGGTAGGTTCGCCACTGATCACAGCCTTGCAGACAAATTTCACCCCAAAGTTTCTCAACTGTGGGCGGCATGAAATGAAAGAGAGAAGGCAAAAGTCTTTATCATTTAAGCGAATTAGAGAACCAAATGCATCAAAAGTCAATGGAATATATAATTATGAGATTGATTGGAGTTTAAATGCTCCACAGTTGTCTTAAGAAGTTGGGTTTAGGTCCCCCTGGATTTGGAACAAAAACCGAACATGTTTGAAACATTATCCTTAATTAATCCTGTCCTAATCAAAATGTATCTGACTGACTTGAAAAGCCAAAAGCCCTAACACTTCAAGTCATCACCACCACCCACCACAACTATAGGCGCAATTAAGTGCAGGATTATAGGTTTGTCTTCTTCCTGAAAAGAACCGTTTTAATTTTCACAATGTTTAATTTTAATTAAAATGAAAATAACTAGTTTTCACTAAACAGTGGGCTTCCTTCGTTCTCTTCATCTTGACTCTAGACACGATTTGGTATATAAAACAAACTAATGTGATGTCCACTAATATTACCTTGTCATTCCTGCGTATTTAGCCTAATGACTAAGGTGTTTGAGACATTGTGGAGATGTTATAATTTGACTATCCTCACATTCTTACCGAAAATGTCACATAAAGTTAATTTAGTTGTCTTCTGAGTCCTAAAAAAACTAACATTTCCCTTTCTTGCCTAAAATGTTAATACTTCTGTATACTTGAAAAACATGCTTTTGAATTAAAAAAAAAAAAGAGTAATATTACCATGTCTTGGGCAGTTTTGAGAAGGTGATGCTGGTTGCCTAATGCAAAAAAAAAATAAAAATAAAAATAGCAGCACCTTAAGAGCTTCCGTTGGCAGAAAACGACCCCTTTGGTCGGACGTTGTAGGTGGGGTTGAATTAGTGCTTGTGGGGCACTCGAGGCCATGCAATTTTTGACTTTTATGCAACCAGGTGCTGCTGGTTGCTGAATGTTAAATCAGTTCTTGTTGGCTGAAAAAGTTGGTAGGTTTTGAATAGTTTTGTGATACTTCTATTAGGGTATGTACAGGGGCATAAAGGGTTCCAACTTTTATGTTAGTTTGAGTTTAAACTTGATTTCAGGCTTATAAAGCCGAGCATTATCGAGTTTGAGCTTGACTCAAACCTGAAAACGGGTCTAACATCTTAAAGAGTTGAACTTGAGCTTGAAGGTACCCTATCCCTTTTATTAGCGGGCCTAAAGAGCTTTAAATGATAACATATATATTATTTTAATTATTTAGCTCATCAAATAGTTATTAATTTAAATTTCTAAATTAAAGATAATAAATTCTATAAATGGCCATTTATTCGAGCCTGACAGACTTTTGGGTCAAACTCGAGCTTTAAAATTCAGGTTCAAGCAATTTGAGCTTGAGCATAGAGGCCCAACACCTTCATACCCCAATATGTGCACTTGAGGTTTTGCAACCTTATTTGGAAATAACTTTTAACATTAGCGTTAAAATTTTGAATAATTTATTTAATAAGTGAGATGAAAACGCTAAAACTAAAAATCAAAAACTACCATTAGATAGTTTTTTCAAAACTCTAACGCTAATCGCTAACGCTAATACCAACAGGGCCTGCATTAAAGGCCAACTATAGTTTTCCCACTAATATTTATGTGAAATTATACTTTGTTTATCATATTCAAGAAATTTACATTTTGTCCCTTGGACTGGTGAGATATTAATTTTTTATTTATGTCATCTAACATTAGCTATTCAAATTCCTCATATTCAAACTACCAATTTTTCATCCGGTTGCTATATATCTCTTAGTGATTTCAAACCATTTAATAATATTTTTTATAATTATTTAACAGTTTAAACTACCAATTTTTCATCCATTTAAATATAAAGCTGTATTTTCCCCTCAGTCTAGGGGCGAAGTATACATTTTTTAAATAGAAGTGGCAAAGTTAGGGACAAACTATAATAAGCTTGTAAATTTTGCCTTTGATCAAACGTTTTGCCACAATTTCTATTTGCGTTTCCCCGTTATTTTTTCCCCAATTTCATCACATAATTGGATTTTCGTGTTTTTTTAAGTAGGATTTTCTTATTTAATCCGCATGTATAATTTCTAACAAAATGCGTATGATTAATTGAACTGTTTTTCCTTATTTCCAAAAATCACTTTTAAAATAATTTCTTTAAAAATTAAGTATTCATTGATTTATCCTTTTTCAAGGCTAGCTAGTTTAAAAATTCATAAAATTAATTACTTACTGAAAAAGAATGTTATCCTAGCGATTATTATACCTATATATTATTAACTTTCAAATGACGTTGGTACTGGGCAAAAAATAATTCATCTAATTAATGGGAAAAATTTGGACCTTATTTTATTGGATTTAGTAATTTGAAAAAGTATACATACTACTTATTCGTAACAAAATATTAATTATTGATATTGTGTAGTACCGGCATATTTATCTGATATAATTCCCCTTTACTAGTTAATATAATTAAAATCTACAAAAATTGTTCATAAACTTTACATAAGAGTAAATGTATATGTGTAAAAATATGTATAATTAGATAAAAGTGACAAATATTTTAGGACAAAAAATGTGACAAATTAACTTTTTGATGTTTCAGAATTCCTCTGGAAAACATATACTAATAGCCCTATAACTTTGTTTTTCATAACATGGTATCAAGCATTGCTTGTAAACTTCTTTTAAGCTCAAGTTCAAGACGAATGTCTTGAAGCTACAAGGTTCTTTGCGAAGGGTTTCTCTCAATTACACACCTGTGAAATAAGGCCGTGACAGCTCCAAACCCTAGAAGATTATAAATGATCATGGGTTGATTTTGCCTTCTCTTAATTTGGGAGACTCTGATGTGTAGCTGTTGCATGTGTCCAATATGCTTTAAAATCACACTATACCCATAAGTGCACGGAACATTTTATAGTAATGGAGAGTAAGTGTTGATCCTACGATGATTGTTGATTGAATTGAATAATTACCACTACTTTTGCAGTTCACCTTAGCAACAACAAACAAATAGAGAACTCTACTAAACTAAAGTGAACTATTTCAAATAGAGAACCTAGAGTACTAAGACTAAACAAGCAGTTGATGAACAACACTCACAAACTAAGAGGTTTTCTTGACACTAAAGAAAACAAACTTCCTATGGTGTTTATTACTTGACTAGGTTAAGTTGGTGAATTACTCATAGGATTTAGATTTTCCTACTTGTTGGTAATGAGTTTGACTTGATTTCTTGCTCCCCTAAGCTAAGAAATACTCTCCCTCACCTAGGCTAATAAGGACTCCCATCACCCATACTAACTTAGGAAGAGACATTAGCAAGACCTATTTTCCATCACCCAAGTAATTAAGACAAGTCTTCCAACTATGTCCATAACTATTACTTTCTTTGCCTAGGTCCAGTTCATTGTTCATTCTCCTTAAGCATAAAATGAAATCTTAAACATCAATTAATTGTAGCCATCAACCAATCAAGCAACAACTAAGTACAAGGCAAAGAATGAACAAGTATTGAGAGGAAGATCTAAACACCCATTCATAAATTCAACCAAACAAAACCATTGTCAAGAAACTACAACCATAGAAAGTGTACAAGAAACTACTCCATGTCTAGACTAAGATCAAACATCAAACTTGAATCCAACATGTTCACACCAAATAACAAAGAAAAAGAAAAAAAGGAAAAAACCAGGAACCCCTTATAAAAATAATAACTTGATCTTCAAGACAACTATTAACTTATCCTCCAAACTCCATGAAATTTAAGATGAAAAATGCAAGAACACTCAAGAACTGATCTAGGACTAGCGTTTTCCAAGGAGACACAAAGAGAATATAATGAAAACCTAGGCTAGAATGAGATTAAAAAACTAATCTTGAGCCTTATCCTTTTCCATGTATCATCTAGCTTTAATAGCAAGCTTGATATGTGAGGAATATGTGCCACAAATTGTAGAAACCGCCTCCAAGTTGAAAATGGCCCCCTTTCTTCTAAATACAAAGTGCAGTAGCATTTTTGCTGGACCACAATGAAGTGCGATCACACTCTAACCCCTCGGGTTTCTTTCTTAAAGGTGCGACTGCTCTTTTAATGTGCGGTCATACTTTTCTCATTCTTTAGCTCCTATTCTTCTCTTGCTCCTTCAACACTACTCTAATTGTGCCCAAAATTTACGTCTTTGCCCACTCAAGCCCTTCAGAAATGAAATGCAACTTGCAAACACAACAGGAACTAAGTACTAGGAAGTTTAATTAAAAAATTTATCACAAAAATGATGGAAAAATATATAGGAACATAGATGACTATCATACCCCGATATTTAGATATTTGTTAGTCCCTAGCAAATGCAACCTACAAAACTAGAGAAAACAAACAAAACATACAAGCTAGCAACTCAAGTCACACCACATTATAAAAATATAACACTTGCAAACTTGACTTGAAAGTAGTTAATGAAAGGAGAAAAAGTTAAGTTCTTATTACCAAAGGTGAGGGCCACCCCTAAGTGTTTGCACTTCTCTTTAACTTGAGGGTTTACAATAATTGTTTTCTTTGTGTTTCTCAATCCATAAACTTGCAAAAAAATCCAACCTCCCCCGCTAAATTCCCTTAAGAGGTTGCATGTAAATGTAAGTCGAGTGGCCATGATCAAGGTTGTATTGGGGTTGGTTTAGATGAGAACCGGTATCGATAGGAGGCTATTTTAATGGTGGAGTTAAAAGAACTAATAGTGCAATCATAACCAAGGGCACCTAGAAAAACTTGCAAACTCCAAAGTGTTTTAAAATTTACACCCTAGATTCTTAAACAAGAACCAACTTGATAGCCAAACGCTATCGCCTCTATCTGGCCGAACTCCCTGCCACAGTAATGGCCAGAAGAAGCTGGCGCTACCCGAGAAAAGGTGTGATCAGGCACCTCGGGAGATAGCCGAAGAGCTCCAAGCCCGGCACGCCAGGACACTACTCGCCCCCCCCAGGGTCGTGAACAGATCGCCTTCGGAAAAGTGGCAGCAGACATAGCGAGCCGAACACGATATCCCCGAAGGCGGAACTCCCTGAAGCTGGGAACCCCCAAACTCAGGGCTTGTTTCCCGAAGAGGCTCCGTCCGTACCAAAGGACGACCTCACCCAGGGACCTCGGAAGTATGGAAGGGGTATTTATGGAAGCATTTAAGGAAGCCTCTGACACATCCATTCACAGACGCCACAAGCCGCCTCAAAAGGCGCTCTGCCACGCTGACGCCATCAAAATCACATCATGGCCCGTCTCAGCACATGGCTCAAGGTAACCTACTATCTGTCTCCTATGCCCAGAAAGTCAGGAACGTCCGACCGAACACGTGTCGCGATCTGAACGGGCTAGGCACTCCTATAAATACCAGGAGTTAATACCAGACAGGAGGTTGGCTGGCTGGCAAAATACGGCTCCCGTTACCAGGCAAAACTCCTCAGCTCTTTGTGCTATTTTCTCTGTCTTTCTCTCAGCCACCACTGACTTGGGCGTCGGAGGCTCCCCCTGTTAGGACCATTAGATACTTGGCTTAGGCCAAGAATAAAAAGAAACACCAATTTAAAACATGAGGGACTTGATTGAAAGTAAGGATGAGGATGTAAATGAAATTATGGGAACTTTAAGGGTGAAAATGCACCATGCAAATAAGTGCATGGACAAAGGTGGAATTAGACCAATTTTGGTTGACAAAAACAAATTCGCCGGTCAAGAATTGCGGCTTCTTCCAAATTTATTTTGGTCATGGGTTAATTACCACTTTGGGCTATATTAAAGAAAGGTTGGCAATTTGAGCCATGAGTTAAGAATAGAGCCAAAATAATCCTACATTTTAATGGCTAAAGTGTGCACATGGAAACTTCAGGGAGGAAAACATCACACGTAGAGTACTTGGGGACCAATGTTGACATTGAACCAATTTATAGGATATGTGCAATCGGCTGCCAAATGTTAATTAATGCGCCAGAAATCCTTTGCTCTCTTCGCTGCCTTCGTTTGCTGTTTGCTCATTAATGCGCCAGGGGCATTAATGCGGCTGCCTTCGTTTTTACTTGGACCTCGTTTTGTTGTTGGCTGAAAAAACAAAATCAGACAAAACACGAAACAGAGCTTCAGCGTTCCTCTTGTGCGAATAGCGTAGTTGGCCGAAAAAGGAAGAGAAACGAAAAAGAAGAGAAACGAAAGAAAAGAGAAGAGAAAAAGTTCGGCTCAGTTTAGAGTTCTTGCCGTGCTATTGTTGAAGTTGAAGCTTGGAAGAGAAATCAAGCTTGGATTAAGGAGGTAATGCTCATAATCACTTGTTTTTCTTGGTAATTTTTCATTAACAAGTGATTATGAAAGCTAATTGAAGGCTTATTGTGTTAGGCAATATATATTTGAGCTTCGGCCTTAGTTACTCGAGCAACCGAGAGCTCAAGCTTTGATTGTGAGGTAGGGTTCACTAACTACTTGACTGCTTGGTAGTATACCATGATTCAAGTGTTTAGAGTAGCTAAGTGATGGTTAAATTTGCCAAATGACCTTAGTTACTTGATGGGCTATTGAGATTGATTCGGTTATGGTCGTTAATTAGCTAATTGACTATGGACATGTGCTAGAAATGCTAGTGAATGTGGCCATTTTGCTAGACATTTCGGAGCTCTAGAGGAAGTGGAGTTTATGGTGGAGTTTTGTGTGCAAAAGTGCACAATGGCACATGTTATGGTACTTGGCCAAATGGTCTTTGTGGTGTGTGTGTGTGTGTGTGTTTGTGTGCTTGAGTGATTCTTTGTGCATGCTAATCCGTATATTGATGATTATATGTATTGGTATATTTTTTTTTTTGTGTTTTCCATGTTTTCATGTCTTTCTTGCAGGATAAGTAAGCTTGTGGAGGTTAAGTCATTGGACTTAACTAAATCGACCTTATATGGTCATTTGTGAAACCCTACTGAGTAATTGTTACTCATTGCCCATACATTTTGTTTCAGGAAAAGACATACAGCTTGAGTAGTTGCTTGAGTTGCTAGTCTGTGTGCTAGTTAGTACACTATTTGCTCGAGGTATGTGCCAACTGAATCTTGGCTTGAATACTTACATTACAAGTCTTATGGCTTTAGGCTGAAACTTATGTTCTAAGTTTGCAGGCTTTTGTAGTTGTGGGATCGGTCTAGGTACAGGAAGGATGTGTGGATTTGGACCCGGGTTACGGTTTGTATGTTTGGGTTGGTTTTGTGAGTGTGCTGCTGTTCTGTACACTTAGGTTTCTTTTAAGAAACTAGGGTATATGGTTTGTAACCTTAACCTTGGCTACTTTGGGTTATAGCATCCTTGGATTGTATCCAAGCTAGTGATGCTGGACATTAGGCTACTTTGAGCATATATGTATACAGCCTTGTTGTACATGGTTTGTATGTACATATGGTGGATGTTATGTGCCAAGTTATGTTAAGATTATGAGCTTATGATTATGTTTCAAGAAGCAGTCTCTTGAGTACTTATTATTGGCTGAATGTACATGTGCATGGAAATTTGATTTTTCAAACTACAGAGATGTGGGCTTCTTGGTTGTCATTCATGAAAGTAGCACACTTGATAAGCACACATCCTAGACACTTAACAGATAAAAGTGTATGTCTTGCTCGTATTGCAAGTTATTGATTTATACCCTTGCCTTGTGTTGCAAGTTAGGGGTAGGGCCTACTTAAGCTGCAGGTTGCCGTTCTAAAAAAAAAAAAAAATTCCTAAGCCTCCTGGGACATATCCCAGCTCTCAGTTTAAGAAAATAAGGTTTAAATAATAGGGAGTTATTAACACCTGGTCTTAAGTGAAATCAATTGAATCTTGGGTAATTTTGGTGAGTGCTACTGAGAGTGCACAGGCTGGGACCTGTGTGGGATGTGACACCCCCCCCGGAAAAACACTCCGGGGGCCTCCTAACCTTTTGTTTCTGAGCTTTCAGGCACTCTCCTTTGGGCTGTCCAGTCCACCAGGCGTTCTTCCTCCCAGAAGTCCCTCCACCAGTCACTATGACTATAAACGATGAAGCCCCTGGCCATCATTTGGCGCCGTCTGTGGGAACCCGCTCTGAGATCGCCGTCGTTGAGACTCGGCGTTCTAAGGACAAGGGACTCCCGAGGTCCCCGTCCGCGCCTGAGATACAACCGGCTGCTGAGCAAACACTCCCAGGGACTTCTGCGCCCGAGGAAGACCGCCCTCTGGTAGTCACCATGAGTTTCTTGAGGGACTTTCAGCGTTCGGTCGTGTCTGAAATGACACAGCAGATCGGCCGAAGGTGGCCACAGCAAGCACAGGCCCAGAGACCCCCCTCAGTGACACGCCCTCGGGAGAGGAGCCCCAAGTCCACACATCGCAGTTCGGGGAATGGAGACCCTCGCGAAGAATCATCCACAGAAATTATGGCCCTCGGGAAACGTTCTGTGGGACAAACCAGGTCCAAGCAGCCGAGAGTCTCACAGCGAAGCAGTTCGTCACCTGAGGCGAGGTCCTTGTCCCCTCAGCGCCGAACTCGCCCCCCGAAGAGGCGCCGACGATCCCCATTCCCTGAAGAAGGCCCTAGCGCCACAGTGCTCATGGAGAAGATATTAGCACGGCTGGACAGAGTGGAAAAACAAGTGGCCAGAAAATCCGTTTGGGCCAGACCCTCGGGAACATCCTGCGAAGATGACTCCCCTTTCACTCAGGCCGTCGTTGAGGCAGCCATGCCAGGCGAGTTCAGAGTACCTCGGTTGGAAATTTATGATGGCCGTACTGATCCGCAGGCCCACCTGACGAAGTACAGACGGAGCATGATAATACACGGTGCTGATGACGCTACCATGTGCAAGTGCTTCGAAGTCACCCTCACAGGGCCAGCCACGGCGTGGTACAATTCCTTGCCCCCAGAGACCATCACTGAGTTCCGGGAGTTGTCCACAGCCTTCACCCAGCAGTTCATTGGGAGCAGACCTACTGCGAAGATGCCTGTACAGATGTTCGACATAGAGCAGAGGAACGGAGAAACCATCCGAGACTATGTCGAAAGATTCAACAGAGAAGCTCTGAGCGTCCCAGACTTCCGGCCCGAAATCCGCATTCTTGCCATGACACGGGGCCTTCGGCGAGACTCACAGCTGTTCTATGAGTTCTCAAAGGACCCCCCGGAGACCCTCGGAGAATTTTACCATGGGGCGGAGCAACACATGACAGTCGAGGAACTGAGGATGGCTGGGCCGAAGTCTGATCATCACCACGCCGAAGGGTCCAGTCAACAAGCTCGGCATCCTACCGAACAGGCAGGACGACCTCGGAGGATGCGGGGAAGGAAACCCCAAAGTTTCACACCATTGAGCACTACACGGACCAACATTCTCATGGCGCTGGAAAGGCAGGGGAAGCAAATTCGGCGGCCAAGGGCCATGGCCGCCGATAACAAAAAGAATGCCAAGAAGTTCTGCCAGTTTCATCGCGACCACGGCCATGACACCGAAGATTGCTTCCAGCTGAAGAAGTACATAGAGTCGCTGATAAAACAGGGCCAACTTCGGAAATACCTGAGGATGCAACCCCCGAAAGGCAGAAAAATGGAGGAAGAAAGGGCTGAAGATGAGGACTATGACTCCGACAGGCGGAGAAACCGAAGTCCAAAAAGGCGCCCCCCACCTCCAGCAGGGGTGATCCAAACCATCACCACGGGGCTCCCATCCTCGGAAAGAAAGCGGAAAGCCAGAGAAATTGCAGTCATGGAGTATCAAAAGTCCATCAAAGAAACTGGCTCGCAAAGATAGCTCCACCGTCGTCTTCCCCCCACAACGATCCGCTGCTGATCACGACAAAGATAGGGAACTGAGGCGTCAAAAGAGTGTTGCTTGATGATGGCTTAAAAGCTGACGTCCTATTCTCGCACCTGCTGCCGAGCTTGGGCATCTCCAGCAGCGAACTAAAGCCTGTCACCTCGCCCACTTTTGGGGTTGATTCATCCGAACTCCCCGACCTCGGATAGATCGATCTCCCGTTGACGATGAAAGGGACTTCGGTAAGCGGAGCAGCTGAATTGTACGCATCCACAAGGGCGAGATTCATCGTCATGAACGTCCCATCCTCGTACAACGTCATCCTTGGAAGACAGACAATGGGGAACCTGCATATTCGCCCTGATGTGAAGTACTTGACTGTCACATTCGCGACCAAGGATGGAGACGCAGAGGTCTTCCTAGACCAAGCCGAGGTAAGAAAGGTGTTTGTAAAAGCACGAAAAACTCCGGCGAGCAACCTCGCGCAAACGATGGAGGCAAAGGTGCTAGAAAAAGGCAAAGAAGAAGATCTCGCCAAAGCAGAAACGGAAGCAGTAGAGCTTGTCCCAGGTCAATCTACCCAAATAGGGAAGAGCTTGGCCGAAGGTGACAAGGAAAATCTTGTATCCTTTTTGCTAGAAAATAAAGATCTGTTTGCCTGCTTGCCAAAAGATATGCCGGGGGTAAACCCTGGCATAATACAGCACAGCCTCAAAGTAAGCCCGGAAGCAAGGCCTGTCTGGCAAAAGAAACGAAGCATCTCATCCCACAAAAGCAACTTTGTCGAAACCGAAGTCCAGCGTCTCCTAGATGCTGAAGTTATCAGGGAGGTCAAGTACCCCGAATGGTTGAGCAACGTGGTCATTGCCCCAAAAGAAGGTAGCAGCAAACTCCGGATGCGCATCGACTTCAGAAACTTGAACGATGCTTGCCCAAAAGACTCATACCCTCTGCCGCCAATAGATCAACTGGTAGATTCAACTGCTGAGTATGGGCTCCTAAGTTTCCTAGACGCCCTCAGTGGCTACCATCAGATAAGGATGAACCCCGAAGATGAAGAGAAGACTGCCTTCATCACCGAGGGAGGAACATATTACTATATCAGGATGCCCTTCGGGCTCAAAAATGCAGGAGCCACCTACCAGAGGTTGATGAACAAGGTCTTCAAAGACCAAATGGGGACAATCAAGAGCAAGCTGCCCGGCTACCACGTTGCAGACTTAGAGGAAACCTTCCAAAAGCTCAGAGCCTTCGGGATCCGCCTTAATCCTGAGAAGTGCATCTTCGGGGTGACCTCGGGAAAATTCCTTGGGTGCATGGTATCCGAAAGAGGCATCGATGCTAACCCCGAGAAGATTGAGGCTCTGCTTGAGATTCCGAACTCCTGCCACAGTCAAAGATGTGCAGAGATTCACCGGAAGAATAACCTCTCTGAGCAGGTTTATTTCCAGGTACGGAGATAGGTGTCGACCCTTCTTCAAAATCCTCACAAAGGCAGCAAAGATGGAAGGCGACCTCGGAAGGAATGATCATCCTTAGGATGAAGATTGCCAAAAGGCCTAGGAAGAACTCAAAGTCTACCTGGCCAGCCTGCCGAGTCTGCGACAACCTCGGGAGGGAGAGCCCCTCGTACTCTACCTCGCCGTTACAGAAAAGGCTGTGAGCTCGGTCCTCGTGAAAGAAGAAGGGCCAAAGCAATGGCCGGTCTACTATGTCAGCAAGTCCCTGCATGGCGCCGAAGTCAGGTACCCTTTGCTTCCAAAAGCTACATATGCCTTGGTGCTTGCAGGGAGAAGGCTGCGACCATACTTTCAGGCTCACCCCATCATCGTCCGAAGTAGTCTGCCGCTACGGGATGTCATGAAGAGGGATGATCATTCGGGAAGGCTCTCCAAGTGGTGCGTAGAGCTGGGCGAACACGAAATCACGTATGAGCCTCGGAAGGCCGTAAAAGCCCAAGCACTGGCAGATTTTATCGCCGAAATACCCATCACTGAGGAGAGCCATTCAGATCCAAAAGAGGGTGAGCCAGAATGGACCTTGCACGTAGATGAAGCCTCAGGATCCGAACACCAGGGAGCTGGAGTGATTATCAGAGGCCCCGAAGGCCTAGAAGTAATGAAAGCCTAGAAGTAATGAAAGCCTAGAAGTAATGAAGGCCATTAAGATCAGTTTCAACGCCACCAACAACATGGCCGAGTATGAGGCCCTGATAGCAGGATTACGCCTGGCCAGAAAAATTGGCGTGAGAAACTTGAAAGCCCATAGTGATTCCCAGCTGGTGGTCCGGCAAATGGCAGGGTACTATGGCGCGAAAGACCCGACCTTGGCGAAATACCATGAGTTGGTAACAAAGCTCATTCGGGAGTTTGACGCCGTACGAATCGAAAATGTACCTCGGCGGAATAACACTGAGGCAGATTGCTTGGCGAAGTCAAAAAAATATATACCGAGGTGCTAGACCATCCGAGCATCAGTGCTAAGCATGACGACCTCGGGAGCAGGGTGGAAAGACCAAATCAAAAGATACCTCGCAGAGAATTTGCTCCCCGAAGACCCCGGCGATGCTGCAGGACTGCGAAGACGCTCCGGAAGATTCTTCCTGATTGGCGAAGAGTTATACCGACAGGGATATGCGAATCCGCTGCAAAAATGTGTGGATGAAGAGGATACTGAAATGGTCCTTGAGGAAGTTCACGAAGGCATGTATGGTTCACACATTGGAACTGATGCCCTTGCAGCAGTGATACTCCGCCAAAGGCTACTCCTGGCCTACCCTGGGAAAGGACGTAAGGCAGTTCGACCGAAAGTGCGGTAGTTGCCAGAGACATGCAAAAATCCAGAGGGCACCCTCGGAAATAGTAACCTCGGCAGACTATCCTTGGCCCTTTGAAGTCTGGAGCATAGACCTTATTGGGCCACTCCCCACAGCACCCGGAGGCGTGAAATTCTGCGTGGTAGCAGTGGACTATTTCTCAAAATGGGTAGAGGCAGAACCACTAGCAACTATCTCGGCAAAAGAAGTGCAAAACTTCGTATGGAAGAACATCGTATGCAGGTTTACTAGTGGCTGATAATGGATCCCAGTTCATAGACAAAGGATTCCAAGAATTCACCAGCGACCTCGGAATGAAGATGCACTTCGCCCAGTAGCTCACCCCCAAAGCAACGGGCAGGTGGAAGTATCGAATAGGACCATAAAAGATGGCCTGAAATAGAGACTGGGGGAAGCCAAGGGGAATTGGCCAGGAGAACTCCAAAGTATATTATGGAGCTACCAAACGACGCCCCGAAGAGCCACAGGGGAAACTCCTTTCTCACTCATCTCCGAAACGGAGGCCATTATCCCAATAGAGATAGTTCGACCTTCGGTACGGGTGCAAGTATTTGATGAAGGTGGTAACGACCTCGGCCTAAGAACCAATCTCGATCTGGTGGCCGAACACAGAGAAATAGTCGAGCTGAGAAGAAAAGCTTACCAACAAAGAGTGGCCGTGGCTATAAACTTACGGGCCAGGCCAAAAGAAATCAAGAAGGGAGACCTCGTTCTCCGAAAGGCCGACTTCGCACCCCGAAGGCCATCCCATGGCGTACTTGGCGCAAACTTGGAAGGACCCTATCTGGCCCTCGCCGAAACAACGAAAAGGCGTGTACAAGCTTGGCGACGTCGAAGGCATAGAATTGAAGAGCAATTGGCACTCGGGCGCCTTGAAAAAATTCTACGCTTAAGGTTGAGCGGAGGAGGTATGTTGAACAAAAAAATGTTCTAAATATATAGTAGTATCTTGAGAAAATTTCTTAAGTGCAGAAATGAACAATATTCCGTGAAAGATGCTCGCCATGATAAAGCGTAGATATGGCTTTCCAAAGTCCTTTGAGCCGCCACGCTCGGGAAAGATGGAAAACAAAAATCTCGCAGAAGTACTCGCCGTAGCCAGCGCTGAGATAATTTCCCGAGCTCCCTTGAGCGAACGTTGTCGGGAAAATGGGAAGTGAAAAATCTCGCGGAAGGTTTTCCGAAGTCCCTTGAGCAAACATGCTCGGGACAACTGGAAAAACAAAAATTTTTGACTAAAGGTTTGCCGAAGTCCCTTGAGCAATCATGTTCGGGAAAAATTGGAAATGCAAAAAGCCTGCAAAAAAGACTTAGTCAAATTTTCTCAGACTTTCCAGAATGTCTCTCGAGTAAAACGTACTCGGGACAAAGGAAGGTAAAAAAGTTTCTTTGATCGCAGGTTTTCCGAAGTCTCTTGAGCGAACGTGTTCGGGACAATGGAAATAAAGAAACTTGAAGAAACACTTAGCCAAAAAATCTCCGTTAAGAGCAAAGCTGCCTTACAATAAAGAAGTGCCCGAAGAAGGAGTACAAAAAAGAAGGGAAGGAAAAGGGGCCCTAAAGAAGCCTAAGGGTTCGCGGCGTCCTGAGAGCCACTCGTTTGTCCACCCTTTTCCGCCACCTTCCGCGCTGGAATTGGAGGAAGCTTCAGAATTTCGATCTTGGACCATTTCCACGGAGGTCCCCCAGGAATGTTTAGACCCTCTAGAAAAGAGAGGTCCAGACCTGGGAACCTTTGGAGAACCTGGTGCCGAGCGAGGCAGAAGCCGTCCTAAAACGCGACCTTGTTCATTTGATCAGACTTGTTCTTCTTAAGCTCAAGGTCGTCAAGCTCGTCCTTCAGATCCCCGACCTCCTCTTCCAGCACCTTTATCCGCTCCTCCCCCTTCGGCTCCTTCTTCAAAGACTGGACCTCGGCTTGAAGGGTTTTCTTCTCAGACAAGAGTGTGACTATGATATTCTCTCTTTTTTTGCCTTGTCTTGGAGAAGGTCTTGGTTTGCAGCGCGCAGCCCCGCCACATGATTGCGGAGGTCGGCAATCTTCAGGGAGGAGTCCGCCATCAAAACTTCCTTCTCCTTTCGGAACTCCTCCCGAAGGGTGGCAGCTTCCTCCTTCGCAGCATCTGCCAGCTGCTGGTTCTTGGCGGTCAATTCCGAGCACGTCGCTTTCGCCTTTTCTAGGGCCTCTGAGGCCGAAGCTCGGAATGCCGTCTGCCTGGCTACCCGAACTCGGAGAAAGCCGGCGTACCCCAGCAGCTGCAACGGAGATAAAACGCAAGGTCAGTAAGAGCCAAACACTTAGGAAAAAATTGAAAGGGAAGAGTTGTGAAGGATATACCTGAGCAGCATGCTCGGTGATCTTTGCGGCAAGAGTGTTATCCCCCGGGTGGGCCGCCGCTATAGCCTTGAAGGAGGCCTCGGTGAGCACCCCCTTCGAAATCTGCTTCACCATTTCAGGACAGTCCTCGGAGTACAAGTTCATGTCCTCCGTGAATGTCCAGAAAGGCTCCTTTGGTATCTTCCCTTGCGGGACTTTGGCGTCGCGACGGGCCCTCGCCTCCGCGTGTTCGGCCGCCCAGTTCGGGGTAAGTAACTCCCCTGCAGGGCGAAAAAGAGAAACAGGTCAGAGACAAAGGCAATTCCAGAAAAAACAAAGGAAGTACACTTTGTCTGGAAACAAACCTGGCGGGACCTCGGCAACATCGTCCTCGGAGTCCTCGGCCTCCTCGGCCGAAATGCCCTTACCCTTCTGCTTGCGCCGCTCCTCGGCAGAAGGTACTTCTACCACTACATCAAGGAGGGCCTGCGACGCAGTAGGACTTTGAGGAGGGACGTCGGTTGGAGGGACGGGACCTCGGAAGCAGCAGCCTCAGGCGCCGGAATTTCGGCTGTCCCAGGCTCCTCGGCAGTCTCCTCGGAAATTTCTTCTAGAGGAACCTGAGCAGCTCTCTTTGCCCGTTTCCTCGAAGGACCCGCGCCAATAGACTTCCGCCTTCGGGAAGCCGCCTTCTTCGTCTGATCGTCCTTCTCCACTTGGCCGGAGAAGAGGGACTTGTAATAGGCGGCAGTGTTGTCGCCCATCTCTGAAACAGGAGAGAAACATCAGCGTAAGTCCGAGGAAAAAACAGCAAAGGAGTAGAAGATAACTCACTTTCGGCAAATGTTTCGAAAGAAATCTCCTCCTTAAGAAGCTTGACCAACCAGGAATCTTTCCCGGCGATGGCAGGAGCTGGCATCCCGAGGTCAGTCTTGTGCTCCTTTACCACCTTTAGTTCCCGAAGGACCTCTTCGGTCATCAACTTCCAGTTGATTGGAAAAGGGTAAAGGGCACGCGGAGCGACCTCGGGATCCCAGTCAGAGACAGCCCGAATGCGGGCGTCGAAATCCGCGAACACGGGAGCCAACTCTGGGGTCAGCAGCATCCTCGGATCAGCAACGTCCGCATCCAGTGTTCCCTGAGCCCATTTGGTCGGAACGTACGACCAGGCCTCAGCCATCTTCATGAAGAAGAACTTCTGTTGCCACCCCCGCCAGCTATCCTTAGTGGCGAAGGTGAACATGAATTTCTTGCTCCCGGATCCCCGAGGTAGCATGAAATAGAAGCCACCCTTCGGGACCACAGAGAGCTTGTAGTACTGCATAAAAATCCTGAAATGGGGTTCTATCCCGAAGACGCCACACATGCAGAGGTAGGCGTTGAAATAGCAGAACGAGTTCGGGGGAAGCTGGTTCACCGCAATGCCATGAAATTGGCAGAACTCGCACACCATCTTCGGGGGAGGATACCGAAGACCGGCCTTCAGCTGGGCTCGGAAAACGGTAACCTCCTTACTATGGTTTGAAAATGCATAGTGGCTAGAACGAGGCAGCCTGATAACGGCGTAAGAGGGAAGAAAGAATTTTTTCTTCCACCTCTCTAACTTCTCAGGGGTGGTGCAACAAGGATGGGCTAAAAGAGGCTGCCAGCTCTCAGGAATGGGCATTTTCGACATAAAAATGAGTTTGAAAACGGAAGAAAACAGTTTCCAGAGAAAAACTCAGAAGAACACAGGGATCAAAACGCGCTGGAAAACAAAAACCCACCGAAAGATTTGCCAAAATCTGAGGACGCCGTCGTGAAAGTTGGCTGGAAAAAAGGCTCTGATTAAGGAAGCTCCGCCACAGAAAGCAAGAAAAATGCAAGAACAGAGGCAAAGCAGAGAAAAGAGCAAAAGAACAGAGGCAAAGCAAAAAAGAGCAAAAACTTATGATGAAATGGGCTATTTATAAGCCAGAGGTGGGTAACCGAAACGTCGTCATAAGTACCCTTTGGAGGCGAACCGACGCCGTAACTGCTCTCTGCACTTGAAAAGGCGCGCCCTCTGTAACCGACGCGACTCTCCTCCAATGGCAAAGCGCCACGTGTCAACTGCTGCGCAAAAATAGGGGACACGTCCTCCAAACGTCCCTTGAAAGCTGGGACACGTCTTCTGACATCCCTGGAAAACTGGGACGCGCCGCTCAGACTGACACGCTTGGCCAAACCGAACAGACCTGCAGAAACAAAAAGCAGGCTCCGACCTTCGGCGAGGACCTCGAAGACCAAAGAAAAGGCCAAGACCGAAGAGCCCGTGATCTTCGGGCAAAAGGCACATCCTCGGAACAGGTTATGCTTCCAAAGAGACTCCCATAGACGACCTCGGAAAGAGATGCAAAACCGAAGTCTTCCTTCGGCTTTCCAAAGGGGGGCATGTGATAGCCAAACGCTATCGCCTCTATCTGGCCGAACTCCCTGCCACAGTAATGGCCAGAAGAAGCTGGCGCTACCCGAGAAAAGGTGTGATCAGGCACCTCGGGAGATAGCCGAAGAGCTCCGAGCCCGGCACGCCAGGACACTACTCGCCCCCCCCCAGGGTCGTGAACAGATCGCCTTCGGAAAAGTGGCACCAAACATAGCGAGCCGAACACGATATCCCCGAAGGCGGAACTCCCTGAAGCTGGGAACCCCCGAACTCAGGGCTTGTTTCCCGAAGAGGCTCCGTCCGTACCAAAGGACGACCTCACCCAGGGACCTCGGGAGTACGGCAGGGGTATTTATGGAAGCATTTAAGGAAGCCTCTGACACATCCATTCACAGACGCCACAAGCCGCCTCAAAAGGCGCTCTGCCACGCTGACGCCATCAAAATCACATCATGGCCCGTCTCAGCACATGGCTCAAGGTAACCTGCTACCAGCTATCTGTCTCCTATGCCCAGAAAGTCAGGAAACATCCGACCGAACACGTGTCGCGATCTGAACGGGCTAGGCACTCCTATAAATACCAGGAGTTAATACCAGACAGGAGGTTGGTTGGCTGGCAAAATACGGCTCCCTGAGAAAATTACCAGGCAAAACTCCTCAGCTCTTTGTGCTATTTTCTCTGTCTTTCTCTCAGCCACCACTGACTTGGGCGTCGGAGGCTCCCCCCCGGAAAAACACTCCGGGGGCCTCCTAACATTTTGTTTCTGAGCTTTCAGGCACTCTCCTTTGGGCTGTCCAGTCCACCAGGCGTTCTTCCTCCCAGAAGTCCCTCCACCAGTCACTATGACTATAAACGATGAGGCCCCTGGCCATCACAACTCTCGCCATGGATACTTAACAAGCAAGCATGAGCCTAAGAATTGCAATGGTCGACTTTTGAACTTTATTAGCAAAAATCAAAAACACATTTTGTTTTAATGTTTTTTTAAGTGGGGCTTTGTCTTAGAATCTCACTTTTCCATATTTCAACAAGAAATATCTAAAAACAACATGTCCAAAAATCAATCATCAATAACTGAAAACTCAATTCAACATTTTAAGCTCAACTTCACTAAAACATTCACTATAAAAATTAAGTACTAGACAACCTGCAATATCCCATATTACAACCCCACACTTATTCTTTATTTTACACAAAATCAAATTCTCTTCAACTCTCTAATGCCCAAAATTCATATGCATTGCTTGTCTTGGAGACAAGAAGGGATCAAAGTGAAATGGAAAGGCTAAGCATGTGGATTTAAATAAAGAATTAAGCCATACCATCCAAGGGGGCTCACTAGGAGATAATAGGACAAGGTTGACCATTTGGAAAGTGGTTAGCCTTTAAGTGCTATCTTTGTCCTTATATTTACATGCAAAAATCGGGTTTGGATGATTCTTAAAAGAAACCATCAACCAAGTAAGGTCTAGCTCAAAATATAAAGCAAACACTCTCAACAAAGAAATTTTCACACGTCATTACCCTCAAAATTAGATGTGAATAGGCCAAGGGCTAGGAGAAATAAAGAGTAAACATGGCTTGGGAAACTTAAGAATGTGGCATTAAGACTTATGGAGTGAAAGCTTGAAGGTGGCACAAGTGGAGGATGGAAGGTAGGCCTACACGGGCTAGTAGAACACATGACCGAGAGGTTTGAGTGAGTGTATCATATTAAGAAGTTGGAGAACTCAATTGAATAAAAAATCGGGTGGTAAAATTAGAGGAATTTATTCCTTGAAGAGTGTAAAGCACCATCCAAACTAGTAAGCTTACCCGGGCTAAAGTTTGAGCCATTTTTAGTGCCACATGGCTAAACTGTGATTGTGCATGGCTCTACTCACTAATTCGGGCTTAATCCAGGTTTGAACTCCATGGTCTAGAAAATGAAGGTTGTTAATGGCGATGGGAGCTCGAATCCTAGGTAATTAAGTGAGAAAAGAAGTAAGGAGGAAGAAATTGAAGGCATTATGGTTGTTAGCGTGCTGCATCGACCTTAGAAGGCTCTTTGGTATACTTGACTTGGCTTAGAAGCTGCGGGGAGAGGTTTGTTATAAGGTAAGGATCATTTTTTTGGTAATTTACTTGAATTCTATGTTTAATTGAATAATTCAAGTGATAAACTAGGCACTTAGGGGATGAAAATGAAATCAAATGAACTGAAGAGGCTGTTAGGGGCTAGGATCACTTTGGCGATTATGGTTATGCAAATTAGTTGTGTTATAAGTGATGGCGGAGGGTTAGGCCTCTGCCGACCTAGGAGGACCCCAGGTAGTATTGTCCCTTGTGGCGCATTAATGGGCGGAGCGGATCCTTGAATCCAAGACCTCAAGGATTTACACCCACTCGGAGTGGGTCGCGTTTAACCATCAGGCTATATCCTCCCAGGTCGGTAGAGGCCTAACCCTCGCCATCAATAAGCAAGCACTAGGGCTCAGATTTAGGTAGGCCAACTCAAGTTTTAAAGCTTGGTGCTCTAAGTTAGTTTAAGTTCACTTAAATGGCCAAATGAAAATGAGCTAGAATTAAGGGTGGGCTAGGTAGGCCTTGGAGGCTGCTTAGGTGTAGTTTGTGGTGGTGGTGGTGGTGGTAGTGTGTGTGTGTGTGTGTGTGTGTTCTGTGTGTTGCTATGAATTATATGTGCATGCTAACCTTATAATTTTTTACGTTTAAATGTATATGCTTGCGGGTTTCTTGTTTTCTTGTCTACTTTGCAGGTTCTGTGGAAACTATGGCATGATAGTCATGCATATGCTATGTTATGATATGTAGGCGTTTAAAAGCTGTTTAATGCTTACTGAGTTTCTTGTAAACTCATGCCCTGTATTTATCATATTTCAAGGAAGAGTACTGAATAGCTAACTGAGGGGTGTGGTTGTGTTTTGAAGTTTTACTTGCAGGTATATGACGCACTAATGCTATTGCTCAATAATATGTATTAATAGCTTATATGCTTATGAGTCAAGCTACTAGTTTTGGCTTGCGGGCACTAGGTGTTGTTGAGTTTGGCAGAAAACTTTGCTATTTGTAACGAAGTTAGTGCTTATGGGCCTTGTGTAAAAAACTATGTGTATGTTTGTATGTATGTGCCCTAAAGTGGACTAGGGTGGCTGAGAGTAGGCCTACTGGATGCTTGTGTAATGACTATAACGTTATCATGCATAAGTTAAATGTTTTGTTCAATGAGAAGCATTAGTGTTTTGGTTGTACATGCATGGTGAATGAATATGTTTTCAATTGATAGTGTTATAGGTAGCATTACTTAGTTGTTTGGTAAATGCATGTGAGGTAAACCTTTATTTGCACTCATAGCACCCTAGTGCTATTACTAGACCCTGGGGGTGCACGCCCTTGTACCCTGGTTGCACTTGGCACTAGCACAGAGTGCCATTAGTGCACCTTGGGCATACATCCTAGGTGCCCTGCTGGCACCTAGAAAACCACCTTGCACATTTAGGTTGCTTGGCTGGTAAGCCTTCTTGGGCACATTGGACACCCAGCGATAGTGTCCTAGGTAGCCCCAATGACCCTACCCCCACCTAGTTTGGGGTACACATAGGCTAGGGTCATTTTTAGGCATGACACCACATCCTAATAATCACTAAAAACCTCAAAGTGCTCACCGAGTTAATTTTTCTACATAAGGAAATAAGCAACCCACTTTAACTACTTTTAAAAACTAACAATCACTTCAAATTGCCAAAGTATACATTCATTTATAGTATTTTCATAAGTTGGGTTCATAAGTGCAAACAAACAACCCAGATGCATATTATATGTTCCTAAATGCAAACTACTAATACATGCCTGGTGTAGACCCTCAAATCCCGAAGCTGCAGTGTGGTTAAGGATAGGTCCAGTGTTCTTTGCATTTACAAGGAAAATTATGGCCTTAATGTTCACCTGCTCTTGAAGCAAAGTTAACTGTACTTCATGATGCACACATAATGGCCAATAGTTATCTATTACGCTATGTCGCTATTCTCACAGACTGCTTGTAGACTTAGGTACATTGCGATGATACTTAAATCTTAGTTCAACTTTAGTCCAACAAGTGATTAGTCTTTTAAAGAAGTTTGATTGCTGTTCAGTGGTTGTTGTGACTCGACAACATGTTTCCCCAGCTCATGCCTATGTGTACTTTCTATTCCCTTAAATTTGCTTAATGTTTGATCTGACTACAATAAAAAAAAAAGAGAGAAAAAAATACATTCAAATTATTATTTTTTTATAAAAAAAATAACTTTTAAAAAAATTATAGGGTGTGTAAGAAAAATAATATAAAAAAATTAACTATTTGTTTTTAAAAAATGTCATTTAGGTGATTACCTGGTATATAAAACATTAGCCTTCAAATAATAATCATTTTTTTCAATCATTGTAAAAATAAAATAGAAAAATGTTTTAAAAATAATTTTATAATATAAAATGGACAAAATGAGTCATTTCTTTCTTCATTTAAAAGGAAAGATCGATGTTTCTAAACCTCAAGTAGAGCGGCAGGGCTAATCTTCAATTAGAGTTAGAGACACCACCCCTTCCCAAAGCCCTTAACTCCTAGTGTACGAAAATTGTGAGCAGCAAAAAATATAAAAAGGAAAGGTAGACCTTATTTCAAGATTTATAAAATTATCAGGGACAAGAACACCTATATATATGAGAATTGAGCGTGTCTCATAGGTAGACATATAGACTGAGTTTGTAGTAATGAGTACTAATAAGTAAGAATTAAGTAGTCCTTTGGGTCAATGCTTATAATAGTGAGTTAAAGAGCACACAATTAATCTACTTCCAGGCGTTAAAATGATTAAAGCTTCCATAAACTTAAATTGTTGTATAGAATTTTTCACAAACAATCGTATTATACTCGAAAGGATTACAAGTTTTGCAGATTCAAAAATTTATCATTCCAACTTAAAAAGTGTTCAATAATATTTTCAATTCTGTTGATATAAATAAGACAAATATCTAATTTCCCATATTCGATGCACTTGAAAGGCAGAGCTGCTTGTATGTACTTTAATTTACTAGTAGAAAACCTTCCTTCTACTTGCATTGCAAGAGAAAAGAAGTTACTGATTGCGTAGTTATACCCTAATGTGTTCAAGGCGTGGGCCTCCAAAAAAATAGAAGCATACATACCAAGCCCAATATGCACCAAAGGCACACAAAAGGAAAGTTTAGATAAGATTCATAAGAACCGGCCTAGTTAACACAATGGCAAACAAAACAACTAGTGCAGGTCCGCAAACGCCAGCCCTGTTGGCTAGGTCTCGGTCATTCTTAGGCCAAGAGCGGACTTTGAGTTCCGCCGAGTGAGATAAGATGTAATTGAACAGGGGACTGAGGCACTGAGCTAAAAAACATGGGGAAATTGAACAGGGGCAAAACTTCTTCACTGTGCTTCATTTGACAGGTTGCCAAACTCATTTATGCCAAAAGTTCACTGAAAATCGTGAGTTGATCGGTAAACCAGACAACCTGGGATTTCGGCATCGACTGTTGGTGAGCTACACTGGAGTTCATGAATGCGGCTTACCGATGAGACATTGTGGCGGTCAAATCCAATCCACTAGGTCACGATACACCTTGTTCGAGCTAAATCCTCAATTGCAAGTCTGAGGAGCTGCCCAGTGAGTCAGAGCATAATTCCATAACGTTTATAGCAAATAAGCATCTTTCTTCGAACCTCGGCGTTTTTAATAGGTTCGTGCAAATTGCACCCTTGTCTAAAGTTGGATGCTTGTTTGCTTCTGCAGGAAGAGGAATTCATCTACTCATTTCCATAATGCGTGCGATTTTCCAGTAAATTTGACCATGTGCATATTCAGGCTAGTTGGGGTTTATTCGATCATCAGCTTTTAGCATCTAAACAATGGAGATCTACCTACTTTATTCAGCACCAAATTGCTTCGTTGCAAATCTGGGATAATAATAGTAGAGCTCTGCATTTTTATAACTTACAATTTGGTCATTATATTTGTTTTTGAAAATTTTTAGTTTAGTACTTTAGTCCACTCTTTTTTTTTTTTTGAAAAATTTAAAAGTGACATCTAAACTTTGATAAAATTCTAATTAACTCACTTGCCCCTATCAACATTTATCTTCGCCATGGCCTTTATTAAAGACAAGAGAAAAATGTTCGACTTTGGCCTCCTTGCTTTCTTTTTCTGAAATTTCTCCTCCTAATTTCTAATAATTTTAATTGCACCCCTCAGCTGTACTTTAGTAGTTCTAACCCAAGTATAAGTTATTGTAAGCAGTAAAATCTCAAAAGTCCGAGTATCGAACCACAGGGAAGTGAATTAATAAATATAAATTGAAGATTTTTGTCTTGTCACTCAATTAAGATTCACATATAAAGGAGGTCCTAATCGGAGAATTTAATAATCAAATTCTAGAAATATTTGGCATGAGTTAGTATTAGCATTCATTGATCTTATAACGCTGACACTTGTAAATGGGTTCAAGTATCTATCATGCCAACCTTTGTCCACAATAATTTAAGATTCCAATATAGCCGATAGAGCAATGCTTTATAGAAGGAATCAAGTAAGTTTTGTACCAATGATTAACTATGATGAATCAATACTCCCATTTAATAAGAAGGGTAGCTAAATTGATTAAAAAAGTTAATACCAATAACGTTAGGACCCATTCAAATTATCCATAACCTTTATAGCAAAAGCTTCATCTTTTCACCCTAACAAAAGAAAAATTAGTTAGACATAATAAGAGTAAACAACATGTATAAAGATGAAATAAACATAGATTGAAAAATCAAAGTAAGAGTAAAAAGAAAGTACATTGAATAGAGTTTCGAGATTGAAAACAAGAACATTACAAAAAAAGGAAAGTTATGTTTGATACAAGAACTCTAATTTCACTTAAGAACAAGCTTAATTTCATCCTCCCTAAGCTGCTTATTTATAGAGCCTTAGGGTAGGTAAAATAGTAAATGGTAGTTAGAATAATAAATGTATGTGAATACAAATCAACAAAGGTGGCTCAAACTTCTTTTAATTTTCAACCATCATACACATCAATTTAGCTTTTCCTCAAAACACGAGATTTGTAGATCTCTTCTTTATCTTCAAAACTATAGCTTGATCATTCAAAATTGACATTTGTATCCAAAGTTATAATTTTTCTACCAAAATTGCTATTTAGTGCACTGTAGAACAGATGACCTCATTTATAACCAGATTTTAGCAATGAAAACGATCAAATTGTTCTTAGCATATGAAGTAAAGTTAAAGATCTATGTGTTGGTTTTGGATGAATTTTGAATCAGTTAATTCCGACATCCACAGCTCCAGTTATGATTTTTCTTGTGAAAGATCGCTAAGTTTGCGAATGCTAGAATTAATTTTGTTTGTGATCTAAATTTGGCCTCCTCTATCTCTCAATTAGGCTGGATCACGAACTGAAAATTGTAGACATTTGAGGCCCCGATCATTGGTTAAAGAATTGTGAGATGTCATGATTTTATCCACTTAATATAAAGACAGTTATTTAGCATATTTTGTAAATATGGATGAATAGTAACCCGGTGGAATAACTTTTCAAATTAGAGAAATTAATCATACTCAAAGTGTATAATGATGATTTAAACTCTTAATAGCTATACACTTATGAGCAATCATCACACACCCCCAACCAGGTTCTTACTAGTCCCTAGCAAGTGCAACCTAAAAAAAAACTAAGAAAAATAGACAAAACATATAATCTAACAACTCACGACACATCATGCTATGAATATATAACACTTATAAACTTGAATTGGGAGTAATTAATGAAAGGAGAAAAAGTTGATTCATTGTTACCAAAGGTAGAGAATCACTCCTTAAGTGTTTGCACTTATTTTAATGTGGGTGTGTTAACAGCTTACTTTGTATTTCCCAATTTGGAGCTTACAAGGGGATCCAACTTCACCCTTATTAGATTCCCAAAAGGGACTGCATGTAAATGTAAGTCCAATAGTCTTTACATAAGATTGTAATGGGGCTGGGTTTGGTAAAAGCGAGAATCAGATGAAGATTTTTTTAATAGTGGAGTTAAGAGAACTACCAATAATGCAATCAACAATAAATAGGGCACCTAAAACACTAAACATCTAAAGTCTCCCAAATCTCCAAGATTCAATTCCACATTAATACATGAGTCTAGAGAACAAATATGGTTGAATTTTGAATTTCTTGAATGAAATTTAACACTTTTTTTCTTTTTTTTTTCTCTACATTTTTTTGTTTCCTTTTTTTCCTTTTTATTTTTTTTAACTTTATTTTGTGAGGGATTTTTCTTATAGTCTCGCTTTTTCCTTTTTCTTTAATAAACAATAAATCAAATCATGTCCAAAACCCAACCATCCAATGATATGCAACTCAAATTTATGATTCAAAGCTCAATTCACCTTAAAACTTTCCATTATGATAATTTTAACAAAAGTTAACCCAACATATCCTTAAGTACACCAACACATCTATTATTTATTTTACCGAAAATAACACATTCGTTTTAATTTTCTAATGCCCGTAATTACATAAGTATCACTAGTTTCAAGGACAATAAAGGATCAAAATAAAGTGGAAGCGGTTAAACATGTAGGGTTCAAACAAAGAATTAGGCTATAAGGCTAAAAAAAGCTCACTAAGGGATAATGTATAAGGCTAGCTTTTTGGTAAGTGGTTAGCCCTAAAATGTCATCTTTATCCTTAAATTTACACATAAGGAGCGGGATTGCATGGGTCCTTAAGGCAACTCATCCAAGCAAGGTCTAGCTCAAAGCATAAAGTAAACACTCTCAACAAAAAAAATTCCCATATCCTAATAAACACTGCTCAAAAGTGCTCACTGGGTTATTTATTTTCAAAAATTAACAAGCTATATACTTTAACTACTTTAAAAAATTAACAACCATTTCAAGTTTACAAGGTATACATCTATTGATGATATGTTCCATGAGTTGAGTTCCTAAATGCAAACAAACAGCCCAAATTCATGCTAAACGTTCCTACATGCAACTATTTATGCATGCAAACTTGATAATTGAACTTGAACATGGATATGAAAAAAAAAGAAATCAACAATTAACACTACCACAAAAAAATAAAATAAGACTGACAAAGTATGCAAGTGAAGAGATATAGGGAATTAATACTCAAGCTTCATCCAATATTTTCCTCAATCGATCTTTACAACATAGATAAAAAATCATTCAAGTAATGAGCATCAAAACTAAAAAAAAAATTCTTCAATGATTCATTCACTTCCCAATCACTCGAATAAGGGAAAAGTGACTAAAATTTAATTAAACCATTATGTCAAAACAAAGTTCAAGCATATAAAATTTAATGTAGCTCATTATTCCAATAATTCCATCACCAAGCATAAAAATTTTCAAGACAGAAAATGTATATTACTTGTGAGATATGTCATCCAATTAGGGTTGAAATCTGCCCTAAAAGGTTATGACTAGCATGCCTAATAGGATGCATCTCAAGAGTGAAATTACTCCTTACTCAATCATCCTAAACTAATGGCTCTGTTTAATGGTTTTAATATCAGTATGAGAAAAGCTATCCTAAAATAAAAAAAAAAATTCATATGTCAACTATCCCTACCCCAATCAGATTAAGACATTATTCCCAATATCAAAATATAGATAGGATGAGTAAAGAAGAAGTTACTTGAAATGGTAGTTATTGAAAATGAAAACCCTGAAATAACCTAAACCAAAATAAAGAGAATGATGGTAACAAAACTAAAAGACAAGATACTACAAACAAATCCACAAATCTAGGTTGTACTTTTCCATAGTGCTTTCATCACTTGTTAAGATTAACATCCTGTAAAGGAAAAAAAAATTAACAAAAATAGAATGACTAGCAGGGTAAAGGATACTTATGGGATGGAGCTTGTTGAGAAGGATTGTTGTGCCTAGTATATTTGAATTAATGCTAGATCTAGTTCAGGAACAAAAACTTGCATTTTATCTAGCAATTTTTCAGCAGTTGATGCAGATATTAGGATCCATATTGTTGTTTCTGAGAGAAATTTCTCTTGCACAGGTTGATATATGAAAGATAACAAACATATAAAAAAATTATTAACATTCAACAGTCCAATGAGTTCCAGGTGCATATTAAGTTGGACTATGGAAGCAATTTGAAAAATTTTCCCCAATGTACTAAACCTTTATGGTAGGGCAATAAAGATATTAGAATTACAAAGCATTTATAATAAGCACTCTTGCATATTTGGAACCACTAATTCTTCCCCAATAGTGCTTCCACAAATCCACTTCAAAGGTGTAGAAATGATACCTAAAACTTGGTTACTCCCTATAAACGTTGTTGTTGTTGTACCTCATATCAACATGACATTACCTCTTCCATATACCAAATGTATTTTTGCTTAGGTAAGACTTTAACCAAATGGTTTGCTGCCCTCAAGAACTCTTTATCATATCTAGGAAAAGATCCATAAAATATACATATATTTTAGAATCTACAAGTTAAGTTTCCCTTAATTTCTATTTCTAACTTGTGAAAAATGAAAAGAAGAACTTGCATTTATAGAGATGAAAGGATAATGCAATGATAACACCTACATGAGTAAGTAGATTATTGTCTGAAGAAAATGAAAATTTTTAAAAATAACAACATGTATGTATAATAGTTGTGATTATGACTCATATTTTCCTATAGTTTTATGTCCAATAACGGCTTCAACGGCTTCTATGAGTTGGGGATTTGCTTTTCATTCAGTTTTCTTACAAACTGGTAAACATGGTCGTTTAAAGTCATATTCCCAAGACTGTAATGCTATTGTTCTTTACAAAAAAAACTTCATAAATAAAGAAGTTCATTCTGTACTAATCCACAAGAGTGCATCTCAATAGTCAATTGGATATTATCCAAAGACTCTTTACTCAGGCCATTCTTGATGAATTGTATTTTATCTTCTCGATTATTGGACAGCATCCCTAAAAAATGACATCTAGTATTACAAGTCCATCGACCACATTTATGACAGACTCGTAACCTTCTTACTTTTTTTTTTTGGCATAAGAGCTTTTGCCTAAGCTAGCTATGTTGGACACAAATACATTTGGGGTTTTACTAGCCAAATGAACCTTAGCTTCAATTGACCAACGTACATATTTGGAAATGCCTTTGTGCATCAAAACTTTTAATCTTTCACATCTAGCTTGGTAAATCCTTTTAAGAATATTTATTGGGAGAGAGGGAAAGTATTTTCACAAAGCAGAAAAAACATAATCCATTTTTTTTAAAAGAAATTGAGAGAGAAGGGAGAGAGAAATTAAGTTATTATGAAAAACTGAAATAACTGACTTGAGAGCCATAGAGTACCGTATCCGTCACTTAACCGGGAAAAGAAAAAAGAAAAGAAAAAAAAAAAAAGAAGGAAAATGAAAAGAAAAAAAAAGAACTATCTAAAAAAATATTGACATATACTTACCATGATCATTGTGAGGATCATTGAGATGAACAACTTCTTCCTGCAAATCATGATTCTCCAAAAATAGTTTAACTTTTTGTCCATTTACTTTAAACATGATGCCCCGAGGCATCTTCGTTTGTTGTCATGTTGACAGGTGGGGAGACTTCCTGAGGAGGCGAGCGCCTGGAGCTCTGGTTTCCCAGCTGAGTGTGCCTGAAAAGCTCAAAGAAGAGGTTAGGAGGTCCCCGGTTTGCTTTTCCGGGGAGGACCTTCCGACGCCCAAGTCAGTTTTCTGAGTGAAAGTGGAGGAAGAACACTAAGGGGTCAAGTGTCTTGCCTGTGTTGTGTTTTCTCAGAGGGAGGAGGAAAATGCCCATCCTTTGCCCAGTCCCATTTCCTAGTATTTATAGGAGTAGCTGGTCCGTTCAGATCATGACACGTGTTCGGTCGGATTTGATCTGTACTTTTGGACCTAGGGGACAGGCAGCCGTTTGCAGCCTCCTTTAGCCCTGGACCCGGACAGGTTGTGTCAGGACTGGGGCGGCTGCGGCGTGTCAGTTTGCCGTTCTGATGTGACGTGTAGGGCTTGTGGGCGACATGTCAGAGGCTCCTTAAATGCTCATATCGTACTCCCGAGGTCCCCTGGGCGAGGTCGCCCTTCGGTGCGTGCACCCTCTTCGGATTCTATCCGTCTTTTGGTGCGAGCACCTCCTTCGGGATCTATCCCATAGTTCTGGGAGTTCCCTTGATGAACACCTTCTTCGGGACTTATACCCATAGTCCGGTGATTCCCTTGTTCAGGTGTTTCTTGTTCGGGGAAGATCCTCTTCGGGGCTTCTGCCTTCGGGGAGATTCTTCCTTGCTTCAGAGAGATGGCTTTCTTACCCGAAGACGGTCAGTTTGGCCCCTCGATGGAGACGGTGTTATCCTCGGAATTCCTGACGAGCTAACCGAAGTCTCGAGCTCATAGTGTTTGACTTCGCACCTTCCGAGGTCAGTAAAAAGATCCTCTCTTGGGTGACGTCAGACTCCTCGGCCAATATTCTGGCAGGGAGTTACTACCGAGGAGGCAATAGCCTTTGGCTATCAAAACACATTATCATTTTTAGGATTTTCAATTTCAATGGCTCCATAAGAATAAACATATTTCACAAAAAAAGGACTACTATATCTAGATCTCAGTTTTCTAGGAAATATGTGAAGTTGAGAGTTATAAAGCAAAACCTTTTGACCAACCTCAACTATTTTTCTTAAGATTGTTTTGTCACGAAAAGCTTTCGTTCTGGCCTTTTATATTTTTGAATTCTTATATGCATCATTTCTTAACTCGTCACGCTCATTAAGTTGCAACCTGCGCAATGCACCAACATCATCAAGATTTGAATTGAAAGCTTTAATAGCTCAGTAAGCTTTATGTTCAAGTTTCATAGGTAAATAACAAAATTTTTCATAAACTAACCTATAGGGAGACATACCAAGTGATGTTTTAAAAGCAGTGTGATAAGCCCAAAGTGCATCAGTTAGTTTCAAAGACCAATCCTTTCGATTTGGGTTGACTGTTTTTTCAAGGATTTGTTTTATCTCCCTATTTGCTAATTCTACTTGTCCACTTGTTTGTGGGTGATAAGGGGTGGCAACCTTATGTGTGATACCATATTTCTTCAATAAAGATTCAAATGGTCTGTTACAAAAATGTGTTCCCCCATCACTTATTATGGCCCGAGGAATCCCAAATCGACTCAAAATATTTTCCTTCAAAAATTTAATCACAGTTTTATGATCATTATTTTGACACGGAATTGCCTCTACCCATTTTGAAACATAATCTACTGCAACTAAAATGTACACGAATCCAAATGATGGTGGAAATGGTCCCATGAAATCTATTCCCCAACAGTAAAAAATTTCAATCACAAGGATAGGAGTCAAAGGCATCATGTTTCTTTTTGAAATTGATCCTAATTTCTGACAATTTTCACAGGCTTTGCAGAATGCATGTGCGTCTTTGAACAAAGAGGGCCAGTGAAATCCAGACTGTAAAATCTTTGCAGTTGTTTTCTTTGACAAAAAATGCCCCCGCATGCTTCTGAATGACAAAATTCAATGACACTTTTTACCTCATTTTTGGGTATGCATCTCTGGAATATCTGATCAGGACAATATTTGAAAAGATAAGGATCATCCCAGTAAAATTTTTTCACCTCATGCAGAAATTTCTTCTTATCTTGGGCACTCCATTGAGCTGGCATCCGTCCTGTCACCAAAAAATTGACAATATTAGCAAACCAAGGTACTGTAGTGACAGAGAATAAAAATTCATCAGGAAAACAATCATTTATGGGTGCAGCCTCAATTGTTGAATCCGTTGTCAGCCTTGACAAATGGTCAACGACAACATTTTCGGTGCCTTTCTTATCCTTGATCACAATGTTGAATTCTTGAAGTAATAAGATCCAGCGTATCAGCCTTGGTTTAGCATCTTGCTTTGACATTAGGTACCTGACAGCAGAATGGTTGGTGTAAACAATGGTTTTTGAACCAATTAGATAAGAACGAAATTTATCCAATGCAAATATTACTGCAAGTAGTTCTTTCTCAGTTGTAGTGTAGTTCATTTGTGCACTGTTCAAAGTTCTACTTGCATAATAAATTACATATGGCTTACCTTCCTTTCTTTGTCCTAAAACAGCACCAACGGCATAATCACTAGCATCACACATTACCTCAAAAGGCAAGGACCAGTCTGGGGGTTGCATGATTGGAGAGGATGTTAGAAGGCCAATTAACTTATCAAAAGAATTTTGGCATTCTTGAGTTCATTCAAATGAAGCATCTTTTGTAAGAAGGTTAAAAAGAGGTCTAAATATTTCATTAAACCCTTTAATGAATTTTTGATAAAATCCTGCATGTCCAAAAAATGACTGAATTTATCTAACTATTTTTTGTGGAGGTAACTGAGCAATGAGCTCAACCTTTGCTTTATCAACTTCGATTCCTTTGGAAGATACAACATGGCCCAAAACAATTCTAGATGAGATCATATTATGACATTTTTGCCAATTTAGTACCAAGCCTTTTTCTTCACATCTTTTAAAACCTTTTCCAAGTTTTTAAGACAATTATCAAAGGAATTTCCATATACGGTTAAATCATCTATGAAAACTTCAAGATATTTTTCAATCATGTCATTGAAAATATTCAGCATATATCTTTGAAATATTGTTATGGCATTGGATAGTCCAAAAGGTATGCATCTAAATGTGAAAGATCCAAAAGGACATGTGAATCTAATCTTTTCTTGGTCCTCAAGAGCTACTGGAATTTGGTAATAGCCTGAATAACTATCAAGAATGCAGTAAAAAGGATGCTTACTACTCTTTCTAAAATTTAGTCCAAGAAAGGTAATAGAAAATGATCTTTTCTAGTGGTAAGATTCAATTTCCTATAATTAATGCACATCCCCCAACTAGATAGGGTTCGAGTTGGTAAAGATTCACCTTTCTCATTTTTTGCCACTATAATGCCAGACTTCTTTGAAATAACTTGGGTTAGCCTAACCCATTTGCTGTCAGAGATAGGGTAAATAATTCCTACATTAAATAATTTAAGAACTTTAGATCTTAATACTTCTTTCATGTGTGGATTGAGTATTCTTTGAGGTTGTTGACAAGATTTAGCATTATCTTCTAAGTTTATTCTATGTGTACAAATTAAAGGATTAATGCCCTCTATGTCCTTTAATGTCCATCCAATTGCACTTTTATGCCTTTTAAGTAACTCAATTAACTTAAGGGATGGAAAATTTTGACTCGACCCAAAGACATGACCTGACCTACCCGAACCCAAGTTCGACTCGACCGAATTTGACCAGAAATGTCAATGACCTGAACATAATTACACCTAACCAAACCTAAACTTGAACCCGAATCCAAGTCTGACCTGACCAGATTTGACCAGAAACATCAATAACCTGAACCCAATTGTACCTAACCAAACCTAAATATGAATCCGAACCCGATTGAAGTGAAACCTGAGAAAACCCAAACCTGAGTTCGACATGACTTGGACCCAATGATTAAACCCAAAAAAACCCGATTTTAACTTAAATCAACATAAAATATATGGTCGGCAAAGACTTTAGAAAAATTATAATTTAATATATGTGAATGAGTTTCTTTTATTTTGTTGATCTGTTTTGCTTTATAGAGTGAGCGAATGAGAGCTGTAGGAAACGATGATAGAGAGATAAGAATAATTATGTTTTAGAAATTATAGTACTCCTTCCGTTCCATATTTTTTGAAACATTTGAATTTTTTTGAATAGTTTGAATTGAATTTATTCATGTTACTCCTTCTGTCTCTAATTTTTGGCATTATTCATATTTATACATTTCAACAATTAAATATATAATTTTTGTTTTCAACATTTCAATATGTAAATAAAAAAATTATACATGAATGATAAATCAATAACTAAAATTTTTGAATATATTTTTTTTTCTAATTTTTAATAAACAATAATATAAATAAATTTAAGTTAAATTAGTTAGAAAAGTTAAATAGAGCAAAAAAAAAATGGGACGAAAGGAGATTATTTGTCAGAAAAAAAATTAAAAAAGTATATATTTAGAAATTGTAGGTCTTTATTTATTATTTAATATAATCATTTTTCAATTTATATACTAAAATGTTAAAAATAAAAAAAATTATAGATTAATTATTGAATAGTGAATATTACAAAGAACTTGGTACAAAGGGAGTATTTTATTAAATAAATTATATATTAATATATCTTCATAAATTTTATATTATTTTGTATGTCTAGTTAAATTAAATTTCAACCAAAAGTAAACAAAAAAAATTGAATCGATTCAACCATTTAGGCTTATGCATCAATAAACCAAGTAAACCCGGCAATCAAGTTGAATTTGGTCTGAGACCTGATAACCCGACTTGATTTGATCTGAACCCAAATAAACGAGGCCTGACCCAACTCGAACCTGAAATCTACTTAACCTGAAATCAATATGAACCCAAATAACCCAACATGTACTCGAACACATGTTAGCCCGATTAAGCCTGAACCTGAATAACCTGATCCAAACCTAATTCGACCCACCAATTGCCATCCCTACCTACCTTCGTGCTTGAATTTGAGAGTAGATGAAATTACCACCAAATAAGAAGAATTTTCCCTAAAAAATGCACATTTAAATTTTTTGGGTTAGGGCTTCAACATGGTATGGGTATTTTATCTTGCTTTTTTAACTTTAGGTTGTCTTAACTCTTCAACTTTTGGTTTCCAACATATGTTTGTTTCTACCTGTGAAGAATCAACCAATGCACATATGTTGGATGTATCCTTATCCATTTGCATACCCAATTCAAATAAAATAACCATACAATTTTCTAGAGAATCAGAGATACTTTATTCTTGGATATAGTTTTCTACAATAGCGTTGATGATGCAAACTTCTTCAGTTTCATCTTCTTTTTCATTTGGTTGCTTAAGTAGGTTGAAAACATTTAGCCCCAATGTCATATTCCTAAATAACAGCTTTATCAGTTCATTCCTGCAATTAATCAAATTATTACATATTGCTAAAAATGGACATCCTAGAGTAACAGGTATTGAATTCTTAATTTCTACTAGTGGTGTATCCAAAACAATAAAATCCATAGGATGTATGAATTTATCAGCTTGGACTAACATATCTTCAACAACTCCTCTGGGCACTTTCATTGATTTGTGTTTATGAAGTTTTCTACTTCATGTATTCAATTGCATGTTCAAAGGCGGTATTTGTACAAAAGTTACAAACAAGCAATAGAGTTACAATTAAACAAAACTTTTAGTTGTACAAGATATATAACTACGTAAACAAAAGAGTCTATCTCAAGTTAACTTATCACACAAGCAACATACGTAACTTGGTTTCTTAACACACCTGTTCAAGTTGGAGCTTGGAGATTAAGAATGGAATGCCCAACTTTCTAAGCAAGAACTGATACTGCTTTTTACTTAAAGCTTTGGTGAGTAAGTCGGCTAGCTAAGAATGTCCAACAATATGACATGTTCGAATCCCTCTACATTGGAATTTGTCTCTTACAAAGTGCCAATCGATCTCAATATGCCTTGTTCACTCATAGAACACAAGATTCATTGCAATGTGTAGGGCGGCTTTGTTGTCACAAAATAATAGCATAATGTGGTCGAGAAACTGTGAGACCAACAAAAAGTGTACACAGCCACACCAATTCATTAGTGACAGTTGTCATTGCTCGGTGCTTAGGCACATCATACTGCTTGCGATTTTCTAGTAAAATTCGACCATGTGCATATTTAGGCTGGTTATTCGATCATTGGCTTTTATTATCTAAACAATGGAGATCTACCAACTCGATTCAGCTCCAAATTGCTTCGTTGCAAATTTGGGATAATAATAGTAGAGCTCTGCATTTTTATAACTTACAATTTGATCCTCATAATTTTTTAAAACTTTTAGTTTAGTCCACACATTTTTTGAAAAATTTAAAAGTGACACCTAAACTTTGATAAAATTCCAGTTAACTCACTAAAGTTTGAAAAGCACTAGTGTAGTCGTTGGAGAAAATAGGAGAAAATTATGAAAAACACCCATGAGGTATGCTAGAACCTACATTTTATTTATCTTCACTTTTTTAAATACCTATACTTGCCCCCCAAGATTTAAATCTGTTAATGGCCGTTATTAAAGAAAAGAGAAAGACTTTGCCCTCCTTAATTCCTTTCTTTGAAACTTTACCCCACAATTTCTAATGGTTTTAATTGCACTCCTCCAGTTGAGTATCATACCCTAGACCTCTAGACTAATATTCTTTTCCCCCTCCTCTCCGCCTCCTCCCTGTCTCCTCCCTCATCTCCGCCTGCCCCTCCTCTCTGTTTCCTCCCCGCCACCCTCCTCCGGTCCCTCCTGCCTCTCCGTCTCCTCCCCTGCGATGGTCGACGGTCCCCTCTGGCTCTCTGGCCCTTTTTCTCCCTTTCTCGCGAATTCGCTTCTGTTCTGTGTTTCCGATGACCTCTGTTCGGACGCTCTCCCGCGATCACCCCGCTCTCCCAGACAGCTCGATCTAGTTTTGTCTCCATGTTCTCCCTCCGACGGTCGATCTGGTTTTGTCTCCGTCTCCTCCCACCGACGCTCTCCTCCAATGCTCGATCTGGTTTTGTCTCCGTTTCCTCCCTCCGATGCGCTCCTCGGACTCCCGATTTGTTAACAAACCAAGATGGTTCCGATTCGTTTGGTTAATGAATTCATTTTATCCTTTGATTTGTATTTGATTGGCCTCCTATTCTCCGAATTTGTGTTTGCTTTGGATCGGAATTGTTTGATTAGCCTCCTGTTCTCCGAATTCATTTTCGGGCTGTTCTCCTGTCCTTTGATTCGTTTGATTTGTGTTTCGATTCAAGGCTTTTAAAATTTGGAGAGTGCGGATAGAATGGTAATGGAAGTGATGATTTTTCTGGTTTTTTTTCTCTGGTTTACTGGTCATGAGTGATGTTGACGGCAGTGGGTATCATGGTGAGGAAGGAGCAGAGGAGGAAGAGGCGGAGGAGCGGGCTAATTGGGAGGGGATGGAAAGGTCACGATGCTCGCTGATTCTCCGTTCCATCACCACAACACGTGTATAATCGCCATTGAAAACCCAGCATGTTCATGTTTCAGTCGCAATGTTGCCCAAAAGCTGTTGCTTAACTATTGTAGAAGACAGCTGTATTTTTTAAGTCGTAATTTTACTGTAACTGAATTTCTACTGCAAAAGGTGACTGAAATACTCAATTAAAAATCGGTTTCTAGAATTGTGGGCCACTCAAAATCTTGTAACTGACTACTTCAGTGGTTATGTTAGTGGCTGATTATTAGGACTTTTATCTTTTAAATAAAATATATTACCATTTAATATAATTGTTATTTAATTAATATTATTTAATTTACTTGATTATTTATTTTATTTGTTACTTAATTGATACTTACTTTAAAATGGTATGAATATTAACTTATTTTAATTACTAATAATTAAATAATTAAATTAAAATAAACTCGATTAGATCTGCAGACAAATGCCAAGGAACGGAGGCTAGCTACAAACGCTAAGGAGGCAGAGGAAACACGAACGGTGAACTGCAAGGTAAGCCGAACAACGAACGGCGAGGTGAGGCTACGCGAAGCGAACGACAAAGGCAAGGCTAACCAAGGTAGATGAACCACGAACGGCTGAAGAACCACGAATGGCGAGAAGAATGACTGAGGAACCATAAACGGCAAGACGAACATTGAGGCAAATGGCCGAGGAACCACAGATGGTGAACTAACGAGGTTGAGAGATGAGGGAGAACGACAGAGAAATGAGGGCTGATGAAAAGCTGAGAGATGAGAGGGAGAAGAGGCTGTGGGTATATGAGAGTATGTATACTTAGGGTTGAGGTGATCGACATTCACTACAAGAAAACAAGGCATTTGAGACTGGAAAAAATGTAGGAAAACCGTAGGAAATGGTTATTTCCTACGATTAGAATCGTCGGACAAAAACGTAGCAAAAAGCAGTATCGGAAATAAAAACCGTCGGATAAACGTAAAAGGATCCTACGCTTTTATGACTCCAGTGTATCCGACGGTTTTGAGATGCTTTTTGTCCTACGCTTTTATGACGGATATGGTCCCCATTATTTAAGACGGTTTTGAGATGCCCCTTTATCCTACGCTTTTATGACGCTAACTAATTCCTACGATTTTGTGACTTTAATATCTCCTACGTTTTTGTGACTTTAATATATCTCCTACGATTTTGTGACAATTTAAAGACTTTAGTAAATTAATTTATATACAAAATAAAAACATATTATATTGCATTATTTAATAATAATAATAAAACACAAATTATTATTATTATTATTATTATTATTATTATTATTATTATTATTATTATTATTATTATTATTATATAACAATTGATCAAAGTAATCAATAAAATTACTATACATAAAAGTAATCAAATTTTACAGGAAAAAGTTAATTACAAAGAACTGAAGGAGATCTAATATAAAATCAATGAGATGCAGTGCCGGGCTGATCATCGTCATCTCGCTGGCTACGATCGTCGGCAGGAGGCTGAGTGGAGGATCCGGTCCGTAGGTCGTCTGAGAGCGCCGATGCAGGTATAATCCCCTGCTGGATCAACCTGTTAAGCATGGCGCTCATTGCAGCCTCGGTCTCTCGCTGAACCTGAGTGCGAACGTCTGCCTGTAACCGCGTAAAATCACTCCGTAGCTGGGTGTTCTCAGCCCTCAGCTGAGCAATCTCCTCCGAATCAGCACGTGGAGCCTAAAAAATTTTGTAAGTAGCAATTAGCAACGTAAAAGTGATAAAAATAATTAATAAAGTTAAATACGAATGAAAAATACCCGATTTGGTCCAAATGTCTGGGGATCAGAGAGTCGGCGCGGAACACCCGGTAGTCGGCCCTTTTTTGGTGGGCCTCGTACCTCGCTCCAGACCTCTGCATCGAACTGCGGGCGGTCATCCGGATTCTGGTATTTTTGTTGAATCCGCTGGACATATCCATCCTACAAGAAAAAGAAATTAGAGTTAGTAAGACAAATATTATATTTTTAAAACAATGTTTGTAGTGGTAAATGAACATTTATTACCTGCAGCTGCTGTGAAATCAGATCGATGGGCTGACCGGTCTTCTTCCGTCTATGAGTATGAGACCACCACTCATCAAATGATGGCTCAACTCCATCATTTGCTTTTGTCTGCACAATTTTAGATATCATTAAAAATTAAAGTAATTAATAAATCATACAAAATTTATAATGTATGGAAGGTCCAAGTTGGTACCATACGATCCCAGTGCATCTCGCCTGGGATTGAGCCCATCGTGTGCTTCGGAACAAGGCCTGAGCTATCCGCTATGTGCTTGGCATGGGAACCAACCTCCGATAGCTTCTTCCATCGCTCCTGCTCCCACTGGTCACACAACTGATTCCACACCTGCTGACTGTAGCAGGGTGGAACATGTGGCCGCAGCAAATTGTAGTCAGGGTTGTCGAAGAAGGCGGGGATCTTCTGAATCGCGACAGACCTCCAATGATAGACGCGGTTCCGCACGGACCGCGAACAGTAGTCAAAGACAATTCGGCGGATGGCGCCGAAGTCTCTAGGGTCCCATCTATAGTAGTTCTGCAATTTCACAAAGAAGAAAAAAAATTATTAATTTTTCCATATACAAAGTATTGTTTAAAAATGTATAACAACCAATTACCTCTAACGTGGTCACGTGCTCCTCTCGTGCAGCTCGAGATGCATGTGACCAAGATATAGAACTTTCGTCCCACAACCTCACATGAATAGAGGCTATGGTGGAACGAACGGAGTCATCAGTGAGTAAGCTGTAACAAATGATGATTATAGTAAGATATATATATAAACTGATGTAACTAAGAACAACGTATAATTATATCACAATTAATGACTTAAGAGTCAGTAATACTTACTCTCGAGGGACGATGAGCGGACGGTCCTGCGGAGGTGGAGGTGGTGGTAAGTCAACTACCCGTGGGCCTCGCCCTCTAGGTAATGAGGCCCCAGCAGCTGGATGCGCGTCAGGTGCGACCGCTGGGCCGCCAGTGGCCTGGGCCTGCTGAGTGGCTGCTGCTGAGGCGTCTGCTGCTGCTGCTGAACTCGGGTGTAGGCCGGGTAGATGAGGAGTGGATATACCGAGCTCATTTGGATCAAGGAATGAGTTAGGATCGACATCCCATGTGGGCTGCCCGATCCCTGTCTGCTGGTACTGAAATGACCCGGATATTCCGCTCATATCCGGGTAATACGCATCAGTCTGCGTGTCTCGAAACTGCTGAAATGTGGATCCGGAGCTCGATGCGCCAAACGTCTGCGGCACATGAGGTCGTGGCACCGGAGTATATGGCAGCTGGGTCTGTGGCTGGGTCTGTGGCACCGATGTCTGAGCCTGGGTATCTGGGAGCTGGGTCTGAGTCTCAGTCTGTGACACCTGTGTAGGTGTCACAGCAGGCTGTCGTCGACCCCGACTACGTCGGGGATCATGTATGTCCTTGGCCGGGGCTTTGCCCGAGCCAGACTGTCTGGGGCGAACCATCCTAAAATTAAAGTTTAACATGTTTATTACATATATATGTAATACTAAATTACCATTACGTCACTAACATTTACATCTTAAATTTCATTATTTTAGTAAACTCATTAATTTTGAAATTGCAGTCATTTGAATACCATTTGTGCAGTAACACTTTTTAAAATTGCCAATTATTCGATATATACTTATTTATAAAATTAAATTATTAAACTAGCATTATCTGATTATACTTACATTATTGAAGTAACATTATTGTTGTAACTTGCGCTTCAACACTGACATTATTAAAGTGCTAACAATATTACTCTAACATTATTGAACTAACAGTTTTTTATATTAACCACATATATAGTAACATGCTGTTGTACAAATAGAAGTAACCATTATTACATAAAAAATTATTGTTGTACCTAACCACATACATATTAATTACTAACACCATATAACTAACCACATACATATTCATTACTAACACCATATATAACATTACCTAAAACATATAATATAAAAACTAGATTCTTAAAATTTAACCTTCAATAACTATATATATGTAAACAACAACTATATGTAATAACAAACATTAATTATATATGAAAAAGTACTTAAAAATAAAAATTACCTAGTTTAAATAGCTCTGGGGGAGATTTGGGGGAGTGGGTTTGGAAGAGTTTGTCGCAGAAACGAAGGAATGGAGTGGTGAAAACTAAAGAACTCCCACGAATTTAAAGGGGAAGTCTGTCGATTTAGCTACCACTTAAACCTACGCTTTTCCTGCATTTTTTAAAATTGTAGGAAAACCGTAGCAACATTTCCTACTCTTTTCCTACGAAAAATACAAAATGCATGAAAACCGTAGGACACAAAAAATTGGAATTTCCCGCCAGTAATTGGAATTTGCAACGAATTTCCTACTTTTTTGCTACTTTACTCCTACGCTTTTATATATTTCCTACACTTTTACTACTTAAATGAAAAATGGACTCAAAACCGTCGGTCAACGCACTCTCCTAGGTGATCAGAATCCTACATATTTCCTACGATTTTTTAAAATTGACTCAAAACCGTCGCATTATACTCCTACATATTTCCTACGATTTTTTGAAATTAACTCAAAACCGTCGGATAACACTATACCCTAGGTGCTTATGGTCCTACATATTTCCTACGATTTTTTAAATGTTGACTCAAAACCGTAGGACAACACACTATCCTAGGTGATTATATCCTACATATTTCCTACGCTTTTATACAGTTGACTTAAAACCGTCGGACAGATAAATATCAAATATTTTACCCATTTGATATATATATATATATATATATATATCTAATTTATAATGTGTTTAATTATATATGAACTAATTATGTGGTTGGAGGAGTTAATTATTACACTTTTTTTAGTTGATGAATAAATGAAAATATTTATATTTTAGAAATTAAATATATAAATTTAATGTGTAAGGTCAGATTAAATCTCCCAAATTTATTTCCGGGTAAAATCCACCGGGGGTAACCTAGCTATGAACAAAAATCAAAAATCTTAAAATTACTAGAACATGATTATTAGACAGTTTAATTTATGATTTCAAAGGTTATTGTCGGACACTTTAAAAGAAGTTGGGATAAAATGTAAATTTTTCAAAATAGATGGGCAAAGTGTATAGGTTAGATCAAACCACAATGCGGCTTTTGTAATTTACCCTATTTTTTATTTAGAAGATATTTTTTAATAAAATAAATTTTCATTATAAGCAATTAAAAAATTTAATCATTAATAATGAAAAAATGACCAAACATATAAAATCAACCATGCACCTCATTTTCTATGCGACGTACCCTACCATTATAAAAAATAAGCTAGGTGACCCCCGGTGGATTTTACCCATTTAGTTAACATTATTATTATTTTTTTAATAGCATGCAATAATTTTTGGTGGGAAAAAAGTTAATTATTTTCATTTCAACGACACAGGTAATTACAAATTTGATGATTACATTTCATAAACTTTTTCTCCGAAAATCCAAAACATAAATGCATTCAAAGTTACGTTACGATTTCAAATAAAACATGCAAATGTTTTAAACAATTACACTTAATCAAACATCATCGCCTTCATCTGACTCTAAACTATCGAGCGATGCTTCATCATCTGATGTATCCCCATCAACTTGTGTGACCTCGACGTTCTCATCCATGTATTGCACGATTTCAGGAACACACGTTAAATCGACAAGTATGTTAATCTCATCAAGGGCAATGCCATCAGTTGTTACCATTAGTACTTCACTTGAAATCACTTCTTGGAACGGCTCATTTGTGGTTTCTAACCGACATGTTTGCTCATCAGACATTTCCTCATTCTCGTCAGATTGAATACTAAAATTATTCGATGACCAATCGATGAAAGCTCGTGGCTTCGTCTTAACCACCGGCCACCACTGATGAAGAGTCTTGTTAGGGTACTCACAGTAGTAAACTTGTTGAGCCTGGGTCGCAAAGATAAACGGCTCAGGTGGTGATAATCTTGACTTCCATTTAACGTCAACAACACCAGTACGTGCGCAAGTTCGAACACCACGTGTCGGATCAAACCAAGTACATTTGAACAGCGTCATGACTTCATACCCACTCCCGTGGTACTCAATACGTATAATCTCATCAATAAGGCCATAAAAATCATACCCACTGGATCCCCATGTCTCACCCTTCACGCAAACACCATAATTCTGTGTCGTTTTGTCTTTGCCGTAGGATTGTGTGTGGAAACGAAAACCATTCACAATACATCCATTGTATGAAACGGCCACTCGAATAGGACCACGGGCTAATTGTACAATACGAGGATCTAATTTATCCTTGAAACGGTTAACCTGAAAATATAAAGTTAATATAATAACATAATTGCACAGTATATTCAAACAGAACACAATTAGGAACATAAAAATTATCACGCCATGAAACTCACGTATGATGAGAACCATTCGGTCAAATGCTGATCTCGATAACTTTGTAATTCACTTTCACCTAATTGGGGAAATCTTGTTGATATATAAGAGTCAAAGTGCCTGAAATGATAACTAGTCAATAATGAATTAAAGCAATCAGATTGATATAAAAACCCTCACAGTTGTTTACATATATGTCACCTGACAATCGGTATAATCTCATTGCAGTTGCGCAAAGTGTAGATATGCATTTGATGTTTCTCAGTGGGATCAAGTAAGCGTTGTCGCCCGCAGTTGGGTATGTTACGACATCTTGTATTGAAGATAGATAACAATTGACCCTCGACATCAGCCACAGGAATAGCAATATCATCATTTCGTGGGACCCTGTTTAACCGTGTAGGAATATTTACTTCAAAGTAATGGCTACAGAATGTAGACATTTCCTGGACCAAGTACGCTTCCACAATTGATCCTTCAATTGCAGCTTTATTTCTAGCCTTTCGCTTCAATGACCGCATTAGTCTGCCAAGTTAAAAAAATATAACAATTAATGACATGTAATATGCGAAAATTATTGACATATAATATATGAAAATTATTGACAGAAATATGAATGCAGATTAAAAAATTACCTTTCAAATGGATACATCCATCGAAATTGAACTGGACCACACAACTTTGCCTCATGAGGGAGGTGGATAACAAGATGTTCCATCGAATCAAAAAAGGCAGGAGGGAATATCTTTTCTAGCTTACATATGGTAACCACTATATTCCGCTCCAACTGTTGTATGTCATCAAATCGAATCCTACTTGTGCATAAGGTTCTGAAAAATGAGCAAAACTCAGAAATCGTCTCCCATATAGGACCTGGCATATACCCACGTAATGCAATAGGAAGCAACCTCTGCATTAACACATGACAATCGTGACTCTTGAAGTTATAGAATGTACCGTCACTCAAGTTAACCGTACGGCCCAAGTTCGAGGCATACCCATCAGGCATCTTTATCGTTCTCAGCCACAGAGTAACATCTCTTATATGTTCCCGACTCAACGTATAAGATGCTTTTGGTTTTACACATTTCCCCCTAATATTTCGTAAATGTAGTTCACGCCGCATATTTTTTAACTCCTGAAGCGAAAGGCGAGAATTGGAGTTATCTTTTGTTTTCCCACGTATATCCATAACAATATTAAAAATATTCTCGAAACAATTTTTTTCAATATGCATGACGTCCAAATTATGGCGAACTAGCAAATGCTTCCAGTACGGTAACTCCCAGAATATACTCCGCTTTAACCAATTATGCCACTCTCCAAACCCCGCAACTCGGTGTTTATCATATGAAGAGCTAAATGGAGGAAAACAATACCCAACCAACATAGCATGTATTTCCTCACCTGACTTATATGGACTAGAGACAGCACTAACCTTCTTCCCTGGGATGAACGATGTTACATTCGAACGGAATGTGTGATTATGTGGTAAAAAAACCCTGTGACAATCAAACCAACATGGCTTTCTGCATTTCTTCAACATAAATGTGTCAATTTCATCCATGCAATATGGACACGCCAGCTTACCATGGGTACTCCAACCTGAAAGGTTTCCTAGTGCAGGAAAATCATTAATTGTCCATAATAAACATGCCTTCATAAGAAAATTTTGTTGTCGACAACTATCCCATGTAACAACCCCTTCCGACCATAAAGTTTTGAGCTCGTCAATCAATGGTCGTAAGAATACATCAATGTTGCGTCCTAGTACTCTACAACCAGGAATTAGGAGAGTCATAAAGATGAATGGTTCTTTCATACATAGTTCTGGCGGAAGATTGTAAACAACTATAAAGATTGGTCATATCGTGTATGTTCCACCAACAACATTATTCGGGTTAAATCCATCGGTACACAATCCGGGCCTAACATTTCCAATTTCATCAGCAAATGATGGGAATGTTCGATCTACGTGACACCACGCTTCAGACTGACATGGATGACCCATACTTCCATCATTGCATGATTTATTATAAGCATGCCAAGTCATGTGAGTCGCTGTTTTTGATGACATGTACAAGCGCTTCAACCTGCTTGTTATTGGTAGATACCGTAACAATTTTTTCGGAATCAACGTCCTCCTTCCGGAGGTTACTCTTTCTTTATATCTACTACTTCCACATTCACGACAATGTGTTAATTTTTCATCTTCCCGATAGAATAGCATACAGTTATTCTCACATGCATGAATTTTTGTATATGGCAACCCAAGTCCTTTTGTGAGTTGTTTCGCATCATATAGGGTGGATGGGAGTCTATTACTTTCAGGCAACATTTATTTCATAAGCTCCAGTACTCTATCGAAACAACGATCTGTCATATTAAACTCACTTTTGCAACTTAACAATTGGGTCATTGCAAACAATCGTGTTTGTTTAGTGCACACATCCCACAATGGTGCATTTGCATCATCCAACAAATTATAAAATTGTTGTGCGGTCAGATTAGGTAACCCCTCTCTCATTTTAGACACATCGAACACATTATCATTATTATCACTGCCATTATTAGGTTCTTCGACATCAGTATCGATAAACTCTTCATCCACCAACATTCTTTCACTATTTTCAGATCCTAAATTCAATGATAACGGACCCATTGATTCACATACCATCTGTTCATACGCATTTACACTACTTGATTCTCCCCTTGTCCCTCCATATAACTGCGATGGAAAATAGCTACAGGCCATATTGAAATTGTGCAGATTGCTATCATATTGTTCATTGTGACAGTGCCATATGTAATAGTTTGGCGTAAATCCATATCGAAACAAATGCTCTCTAACTTTCAGCTCTATTCGATAAAATCTGTTATTACATTTACGACAAGGGCATTTAATCATTTTTACTCCTTCCCACTAAATGCAAACTGTAGAAACTCATTAACACCAGCCATAAATGCAGAATTCATATATCCATCAGTATCTATCCTCTGGTATATCCACTCACGTCCATTAGCAGCCATTTTGTTTCTCTTGTAAAATAGACAGTAAAAACCCTCAACATAAATACATAATATATTTATTACATTTCATATAATATAAATATAATGAAAATGTAAATGAATTACTTATATATGTCATGCATACACCTCATACATTCTATAACTGAACTACCTAGCTACTCCATTAAGGTAAGGGCCCTACTCCATTGAAAGTTGTATAAGCAGTAAACCATTTTAACTGTTCCATGTTAGTAGCATTTTATGTAAATTTTGGCAGCATTTCCCTTCAGTTCCCGTTCACAGTGTTTCTCAATAATATCAACTTATTGAGAAACACACGACGGGAACAATTTGGGAAATACTCTACCAAATTTCACATATTGCTACTACGACAAGAACACATTAACTGAAAATACTGCTTATACAAGTTTCAACTGTCCAACTTGGACAATCCATGATTATGTTAATTACAAATATAACTTAATCCAATACATCTTGTTTGCCAACAATCTGAATCGGACCAATATTATATTTTTCATCAACACAATCATGGATGGAGAATCTAAGGTACAATAAATAAATACTTATATTATGCAACTACATGCTGTGATAAGTCAGCTACCTAAAACAACATAAGTATATCTCATAAAAAATAAATAATTACCATTTAAATCACTAACCTCTAAAGTCAGCTACCTAAAACAACATATGCATATCTTATAACAAATAAATAATTAACAGATAAATTACTAATCTATAAATTACTTATAAATACCTCTATTGAGCTGAAGAAGATGTTGAAGCGGAAGTGAAATTTGATGTAGAAATTGTTGCTGGGATGAGTTGGAGAAGAGAAGGGGGGAGGTATTTATAGCCAAAATTTGTAGCAATATCGTAGGTATATATGAAAAGTTAAACTGCAAGAATAATGTAGGAAAGTTGTAGTAACAAACGTCAAAAAAATGTAGGAAAAAGAAACTGTAGGAAAATTGCAGGATTAAAATTCCTACATTTTTAAGACACTCACTCTTTTTTTGTCTCAAAACCGTAGGAAAAAAAAATGCAGGAAAAGCGTCGTATACTTTTTTGTCTCAAAACCGTAGGAAATAAAAATGCAGGAAAAGCGTCGGATAATGTGTCCGACGCTTTTCCTACATATGTGGTCCCTACCCATTATTTCGCCTCAAAACCGTCGGACTACTTTGCGCCATTAATTCCCGCCATTTTACGCTGACATTTATCCTACGCTTTTTTGTGTCAGAAATTTAGTGAATGAAAACCGTAGGACATAACATTTTGTCTGACGGTTTTCCTGCGAATAAGTTTGCTACGCTTTTTTTCGTAGGAAATTTTCGTAGCAAATAACCTTCATCCTTGTAGTGATTTTTATATGGGTTGGATTATATAATATATACTCCATTCGTTTCATATTATTTGAAACAGTTGATTTTTTACCATAGTTTGACTTGAATTTGTTTATATTATTGGTTGTTAGAAAAAAATTAAAAAAAATATATTTAGAAACTATAGGTTTTTATTTATCATTTATATAAATTTTTTTCTTTATATACTAAAAATTGAAAATAAAAAATTATAGATTAATTGCTAAAAAGTGAGTGTTTCAAAGAATATGGACAGAAGGAGTATAATAATAATAATTATTATTGTTATGCATTATAATATATATTAAATATATTATAATATTATTATATTCACATTTATGTATATGATAAAAAAATATTATATATATATATATATATATATATATATGTTCATCATTTTTCCATTTTTTTTACTCTATATTTTCATAGATACAAATACATACATACATACACACAAATATAATCATATATAGGGGAAAGTATAGAAACCCCCCATAAACTCTAATGCTATATCCTTAAACTCTAAAACCCTAAACCTTAATTCCATACCCCTAAATCCTAAACCTAACTACCATTAACCCTAAACCCTAAACCCTAAATACCAATCATAATTAAACCCTAAACCCTAATTAAATCCTAAACCTTAAACCCTAGGCTATAAACCCTAATTAAACCCTAAACCTTAAATAAAATCCCAAACCCTAAATTTCAATATACTAATACTTAATTTAATACTCTTAAACCCTAGCTCCTAATTCTATATCCCTAAACCCTACAAAAATTCTCAATTCCTAAACTATAAAAAATCTTCAAATTAAACCTAAATAATGATAAAACAAATCCTAAAGCCCTAATATTGAATTGATTGAATGAATTTGCTAACCCTATCTAGTTAATTCCATATCCCTAAACATTAATTTCAAACCTTAAACCTTAAATAAAAATCCCAAACCCTAAATCTTTATCTAATACCCTTAATCCCTTAAAACCCTTAATCCTAATTTTATATCCCTAAACCCTAAAAAAAAAATCTCAAATCCTAAACCAAAAAAAAAATAAAAAATCCAATACATGTACCCTAAACTCTAAAAAAACTCAAAATCCTAAAAAACCGAAAACCCCTAAATCAACATTGCCATTGAAAGGGTGACTATAATCAAATTGGTTAATTAAGAAACTGACTGAATGACGACTGCAGTTAAATCCTGAAAAATTTACCGACTAAAAGGCGACTGATCAGTCGCCCAATAATCATGATAAAAAAAGCACTTTTTTTTTATTTTAACTGATTAGCGGCTGCCATGTCTAGCAACTAACTTTTAGTCTTGATTTTACACTGTGCTGTAGTGGATGATGATCCTCGTCGCCAATTCTTTGGTTCATCATCAAGTTCTAGGTTTCTAGTTAGATTTATAAGCTGAGGTGTAAAATTTTTATGAAAAAATGTTAGGAAGGTAACTTTAGGGTTTGTTTTTTGGTATTAACGATGTTAACTTGTATAGAAGTTAACTGTAGGTTTCTGAAAAATTGGTGATAAAACTATATGTTCAACCAAACCTCAGAGAGCTTTTGGTCATTTTCTTATATAATAGTATTAAGTGTCACATCAAAATTTTTTTTGTTAAGAAAAAAAGTTTTTGGATTGAATTTTAGCGAACCTTGAAACTTTTACTAGGACTCATTAAGGTTTAGGACTTGTTGGAAAATCCAAGGAATTTTAGGACTGATTTGTCAAAATGCAAAGTGTACTTTCCCCTTGTTTAACGTTAGTTGATGTGTTCTCAAACGTCAACGTATCAGCACTTGAAGATTTGTGATTGATACTCTATCTGTCCTAAGTTTTTTACATTTTTTACTTTTTAGCAATTAATCTATAATTTTTTATCTTTAATATTTTAGTATATAAATAAAAAATATTTATATTTGAGTGATAAATAAAGACCTATAGTTTCTAAATATATATATTTTAATTTTTTTAACAAACAATAATATGAATTAATTCAAGTCAAACTAGCTGAAAAGGCCAAATGGAGCAAAGAAAGTGGGATGAAGGGAGTAAATTTTCGTAGGAAAAGTCTATTTTTAATTAGTCCTAACATTTTACATATTTTAAATTTGAGTTCCGAGAATTCCTATTTATTTAAATAAATTCTAAAACTTTACAGCTAAATAAATAATTAGTCTTAAGATTTTTTACTTTTTTAAATGAGTCCTTAACTTTATGATTAACTATGTAAACAATTGGTCCTAAAACTTTTTTTTAAAATCAATTTTTTAATGTATAATTTAAATTGTTTAGTAACTATATTCCAATAAATTGAAATAATATAAAATATTTTTTAATCGATAATTTCTAGTGAGAAATACTTTTTACCACCCCCAAGAAAAAAAAGTGAGTTTTGTAGATCAACATTTTTCGAAAGCCGAATGCAAAAAGGCATTGCCTCAAGTTAATGCGGAAAGCAGCACTTGCATATATGTATCTGAGGATTATAATGCATTTCATACATTAATACGGAAGCAAGAAAGATACAAACTGACAAGGCCAATGGAGGCGCCCCTTTATTTAGGCTAGAGTATGCTAGATCTGCATATACTGCTCTACAAAAGTGAATTATTTTACTATGAATTTGACATGCATGAAGTCAAATTCTATAACCTTTATTCGTAAAAAGTAATTCTACTTCCATAAAACAGATTGCAGATATAGCAATATGCTTATTTAGACATGGTGGGGCTATACCAGGTAGTGCGCTATACAATAGTAGCATATCCCATGCTCCTTTCATCCTGTTTGTTGCATTTCGGTTTTTGACTTAAATTAGATTTAAATTTATTTATATTATTATTTGCTAATTTTTCTTAAAAAAATTATATTTAAAAACTGCAAGAATCATAGTTTTTAAATATAATCTTTTTAAAACTTTTTAACAAATAATAATATAAATAAATTTAGCAAACAATATGGGACAAAAGGAGTAAAATCTTGCATTCAACCTTTTGGCTTAGGCTCCATGAACGGCTTGGCCTCCCTATGTGTTTTGGGAGCTGGCTCCATGGATGGTTTGAGTTCCGGATTCTGTTCTGGTTTGAGTTTGCTTTGCATAGCGGACTGACAATCGGGCCCCTGGCATGGCAAGTCAGGGGGGCCAAAAGGCTGAGGATAGCCACCAGGAGGGCCAAAAGGCTGAGGGCCGAAAGGCTGAGGATAGCCACCAGGAGGGCCAAAAGGCTGAGGATAACCACCAGGAGGGCCAAAAGGCTGAGGGCCGAAAGGTTGAGGATAGCCACCAGGAGGCCCATAAGGCTGAGGATAGCCACCAGGAGGGCCATAAGGCTGAGGTAGTTGAGGCTGAGCTAGCAATGGACTTGCATGGAATATTGCCGCACCAAAGAGCAAGACCAACATTAGAGACAAGCTTTTAAAAGGATACATCTTTGAGATGGTGTTGTACTTCATGGCTCTTAATCAATTACTGGGTCCTTTTATATAGAGTTGTTGCAAGAATGTTCAGTTGTTTTGTTGCTTGTTACACAAGGCACTTGACTTGTACACTTTCTCAGGTTTGATTTGAAGTTTCCTTTGCCTAGGTCTAAAGTGGTCCGACTGAAGTCAAGGTCTTTGTTTTGTATTGCTAGCATCAAATTGATTCAGTACCTTACATTTTGTTTTGATTTGTTTGTGTTCCCCCCCCCTTTTGTAGCCCTAAATCAAACTCTTATTTTTCTTACATCTTGAGGCTAGAAGAAAGAAAATCATATTAATTGTTTTGAATGAGTCTAGAAACTTTATAGCTGTATAAATAACTAGTTTATATACCCGGCGTTACTACGACATTATAAAAAAGGCAGGCAAAAAATATCAATAATTTCGTAACATTATTAAAATTATCATAAGATCTCATAATTACAAAATAAGGAATTAGAAATGAAAGTTCATGATGTCTAGAGCCATGTCAATCCATACAAAAACATCTAACAATATATTGTAAAATCTTGTTAATGAATTACAATGCTAGTTGTAGAATTAAGTTGATGACTACTCAATGTCTGTCAGGACATGTTCAGAATCAATTTTTATCGGGTTTGGATTCGCCAAGTTGATAGAGCTACAGTAACAAAATAGAATTTTCATATTAGAATCTACTTCATTCCATTATAAAAAAAACTAAAATGTATTGTACTTGTTATGAGAGTGAAGATTAGGTGCAGCAGTTGGGAAAGAATTTGTTAAATGATAAATGAAATGATGTCTGAGCGTCTAACCTATAAATTCTTGTTCAGATCTTTAGTAATCTCCAAGTGCACTTACTTTTAGCAATAAATAGTAATTTCAATGCAATAGAAATAAAATCAGGAATGAAAGAAATAAATTGGTAGAAGTATAATTTAGAATAAATAAGGAAGTACACTTATTAACATTAAAATAAATAGGTACATGATATGCCATATAATTATCACAATAAAATGTAATTAAAATATTGAAAAAAAGATTACAAAACTTTTATTATGTAATGTTTTGTTAACATTAAGCCAAGTTCGTTAGCCTAGGACCTGACTTTGCCTGACTCGAGGTCAAACCTAGCTTGGGCACCACTTAAGGTTAAGCCTATCTCATGATTGTGTAGGTTGTTCTTGGCCTCTCCCCATTAACCCATGCCTGGTTAAGTCGAGACTGCTTTAGGCTAGTTTAGCCATAAGCACATCTCTAACCTAGCGATCTGCTTATAAATCACTATAGTCAACATTCTCAACCACTTATATCAGGTTTTGTAATTTCCATGAATATCATTGGTGCATAATAGTGAGAAAAGAAATGTTTTCATCCCATTTGCTTGCCTAAAAAAAATAATTAATAGGAACAACATAAACTTATTGAAAAAGCTTTCTAAATGATAGTTTTTCCATCATTAACTTTGATATAAAACCTGGTTAACTGAGTTAAAGTTCTTAGTACGACATTGCCACAAGATTCAAAAAATTGGAGTAAAAAACATTTTATTTTCAAAAAAATGAAAAAAAAAATAAAAGTGAACTATAAAAATGTTTGAATTGGAGTTTAACATTTTTGAAGTGACAAAAAGTGATAAATACACTTACATCTACTGAAAAAAATTTGTCAATACTCCCCAAATGGAGTCGTAAACCTATCTTACATGTGCCTTCCACATTTAGTACATTCATATTTAAAAAGGTTTTTATTCCAAGATACATTCATAACTTAATGTAAGTGGAAATATTTTTTTTATCCGTTTGGAGTTCACTTGAAATTGGAAAATAACTTGAATTATTTAACTCAAACATAAAAAAAATATTAAACAACTAACAGACAGTTGTCAGACAGTTTAACTTATCATTTAGATTTGTTTATCTTCCATTTAATATTATGTCAACTTTGCCATGAGAGGAAATAGTTTGAATATAATAAATTTAATAGTTAGATTAAGAAGTAAACATTCATCACTACTAGAAAAAATCGATTTAGCGACGGCGTTTTTAGTGACGGCTAAAAACCGTCGCTAATGAATAGTCGCTAAAAGTCCGATGAAACATTAGCGACGGCTGTTAGTTGCTAATGTTTTAGTGACGGGCAACCGTCGCTAAATTAGTGACGGTCAAACGTCGCTAAACTTAGTGACGGTTTCCCGTCGCTAAAGTTAGTGACGGCTTACCTTCGCTAAATTAGTGATGGTCACTAGTCACTAAATTTTGTAACGGTTTACCGTCGCTAACTTAGAGACGGTTAACCGTCGCTAACCTTAGTGACGGTTTACCGTCACTAACTTAGTGACGGTTAGACGTCGCTAAACTTAATAAAATATAACAAAATTGTACTGGTTCTCATTTGTTATGCTAAATTGTCAACTATTTTAACATAAGTAGATTTTTTTTTACTGTATGTACTGCACTGCAGATATGTATGGTAAAGTCGGATAAAAGTTTAGTAAGGGCTATGAGTTGCTAAATTGTCAACTATTTTAACATAAACTAGTGATGGCTGACTGTCGATAAGTTAGTGACAGTTAGCCGTCGTTAAAATTAACAAATCCAAGACAAAAGTAATATGTCTTATGTGATAGTTATTTTTTATGCTAAATTGTTATCTACTAATACATAACTAATTTATTTTGAATATATGTACTGTACTGGGAATGTATACCTTAAAGTCGTATAAACGTTTAGTAGGGGTTATAAGTTCCTAAATTTTAATTTAACCTAGTGACGGTCAACCGTCGCTAACTTAGTGATGGTTAACTATTGCTAAAATTAATAAAATCCAAAAAAAAAAAGTAATAGTTGTTATGTAATAGTTATTTTTTATGCTAAATTGTTATCTACTAATACATAACTAATTTATTTTAAATATATGTAATGTAGTGGAGATGCGTACCGTAAAGTCATATAAAAGTTTAGTAGGGGTTAAATTTTAATCCAACATAGTGACATCTTACCGTCGCTAAGTTAGTGACGGTCAGCGGTCGCTAAAATTAAAAAAGTCCAAAAAAAAGTAATAGTTGTTATGTGATAGTTATTTTTTATGCTAAATTGTTATCTACTAATACATAACTAATTTATTTTGAATATATGTACTGTAGTGGAGTTGTGTACCTTAAAGTCGTATAAATGTTTAGTAGGGGTTATGAGTTGCTAAATTTTAATTTAGCCTAGTGACGGTTAGCTGTCGCTAAAATGGAAAATTCCAAAAAAAACAGTTATAGTTCTTATGTAATAGTTTTTTGTTATGGTAAATTGTTATCTACTAATATATAACTAATTTATTTTGAATATATTTACTGTAGTAGAGATGTGTACCTTAAATTTGTATAAAAGTTTAGTAGGGGTTATGAGTGGGTAAATGTTAATTTAACTTAGTGACGGATTACCGTTGCTAAGTTAGTGACTGATTGCCGTTGCTAAGTTAGTGACGGATTACTGTCGCTAAGTTAGTGACTGATTGCCGTCGCTAAATTAGTGACATATTACCGTCGCTAAGTTAATGACTGATTGCCGTCGCTAAATTAGTGACGGATTACCGTCGCTAAGTTAGTGACGGTTAGACGTTGCTAAAATAAAAAAAGCCCAAAAATATTAATACTTCTCATGTAATAATTATTTTTTATGCTAAATTGTCATCTATTGTAACATAAATAATTTTTTTTGAATATATATACTGAAGTTGAGATGTGTACCTTAAAGTCGGATAAATATTTAGTAGAGGTTATGGGTTGCTAAATTATTCTTTAATTTAGTGACGGTTAACCGTCACTAACTTAGTGACGGTTAGCCGTCGCTAAAATTTACAAATCCAAAAAATAGTAATAGTTCACATGTGATAGTTATTTTTTTTGTTAAATTGTTATGTACTTTAACATAAATAACGATTGTTTAAAACATGTACTGTAGTGGAGATGTGTACCTTAATATCGGATAAATGTTTAGTAGGGGTTATGAGTTGTTAAAATTTAATTAGCGACTGATAGCCTCCATAAGTTTTTCATTATTTAATCTTTATCATGTGACCTATATTTATTCAGATTTTATTTTACTTATTCTTTATGTTAAATCTAGTTCAAGAAAACCTGTTCTCGTTTTATATGTCAATTGTTTAATTGTATACGTATAATTAAATTTTAATGTGATTAATTCAGCATACAAATGTCTTAATAAAATTTTTAGTAAAAAAAGAGAGTATATTTAATGAAAATTAAATTCATGGACCAATGGTTTATTGTGACATTTGCTTAACCATTTAGTTATATTTTATCATTTAATTATGGATTAAGATAATATGTTAAGAAGTAGCGAGGGCTGTTAGTCGCTAGTTTTAAGCGACAGTTTACCGTCATTATGCATATAGGATTTTAACACACCTAATTCTCTCCACGTGTTGACTGTCTGGAAATTCCCTAAGTCTTCGTTCACTAAATCGCCTTCTATTTCCTCTCCATTTCGCACCTCTGCTCCTCTAAATCGAAACCTCTGCTCTTCATCCCCTTCCCCAGCCTAAATCGAAACCCCTACTCCTTCTGTTCCCATCTTCTCTTCCTCCCCTTCCCCAGCCTAAATCGAAACCCCTACTCCTTCAGTCCCCGTCTTCTCTTCCTTCAGGTGAAATCAACGTCAGACCTCGCTCCCTTGGTGCGGCGGCCCCAATCTCCATAATCGTTCCTCCCGACCCGTTGAAATGGCGCCACAATTTGTGAGTTTGTCAGGTAAATATATCTATCTTTCACTTTATTATTGCTTAACGCCTGGAATCGTCTGTTTGTTTTAGGGCTTCGTTTATTTTTCTCTACACAAAGGCATAATTGGTTAACCATGGGCAGGAAGTTTTGATTGCTCCTCTCTCATTAGCAGCTCTCTGAAATCGTGATTTGAATTTGAAATATGGTAATTATGAGTGAATCTAAGTTAGCTAAGTTGATTTTCAGATAATGCCTTGAAACTTCAATTATTTTGCTCCATTTAGAGGCATAATCGGTTATCAAAACCATAGACTACTACTATTGTGCTATGGTCAGGGTTTCTACTGTGGTGTTTTTATTGGTTTTTGCTTGTTTGGCTGCATTTTATCATTATTATGCGCTCGTTAGAACTTTGTGATCCACATTTCGGAATCTGAGACTCTTGTTGCGGCTGGTGCTTGTTGTTGCACTTCATTATATCGCTGGATTTATTTGGAGTTTTGGGAGGATTCATTCTTAGGTTTGCTGCGGGCATATTGCAGGATTGTTTGTTTCCTGTTTCTTGGTTCTTTATCTTGTCTGTTAGTCTTCTTTTGGTTTGTTTTAGTATTTGCAGCAGGTGTTTGTAGTTGTGTGGGTTTTTTTTTTTTATGTCTGTGCTAACTTCTCTATATCCTTTTGGTTGAGGTTGCTTTGACCTACTACAAACCTGTTTCTAGAGTTATAGCCAGCAAGTTGCTGGTTCTCTTTTCAATTAGCAAAGCATGGGCTTCTACTTAAGCATATATAGGATTAATAGCTGGTTAGTTAAGCATTTGACCTGTGCTAGTAGACTTCAGCTCCTTAAAGTAACAATGTTCAGTACTTAAGCCTACTGGTCTGTCTTATTCCAATTCCTAAAACTGTATTGTCCTTGATATAAATACATTGTATAGCTCTTTTCTGGATAGGATGTTCCATATTAAAAGGATTTCTAATTGCATGGAAATATGTTTGCTTTCCTAAAAAGCAGGGAGGTTTTGGAATTTATTTAATCCTACTAAATGGAACAGAGCAGCGTAAGAGAAAAGGTTGTGGATAGGTCTCCTTTTTACGAATCATAAAAACTCTAGAAAACTAACAAAAATGCATGCTTTGGACAAAATCAAAGAATTTATTCAAGTTTAAAATATCTAAAATTAATACCATTGCCCTCCCCTATTGTTGACTAGTCCTTTGTACTGCTAGACATGCCCATGTCTTGTTGATCTTCCCACTAACAATACAAAAAAGTATAACTTAATTAGCAACAACTGGGGAAGAAATGTTTGGAGGCTTTTTTGGTGTCTGAATATCTTTCCTATTCTGGAGACATGCTCATGTCACGGTAGTTTCCCCATGGTAACTATGTGGAACAATTACTCCATTGTTGTTATGGCAGTAGGTTTAATTTTACTGTGTGCTTCTAACATGTTCCCTGCAATATGAAGCTTTAGAAATATCCATCTTCCTACCAACATTTCACCGTCAATTCCTAACAATTTTTTTTAGTATGTATAGTAGAAGTAACTTACGCTAAGGAAGTTCTGTTTGTGTGGCTTATAGGTTGATGGAATGAAGCATGATCCTTAATGTTTTCCCGTGTAAGTACAGCAACTTGTGAAGTAGTACAGGGACACAAAATTGAAGATACTTCTGTTAAGAGTGCATATAGAAGTTAGGTAATGTGCCTGCCGTGTTTTTGAATCCCTTTTTCTCTTATCTGGAGACACTTTTGAGCATTTGTGCGAATTGGATGACTCATGGTTGCAGCGAACTGAAGTGAATTACTTTACTTGTGATGAGATCTGGTTTAGAGTGGGACAGACAAAAACTTGGGTCTGCTTCTATATCTACTAACAACTGTAAGTGTCTTTACTTTTTTGTTGTAGTGAGCAACTGTATAGTTAGCTAGCTTCGATCACATGTATATCTAGCACAAGATGTAGCAGGACCGCTCTTGTGTTGTGCAGAGAGTGAACCAATATAGTTGAATGTTTGTGTTAAAACACTATTGAATGCATGGTAACTTTTACTGTGTTAAATTTGGTGAGGTAACATCCAATACTAGCTATCCCACATGTTGATATATAGTTATGTTAGTATCTGTTGCTAGCATGGCTAACTAATCCGCTACTGCAACATTATAAGGCATGACTGAAGTGTGAAAGAAAATTAGTTCAAGTGTTGTGCATTGGTATTGAATACGTAAAAATGTCCCCAGCTACGTTACAGTTTAAAAAACTAAGTTAAAGTATTCTCATATAATTTAGAATAAAGGCAAACCTTGTAATCTGGTTTGATAAAATTTAATTTTAATAATAAAGAGATACACTAATTGGTTTAGGGTTTAAGAAAAAGGTCAAGTTTCATTTTCTAAAAAAAGAAAAATGACACAAAGACAGAGAGACGTTTGAAAATATAAAACGCCGACGTTTGGTCATAAAAACAGATACTAATATATACTTATATTTATGTAAGGCGGTGTAGATGGAATGCAATTTTATGGGATACGGAAATAGATGAATGCACCTATCCCCTAATTATGAATTGTAGTACCAAATTGTTAGAAAAGCAATCAGCCACCACAAAATCACCTCAATTTAACTCAAAATTTTATCAGACACTAGGTAATGAACTTTAGTTGATTTTTCTTGTTTTAGGGTTTAGGGGAACCAAATAAAAACATGAAGGATAGTTATTCCCATTAACAGAAGATAATTCTTATAATAGAGCGTTAATGTAGTGCAATATGTTGTTAACTAAAAACAAGTTTTGTGCTCGGGTTGTATAGAATGGACACGTATGGTACAGGTTTAGTTTGAAAATTATACGCAGTAATTAGGGACAGTCAAGTGTCACAAACTAGCGACGGTTATGCGTCACTGACCACACTAAGTAGCGACGTACATGGGTCACTAACTAGCGACCTACATTAGTCACTAACCATAATAACTAGCGACGGTTATGCGTCACTAACTAGCGACAGTTATAAGTTACTAACTAGTCACTAATTTCACCAACTAACGACGGTGACACGTCACTAACTAGCAACGGTCACAAGTCACTAACTAGCTACGGCTATGAGTCACTAACTAGCTACGGCTGCGAGTCACTAACTAGCGACGACTATGCGTCACTAACTTCACTAACTAGCTATGGCTACCTGTCACTAACTAGTGACGACTATCCGTCACTAACTTCACTAACTAGCGACGGCTACCCGTCACTAACTAGCGATAGTTACAAGTAGATTATTGTCTGAAGAAAATGAAAAATTTTAAAAATAACAACATGTATGTATAATAGTTGTGATTATGACTCATATTTTCCTATAGTTTTATGTCCAATAACGGCTTCAACGCCTTTTATGAGTTGGGGATTTGCTTCTCATTCAGTTTTCTTACAAACTGGTAAACATGGTCGTTTAAAGTCATATTCCCAAGACTGTAACGCTCTTGTTCTTTACAAAAAAAACTTCATAAACAAAGAAGTTCATTCTGCACTAATCCACAAGAGTGCGTCTCAATAGTCAATTGGATATTATCCAAAGACTCCTTACTCAAACCATTCTTGATGAATTGTATTTTATCTTCTCGATTATTGGACAACATCCCTAAAAAATGACATCTAGTATTACAAGTCCATCGACCACATTCATGACAGACTCGTAACCTTCTTACTCTTTTTTTTTCGGCATAAGAGCTTTTGCCTAAGCTAGCTATGTTGGACACAAATACATTTGGGGTTTTACTAGCCAAATGAACCTTAGCTTCAATTGACCAACGTACATATTTGGAAATACCTTTGTCCATCAAAACTTTTAATCTTTTACCTCTAGCTTAGTAAATCCTTTTAAGAATATTTATTGGGAGAGAGGAAAAGTATTTCCATAAAGTAGAAAAAATATAACCCATTTTTTAAAAGAAATTGAGAGACAAGAGAGAGAAATAAGTTATTATGAAAAACTGAAATAACTGACTTAAGAGCCATAGAGTACCGTATCCGTCACTTAATTGGGAAAACAAAAAGAAGAGCCACTCCTTATTGAGTGGCTCATTTTCTTGGGAAAATCTAAAGTCTTATTTTCTTATTGAGTAAATTACGTGATACTCCTTGACCTTAAATTATTATTTCATTTTAGTCCCTAACTTATTGAACACTCTGTTTTAGTTCTAAACGTATTAAAAGCATTTCGGTACAGTCTTAAATCTAGTAAAAATGTTTCATTTTGGTTCTATTACATGAAATTTGTTAACTTAAAGTATTTTTCTAATAACAACTTTTTATATCATAATTTGAACTACCCAATAAGTATTATATAATAAATTTAATTTCTATAATATTTTTTTTATAATTAATAGAAATTTCAATAACCATTTTTACTTTATAAATGAATTTATGAAAAAAAAACTAATAATTTCAAATTGAATTTTTGAATTGAACTTAATTATTGTAAATTTTTGAATTCCATGTGTCTATATATGTAAATGCCTATTGAATTTTGATTTATAAGTTTTGAAACGAAGTTAATTATTGTAAACTTTTAAATTTCATGTGTCTATATATAATATTATTTAATATTTTGTTTTATTGATTGTAAATTTATACATGTTAACAACCTGCCCACGCCACGCCCGGGCCTCCTAGGCTCAATTTCTGGCTATGACCCTGGCTTTGAGATAAAAAATAAGAACAAGATCAAAGAAGAAAGGCTAGCTTTGATACAACAACTCTAACTTTGCCTAGGAACTAGCTTAATTTTGCCCTCCCACCACTGCCTATTTATAGAGCATTGGGGATGAGGTAGGTAAAATAGTAAGGAAGGTGAAATACAAATCAATAGAGGCGGTTCAAACTTCTTCTAATTGTTTGACCATCATACACATCGATTCAGCTTATCCTCAAAGCGCAGGATTTGTAGGTCTATTCTTCATCTTAGAAACAATAGCTTGATAATTCAAAACCGATATCTGTAGCTCAAGTTATGATTTTTCTACCGAAAATGCTCTTCAGTGTGTGGTAGGATTGATGGTCACATTTATAACCAGATTTCACTAATGAAAACGATAAAATAGTTATGAGCATATGAAGCATATTGAAGATCTATGTGTTGGCTTTCATATGGATTTGGAATCACTCAATTTTGACGTTCACAACTCCAGATGTGATTTTTCTTGTAAAAGATTGCTAAGCGCGCGAAGGAAATAATTTTTGTTGTTATCTAAATTTGGCCTCTTTTATCTTTCAATTAGGTTGGAACATGGACTGAAAATTGTAGATGATTAAGGCCCTAATAATTGGTCCAAGAATTGTGAGGTGATGTGATTTTATACACCTCCATAAAAACAGTTATTTAGCATATTTTGTAAATATAGATGAATAGTAACCCACTTATGAATAGTAAATACGTGTATGAATAGTAGCAGCCATATGAATAGTGAAAATGCGGTGAACAGTAACCCATATATGAATAATATATACACATGAAATAATTACTCATATTAAAGAAATTAATTAAATTTAAATTATAGAATGATGATTTAAACTTTTAATAAATATAGAATTATGAGTTTTCACTACTAGCCTAGTGCTACCAAACTTTAAAGAGCGCTTTGTGGTGAAGAGGAGGTACATGTAATGAGAGATCAAGTTGTATGACAATAGGAGGGACCCATCTGATTGCTTACATAAGCAAAACCCTATCACTTAAGGACCTCAGGTTCTCCATGTATGAGAATCTTTATACAGATTATTAGAAAAATAAAAAATAGTGGAGATGAAGAAAGATTTGTAGGCATGAAATGATTTCAACTTTTCTAGGGGCAAATATTCCCCCACTGTAAGGTATAATGAATATGTATCTAGGATATAATGAAGCTTTATGAAAAATCTCTTTTAAATTTATGAAATGACCCATTTATATAGAAAATTGAAAACACAACTCTTCCCCTAACAACTACAACCATTCATAAATATCTATATCTTAGAGTATGCATAATTATTTATGAAGAATGTGCTCATTGCAAACGACATAATTGTATTAGTACTAGAAGTATAACACACATAATACTCGGAAACATTTAATCGATTTTTTTATTAGCTTTAGGATTATTATATACCGTAATGTGCTAATATATCTGGATAAAATTGTCGCAATAAACTGTCTCAAATAATAAATTCCTTCCTCTTTTATCCAGACCTTAATTTAGCACAATTTATTTTGAAAAATTTTGAATTCCAGTTAAACACTATAAATATAATAAGGGAAAAAAAATTCATGAGACATGTTTTTAGACTTTATTTATCGGAAATACTTGCTGCTCTGAGCACTAAACTTGCCTACTTGAACAAATATAGCCAAGTCTGTATTACAATTAAAAAATCATTTAAAATATTTTAATTTTTTTAATTAATTTTTTAAGCTTGATAATTATGTAATACTAAACTTTGAACACTTAAAATATGTAATAATAAATCACTTATATATTTGGTAAATTATGTACTCTCTATGTTTCAAGCTAGTTGCACTATTTGACTTTTTACATAATTTTAGAATTTTTTTTATTTTAGTAATTCTGTATATAGATGAAATGGTGAATAGTGATTTTTTATTTTTTCTGGGAAGTGCGCTAAGTTTTTAAAACTTCTCTAAATTAAAATAATTAAAGTCAAATAATTTGAAATGGTGAAAGTATTAAAGTCTAAAATCGCGCACATAAATTTTTTTCCGAAGTTTCTTTTTTTGCAGCCATAAAAATATACCATTAAACTCTAAGCCTAAATTTTGAACTCGAAAAGGATACATCTTTCAGATGGTGTTATATATATATTTTGGGTGAAGTTGCTAAATTTCTAGAAAGTTAAGTAGATAGGGATGACAATTGGGTGGCTTATGTTCGGTTTGGGTCAGATCATTCAGGTTTGAGTTTAATCGGGTTAATATCAATTTAGGTTCAATTTGGGTTACTTGAGTTCGGGTTGATTTTAGATTCGGGTTAGGTTTAGGCCGAGTTTATTCGGGTCAGGTTTAATTCAAGTCGGGTCAATTTTAATCTTGAGCAACTTTAGGTTGGATTATTTGGATTTTCAGTCAGATTCAAGCTTAATCGGTTCATGAGCTAATTGTACAAATCTTGGAAAGATTGGGCTAAATTGAAAATTTGCATAAAACTGGAGACCAGAACACTAGTGTAAGAGTTTTGTTAGACTTAGACTGGAATTCTGGCCAAATTATATTCTAACAAATATAAACCTCTTCAAATTGGATTTGGATGAGTTTTAATCTCTCAAAATCTTATTAGTCACTTTTATGCCTCGCCTGGTATAAATAGGGGTATTTCATATTATAAAGAATCAAAGTTTGATTTAGTAGCTTTATAGGATTATACTAAAATAAGTCCTTCCAGATTAAAATTGTCAAATTAAGTTAATCGCTATTGATGAGATTACTAAATTTGAGAATACTGGAAATTATTAAGATCCCTCAACCAATAAATCCTAAAAGACCCCTAAACAAATCAACATAAAAATAAATTCCATAAGATATCTAAAGAAAAATATTTTTAAAGTACTTTTTGAATTTCTTAAATTGCATGGTCATAATTAATGTATAATTTAGATAAATAATCAATATATAAAGAATCATAAATTTTTAAATATCTGACGACCATATATTTTATGTTGATTTGATTTAAAATCGGGTCTTGTCAGGTTTAGACTTGGGTTTTTTCGGGTTTGAGTTAGATCATTTCGGGTTCAATCTAATTTGGGTTTGGATTATTCCGAGTTCAGGCATTACGGGTTTGGGTCATTTTGGTTTCACTTTAATCGTTTTTGGGTTTATGTCAAATTGGGTAAAATTGGGTTCGGATCGTTGGCTTTTTTGATCAAATTGGGTTAGAACGGGTTTGGGTTCGGGTGGGTTGGTTCAGGTTAAATTTTATCTTTCATAATTAAGTTGTTGCTTGTTACACAAGGCAAGTGTCCTTCTCGGAAAGCATGCAGCTTGCTTGTTTGTTTACAGTAGACTGGTGATCACTGACTTTTCCTTTGCGCAAAACCCAGGTAATCGAATTGAAGGTGATCACTCATTTAATTTTCCTTTGCGCAAAAGCCAGGTAATCGAATAAACTCCCTCAATGAACCATATGGACGTGGTGCATATATGGACAATTGAACATAGCGTGTAAATTTTTTAATTTGCCCATTCTTTGCCTTGCCCAAATTTTGGAACTCTTCACTATCTGAACAACAACAATGACGACTAGAGGCCGAGATGAGAAGGCGACAATAACGATGATGATGACGAAGATGAGAAAAACGAGATGAGAAGACGACGACAATAGATCAAAGCTGAAGAAGACGGGTTATCGTCAGATTAACCCATTGCTTAGCAAGATTAGATCTAGAGAAACCCGGTTGAGTCATTGTCTTTGGTTCCGTAGGCAAGAAATGACTACACGTGATCTAGAGCCAGCTAGAGAAGGTGTGATTTTGAGGGGATGTTCAACCACTGTTGTTGATGCCGAAACCAGATTCTAGAAATTGATGAGGACCGTAATCTCTTGCACCTAAAATACCAGTTTAATATTTTGTTTCAGGTGCTTTTTTATATTTCTTTAAATATTTTTAAATATTTGTTTAAATACTTTTATTTGTTAGTTCAAACACTTTTATTTTAGAGATGATGGTGGGATCTAACAGTAGTCAGGTAGAGGATTTTCTGTTCTTGTTCGAGAGGACTGTGATGCTCTTCACTACACGTAAGATGGTTGGCCTCCTGCCTTTGCCTGTCGTGCATCCGCTGGCTTTTTTGTTTCTTCCCAATGCTTCTTACTTATTCATCTTCCTCCGACGTCTCTACCTCATTCTCAATTATGAACTTACCCCTGTCTCCGACGTTTCTTCCTACAGTCAATCAATTACAATTACTAGTGGAATATAGTTTAGTCAGATTACTTGCTACTAATTTCCCTCTTAACAAATTTGACAAACTTTTGTTGGTATGCCAAAACTAATACATGCCAGAAACAGGAGTGCAAACAAAAACTTAGAACTGACACAATTCCATATTCTAAGTAACTAGCAAAAACAAGTTTGAGTAAATGAATTAGCACTAGCGCAACTACACAAGTCTAGCCCTTGTAGACACACTTCAAGTAGTAACATAAACTTGCTAACATAGCTAAAACAGGAGTGCAAACTATAGAGCAGAAAGTCTGTCCCTTGGTTCCCAAAACATATTGCAATTTAGTTATGGAAATTCATTTCATATATGATCTCACCATCCTAACTCTAAAATGCAGCAACAACTCATAGACCTACAAAGATGTTAATTTGACAGGAGAAATAAGTCTAACTTATCTAGAAAAAGAATTTACCTTTGCAACAAAAAACCTGTCAAATTGCTGCAGAAAACTAGTCAAAGTTTCTGTTTTGGGTCACTCATTCAAAAGTGTTGTTTCCCTTCACTAACCCACCAATCAAAGAAGTTTATTTAGGCAAATAAAACTTGAAGAAAAGGGTAAACAAGCCATTTAAACTTTAAATCAAAATTTGGTTGCTCAAACCCTCAAAACCAGTCCTAAACCTGCATAAAACTGAATCAGTACGCTTTCCACTATAAGCTTACTCTTTTACTGCAGCAATAGCTCCAAAACGTCTCAAACATGTCTTTAAACTTGTGCACAAAGTTTTAAATCAAAGTAAGCTCTCTAGAAAAAAGTCATACAGCAGGTCAAACTACTCTATCTCTAACCCATTTTAGTCAAAGTAAGCTCTCTAGTAGTGTTGTTGGATTTGTTCCAAAGAAAACTTTAATTTTGATGATGACAAATGAAGTGTGTTAATATTTTTAATCTCACCTCTTTGGTCAAAATAAGGTTAATTGAATTTATGCTTAATTTCCAAGTGTGTCAATTAATTATCCCAAAAATATGTGTTCTAAGAATATTGAGGAAAAATTGCTTTTGAAAAGAAACTAGTTTGAATCAAGTTTGATTTTCAAATGACAAGTGTTTTTGAGTTGTTTTAAGTTTAATCCATTAAAGTCACAGTTTAACAGGTGTTTCGTTCATCCAAGTTTAACTTGCTCCCAAAGGATATATTTTAACACGTTAAACTGGTTTAATCCGAAAGTTAAGTTTCCTGTGACTTTTCAAAGAACATCAGGTAAGGCGTTAAAAGCTGGTCTTAACCTGTTAAAATCGAACTCTGAAGGGTCCCTTTCAAATGCTTCAAATGGCGTGTTTTCAGCCCAAATTTGAAATAGAACACGGACGAATCAGATGACGCCACCTGGATAGTTCTGCTGCGCATTAAATGCGTTGTCTCCAAGTGCTTTTGACCGTTAAAGAGAAAAGTCGAGTTTAACCCGTTAAACTCAAGACTTAACGCGAAGTCTGGAACTTGCACAAAAAACAGAGCAACGGTCACCAGAATTTCAGGAACTTTTCCAAACTTCCCCAGCAGGTTTCCAACGTCTCTTTAGCTCCCAAATGAGTATAAAAACATGGAGAAACACTTTGGAAACAACTCTTGGCAACTAGAAAAGAGAATCCATCATCAAAGAGCTCAAACTTGATATTTGCCAAGAACTTGTGCTTTCACTTGTTTATCTAGCTTTGAGAGCTTCTATTGTTCTTACCACTTTGTAACCTTGTAAATACCATTTGGTGAGATTGAGTTGGTGAGGTTTCTAGTTAGCCTCTAGGAAAACTAGTGAGGGAAAGGGTGTTGGTGAGGTTTCTAGTTAGCCTTTAGGAAAACTAGTGAGTGGTTGTCGTAGAGAAAACTACCAAAGGAGTGTGTACTCTTGTGATTTATAGTGGAGAAGAAAACTCTCAAGTGGTGAACTTGAGGAGAGGAGTAGGCTCTCAAGAGGAGAGACCGAACCTCTATAAATCCTTGTGTGCAAGCTTCTCTCCCTCTACTTGCTTGATTATTGCTTGGTGATTTGACTTCATTCATTGGTTGAAGTTGTTTATTTTCAAAAACACTTCAAAGCAAGTTTTCAGAGCAAAATTTAGGATCATTGTGGTAGCATTTTTTGGATAGAATAAGTTTATTTGATTTCATTGAATTGCATTTTGGTTCAAGAGATTAAAAACTCATTTTCGGTGATTTTTTTGGATTCAACCAATTCACCCCCCTCTTGGTTGCACTTGGGCCAACAAGTGTTTAGTAGATAAAACATATGCATCAACATAGAACATTCATATTTCAGTATAAACCATGCTTGTATGTGAAACACAAAATCACAGCCTTTTCTAAGCACCCATGTAGGAATTTAGGCTCTTGCACTTCACATTTTTCACATGTTCACTTTATAATTCAGTCACACATCTATGAAACTCCGAGTATATTAATGAATTCTGATTGTGTAATCAGTTAACAATCAATCAAAATAGGGCAGACATATGGTCCAGATATTCTGTACTTCGTGATTCAAATGGGTAGAGAATACAAAAAATGTCTTCATAATGGCAGTGACAAGATCAACTACTTCTCAACGCCATCTTGGCATTCACATCTGAATCTGTTCTGGCACTTATAGCCATGACCACTACATCTCAAGCATGGTCTAACATCCAGACTCTTTTTGCTAACAAGTCAAGATCACGCATTATGTTTTTGAAGGAAAAACTACGCCTACCACGAGGAGATAATCAAAGTTTCAAATCATATGAACATTAAGAAAATTAAGGACATACCTTAAGTTTCAGAATGAGTAATGAAGGAACAAAAGTTGATATTCTTGAAACCTTGAAGCAAACCGATGCCAGATAGGAGTGCAAAGCCACTATATTGTTCACACTTGAACACACAATACTTGCTTCCTTATTTTGTGATGATGAGAATAAAGGAGAATCAAAGTATATGTCAAGAAAATAGAGTCATATAGAGAAAAGGTAGTTATGTATATATACCCTTTTTAACTCAATAACTACATACTCTCATCTCTTATTGCTGAAACAATATGTCTCTTGCAAGAGACATATCACTTTTCCAAATTATCCTGTGTGGTAAAGTCTTTATGCTCCTTGGCAATATGGCACACATCCAGTGGCCAATAGCACAAATTACATATATTAACGTACATCTAAGTGCATTTTAAAGAATGTATTTAGCCACTCAAGCTAAATAATTCTAACAAGCTCCCACTCACACTGATATACTTAATATGTACCCTAACAAATATTATTTTAATTCTATCATCAACAAACATAGCACTAGTGTGTCAAGTGTGTGACTCTTGGCATGTTACCAAGATATTCTCACATTGTGGTTGTTAGACTCACAATGGAGAACTATATAACTCTCTCTTCTTGAAGTACTTAAGTCATACCTTATAAAACCCCAAGATAAGATGATACACTCGTTTAGCCACATTCAGTCTCTTTTATGACTTTCATGCATTAGAAACTCTTGAATTATGCTAAGCCTCAAGTGCACTTTTTAATATTTGAATATCATTATCATTACTCAAATAATTTTCTATGGGCCCATGATTGAGCAGTGTTTTAGTGTATCTTTTATGTAATATGCAACTTATTCAATTACTTATGTAGTGTGCAACTCATGCAACTACATCCTTATCTTTCTTTTAGTCCAATATATTCAGTCTTTAAAAAAAATCACATAGTTACCCAAAAAGAGGATATATCAAGCTTGTTCAACTTAAGCTCTTGGCGACTAATCAAAGTAACCATAATGACCTAAAGCCCTTAATATTTGACTATAGTCATTAAGGGTTTTAATTAAAGAATCTCACACATAAGTAAAACAAGAGATAACTTTTTCATACTCTTGACAAGAGACAACTTTCTCATACTTTTCTTTGGTCAAACTTCATGGTAAGACAATCATGATATATCGTATATTGCCTTTCTAGTTACACATCTCTAAATGTTTTACAACACCACTTTGTGGGAAGTGTGTCACTTCTCCCTCTTAAAACAGGCAGATGTGTTTCTCCTACTATTATTTATAACGGGAGCACATGTCAAAAATTAAACTATGAAGTATCATACTTTTTTTACATATAAGACAGCAATTCTCAACCATAGGATAGGATGCATGAGTGGACATGCAAACTCGATGACCAATATCATCTTACCTTGATTATTTATGTAAATTAAGATGACCATTATGCTGAAGTTGTCATATGTTAGTGGATATGACTTCTACTTAAATGTATAACCCTTGTAGGTCACATATATTTACATTTTAGAGATAATACATATTTAAGACTGCAGCGGTCTCATCCTTGCTCTTACACAAAGATGCAAGGGCAGATGACCCGTGTGAAAAGATCAGCGTCAGCCTATGATTTGACATGTCTTTCATGAATTTATTTTTATTGTGATATCTGGATGAAGTGCACTTGACTTAGAACCGTTATATGTGTATTTGAATAATAAATAAATATCATACAATCCAAGTCCATATTTAGTGGACACAAGAAGGAGAACAATCACACCAACATCTATCATAATCTACGGAGTCCTATTGCCTTGACATGTCTAGGAAAAGGAATTGGTGGTAAAGGCTTTGTGTGATAATCAGCCACCATCAAATCCGTAAATAGATATTCCATTTTGATTTCTCCCTCTTCTATTGCATCTCTAACAGAGTTATACTTTATGCTTATATGTTTGGTTTCTCCATGGTACTTAGGGTCCTTGGTATAAGCCAAAGCATCCATACTATCGCAATATATGGTGAGTGGCTTCTGAATGGAGACTATTGACCCTAAATGTTCTAGGAAAAAATATATCCATAAAGCCTCTTGCACAGCAACTGCACTTGCAACAAACTCAGCCTCCATCGTTGACAATGCTGTGCAAGTTTGTTTCTTGCTACTCCATGAGATAGCTCTATTTCCAAACATAAAGATATAACCTGAAGAAGACTTGCTACTATCTCTGTCTCCACCCTAATCGGCATCAGAGAATCCAAGTAGGCTAAGTTCACTTCCTTGGTAATATAGCCAATAATTCCTTATACCCTTAAGGTATCTAAGGATTCTCTTAACACACTTCTAATGCCCAGGGCCAGGGTTTGAAGAATATCTTGCCATTAGACCTACGACTTGACCTATGTCAAGCCTTGTGCAAAGCATGACATACATTGGCTACCTATGGCACTAAGGTATGGAACCTTCTCTATTTCCTCTTTCTATTGAGGATTAGTTGGGCACATAGCCTCACTGACCTTATAACCCGCATCCAAATGAGAGTTCATGGGCTTTGAGTTTGTCATGTTGAAGCGTGCAATGAGCATATCTATATAAGGCTTTTGTGACAATGCTAGCAACTTAACCCTTCTATTTCTTAGGATAATTAAAAACCTTTTATTGAGCACATAAATACAATAGTCTTCATGCAACATCACAAAACTGAAGTTTGCAATAGCATGATGGAACTTCAAGTACCATTATCTTGAAGCTTGCTTAAGACCATAAATAGACTTCTTTAATCTACAAACTTTGTGCCCTAGACCCTTTACAATGAAACCTTGTGGTTGTTTCATGTAAACCTCATCTCCCAACTCTCCATTGAGAAAGGCGGTCTTTACATCCATTTGATGTAACTCTAGGTCCAAATGTGCTACAATAGCTAGTAACAATATTATTCAATTGAATTTTACAACAGGAGAGAAAGTGTCTTTATAATCAACACATTCATTTTGTGTGAACCCCTTGGCCACCAAACGAGCCTTGTACCTCTCAATTGAACCATTAGAATTGGTCTTAATTTTGAGAATGCACTTGTTTCCAATTGCCTGACAGCCAGGAAGAAGGTTAGTCAAGTCCTAGACCTTATTTTTATGCGTGGAGTTCATCTCCTCTTGCATGGAAGCCATCCACTTATCCTTATCTATACCTTCAAGAGCCTCTTGCACATTGCTTGGTTCATCTACCATAGATAAAACCAAGTTAGACTTACTCTCATCTAGAATGCACCATTGATCCTAATGCCTAGGTGGTTTAAATTGCCTACTTAAACATCTCAAGTTAGGCTGAAGAGGAGGTACAACATCATCATGCACCCCCATTTCATCTTGTGGTGCATTATTATGTGGCTCTTATGGAGCCTTTTTTTGTGACTCAGGGTGGGGTACCTCTTGTTTCATTCCTCCCTTTTGATGTTGATCTTCCTCATGATCAACATATGCTTGATCTTCATGGTGATCAAACATTTGAGGTGGCTGCAATGGAATTGCCATGGGAGGAACACTACACCTAGGATGTGTGGCATCTAGTGTTCCTAGGGCACTAGATTGACCTATCTCATAGGCCTCTTCCAAAGAGTCCATATTATTACCTTCATCAACTTTTGGGAACTCATCTTCCACAAAATTGGCATCCCTTAACTCAAAGACATTCCTACCTTTATGAGTTATATCTAAAAATATATAACCCCTTGAGTGTTCTAAGTAGCCAAGGAAGACACATTTATTTCCTCTAGGTCCTAATTTACCTAGTGGATTATTTGCAATGTGAACATATGCAGCACATCCTTAGGAGTGTAAATGGCCTAGATTAGGCAATCTCTTGGTCCATAACTCATAAGGTATGGTACCAATAGACTTGGAAGGCACTCTATTAAAGATATATGCTGCACAAAGCAAGGCATCACCCAAAAAGGTGATGAGGCATCACCCAAAAAGGTGATGTCTATATTGGCCCAAGCCATCATGGAACATACCATATCCATGAGAGTCCTATTCCTTCTTTTAGCCACTCCATTTTGTTGGGGTGTCCTTGGAAAGGTAAGTTGTTTTGCAATGCATTTCCTATCACAGAAGGCCTTGAATTCATTTCACAAGTACTCACCTCTATGATCAGTCTTCAAAGACTCGATCGTCTTACCCAATTGATTCTCCACCAAGTTCATATAAGTTTCGAAACACCTAAGTGTTTCATGCTTATTAGTAAGAATACATAGGCATGATGAGTGCAGTCATCAATGAAGGTAATAAAATATTTAAACCTAAGTCTAGATGATACTCTCATTGGGCCACAAAGGTCAGAGTGGATAAATTGCAAAGGATCACTACACCTAGTTGCCTTACCAGGAAGGCTTTCTTGCAGCCTTTCCCATAAGACATGATTGGCAACTTGGTAAGGAAACATTAGACAAAGACTCAATTAAGCCACTCGTGGCTAACTTATTCATTCTTTCTTGTCCAATGTATCTTAACCTATCATGCCAAGTCATTGGACTTATGGAATTACCAATGTAGCAACTATCATTAGCAACACTCATATTTAACTGAAACAAGCCATTATGGACTGAACAAGAACGAATTTTACTTCTACCATAAGTAATATTTACAAACCCATGCGAGAAGTTCATAGAATATTCATATTTCATAAGAGAGCTAATAGAAATCAAGTTTCTAGCCATGCAAGGTACATATAATACATCGATAAGTATTAAATCTTATGTTTTCAATGGGACCCTACAAGTACCAATCCCCTCCACAACCAAACTTGCATTGTTACCCATAGAAACAATCCTTGCCCCTTTAGGCAACCTCCTATAGGCAACATACCATGTCCTTTCCTTAGCTATGTGGTCTGTCATTCTTGAATCAATAATCCACGAAGAATTAGATTCAATAAGGTTAGCACATAACACAACATGGACTAAAGAGGGAATCTCATCGGAAACATGTACCTTAGACATGTCCTTGCACTCTTTAGCAAAGTGTTCATTATTCCTACAATTGAAGCACTTGAGCTTACCCTTGTGCCTCTTCTTGAACTTTTGCTTGTTGGGTCCATTCCCCCTGCCCTTTTCCTTTTTCTTCCCTTTGAACCTTTTCTTGTTCTTTTGGGAAAAAGAAGTCTCGGCAACATATACCCTAGAGTGGTCCTTTGTTGCCATGACTTTTGCCTCCAAAAGCAGATGTCTAGCAATATCATCAAAATTCTTAACTTCACTTTTGTGGGGCAAGTTGACCTTCATCAACTGTTACTCCTCATCAGGTAGGGAATGGGTTATGGCTTGCACTTGCTACTCATCTGTGAAAACATGATCAGCCCCCTTAAGTTGAGAGATCATGTGTGACATCTTACGCAAATAAGTGGCCATTGTATGGTCTGGCCTCTTCATATAATTTTCAAACCTAAGAATCATAGACCTTTGTTTCTCTAAAGAAACATCCCCAAACTTGGCCTTGGTAGTATCCCAGATTGTCTTGGATGACTCAAGCATTGAGAATTCTACTATGAACTCATCTACCATCATACTTAACAATGCAATGCCAGCCATGGTATCCTTCTTCTTATATGCCTCATAGACACTGAGGTCCTGTCCATTGGCTAGTGGTTTTTCCACCTTTGTGAGCACATCAAGTGCATCTTGCTCAATTAAAATGAATTGGACCTTTTGTTGCCAAATGGGGCAGTAATCTCCATCAAGGTTAAGGTCCTTATTTAATTCGGTAATGATATTCTTGCAAGCCATCTATGCAATATTCAATATGTAAGTACACTTCAACCACAACAAGACTAATTCAAGCACCAAGCAAACATAAATCAACTAATTCAAGCTATAACATAACAAAAGCATGCATTCTAACACACAATTAGATATGTCATAACATGTTTCATTAATTCACATAAGCATGGTCTTAAATCAATCACAAGTATGCACAAATGGATAGACTTGAACATTCAATAACATCTATGGCATTCCCCTATTAAATTTGAATCTAATTAGTGTCAAATTTAATATTTAGATCTTAGACACATTTATGAACATTGTGATGTTTTTATTATAATTTTTAATTGCCTCAAAACTCAAGAATGTTAAGTATGTTCTTAACTGTCCATTTTCTGGTTAAACTGCCATCTCTGTAAACAAATTATTAAAATCCAATGAAACGGTGTTTAAAACACATGAAATTTTCCAAAAACATACATAACATGTCTGGAAATCACATATTAGAATTTCACGAATTTTTTGACATCGTTTGCTATTCTAACCAACACAACTTTTCAGAGTTAACAAAATTGCCTCTCTTTGACAGTCACCATACTGGTACGAACAAAAAATTCTCAAACTTGAACAAAATTAATTTAAAAAATCATGAAACTGTGCATATTACCTCCTCAAATGTTTAGGAAGTTTTTGTTAAAATTTCACGATTTTTTGTTAACATTTACTATGTTAAAACAATTTTAACATTTAATAACTGTAACTATCAGCATGCCAGAATTTTCTGTCTATCCAAAACATATTAATCTTAAACCTTAATAAAATAAACTCACAAAATTATGAAAATTTCCATATCAACTTCCGACATTCCAAGGAAAATCATATTAAATTTTCACAATTTTTAAAAATTATTTTCTACATTTTGTTATTTTGTTTGATAGAAAAACGTTTGCCATGACCTTGGCTATGATACCATTGAAAGTTTCAAATAATATGAACATTAAGAAAATTAAGGACGTACCTTAAGTTTCAGAATGAGTAATGAAGAAACAAAAGTTGATCTTCTTGAAACCTTGAAGCAAACCGATATCAGATAGGAGTGAAAAGCTTTTATATTGTTTATATTTGAACACATAATACTTGCTTCCTTATTTTGTGATGATGAAAACAGAGAAGAATCAAAGTATATGTCAAAAGGAGAGAGTCAGAAAGAAAAAAGGGAGTAGTTATATTTATACACCATTTTAAACTCAATAACTACCTCTTTTCAAATCTTATCGCCGAAACAATTTGTCTCTTCCAAGAGACATATCACTTTTCCAAATTATCCTGCGTGATAAGGTCCTTGTGCTCCTTTGCCACATGGCATGCATCTATTTGCCAATAGCACAAATTACATATATTAATGTATATCTAAGTGCACTTTAAAGAATGTATTTAGCCACTCAAGCTAAATAATTCTAGCAGATAAGTCTGTCTCTGAATATCTCCACTCAATCAAAAGACTGTAGTTGCTGAACTTGCAATTGTGCATGACCCAGCTGATGATGATGATCTTGTGTTGTATGTTCTTGACGGCCTTAGACAAGAGTACAAACAAATTGCCGCAGCAATCAAAACCCGAGAAACTCCTATATCCTTTGAGGAACTGAATGATAAATTAATGGATTATAAGTCAATTTTGAAGAGACATGAAAATATTGACAATAATCTTCCTGTCACTACTGCTAATATCTCTACTCGACAAGGACAAAAAAAGAAAAGTTCGCAAGTAAAGGCTGCTCATAATCAATGATCAAATTGTGGTCCATCCTCACGGCCTCAAACCAATAAATCCAAGTCTCAGTCATGATTTTTCAATTAGCCAATCGCAACATATGAAGTACCAAAGTGTCAGTTCTGCAACAAACTTGGACACACAACAAACATATGTTGGCATCAAAAAGTGAAAGATCAGAATCCTCCACCCTATGCCAATTTCGCAAACCAACAACCAAACTAAAGCTGGATTATTGATTCTAGAATCAGCTATCACGTCACCCCAGATCTTAATAATCTTCACAAAAGTGATGATTATCATGGCATTGGTGAACTTGTTATCAGAGATGGAGCAGGTTTGCCTATAACTCACACTGGTAGCACCTCTCTTAGCACTGCTTCATGTAAATTCATACTAAATAATATTCTGCATGTACCTAACCTACAATAGAACCCAATTTCTACCTTTAAATTTTGTGATACTAACAATGTTTCCATTGAACTAGTCCCTTCTCATTTTCTTGTCACAGATCCATACCAAGGGTGTTTTCGCAAGTGGGCCGAGTAAGTATGGTCTGTATCTTCTACCTGTCACCAATGACATCTCGTCACCAATGGCTCTTTCCACCTAGGTCCCTCCAATATTCTGGCAATGTAGACTTGGTCATCCCTCTTCTGTAATTCAGTAAGCTATTTCCCGTCAATTTAGACTTCCAAGTCTCCTTGAATAATCACAATCATCATGTGATGTATGCAATTGTAATAAAAGCCATAGGCTTCTATTTAAAGTCTCTTCCATTTCCATTCGCAAACCTTTCGATGTTATCTTTACAAAAGTTTTTCTTCTTCCTGAAAAGAACCCTTTTAATTTTCGCAATGTTTGATTTTTAATTAAAATGAAAATAACTTGTTTTAACTAAACAATGGGCTTCCTTCGTTCTGTTGATCTTTACTCGAGACACGATTTGGAATATAAAACAAACTAATGTGGTGCCCAGTAATATCACCATGTTATCACCGCATCTTTAGCCAGATAACCAAGGTGCTTGGGACATTATGGAGAGGTCAAGGTTTGACTTTGATCCTATGCTCTTACCCAAAATGCCACATAAAGTTAGTTTAGTTGTCTTTTGGGTCTAAAAAACACTACAAGGATGAGGAGCATTTGCTACGACAATTTCCTACGGAAAAAAGCGTAGGAACAATTTTCGCAGGAAAACCGTTGGACAAAGAATTATGTCCGACGTTTTTCAGTCAATCAATTTTTGACACAAAAAAGCGTCGGACAAATGTCAGAGTAAGATGATGCGAAATAATGGCGGCAATTAGTCCGACGGTTTTGAGGCGAATTAATGCGTAGGGACCACATAAGTAGGAAAAGCGTCGGACACATTATCCGACGCTTTTCCTGCCTTTTTATTTCCTACAGTTTTGAGTCAAAATGTATCTGACGGTTTTCCTGCATTCTTTTTTCCTACGTTTTTAAGACAGAAAATGAGTGGGTGCCTTAAAAGTGTAGGAATTTTAATCCTCCAATTTTCCTACAGTTTATTTTTCCTACATTTTTTTGACCGTCTTACTACAAATTTCCTACACTATTCTTGCAGTTTAACTTTTCATATGTACCTACGATATTGCTACATATTTTGCCTATAAATACTTCCACCCCCTCTTCTCTGACTCGTCCCAACAGCCACAATTTCAACATCAATTCTCATCTCGGCTTCAACATCTTCTTCAGCTCAATAGAGGTATGTAAAATTAATTTATAGATTAGTGATTTAACTGTTAATTATTTATTTGTTATAAGATATACGATAGAATAGAGGTTAGTGATTTAAATGATAATTATTTATTTTTTATAAGATATACTTATGTTATTTTAGGTAGCTAACTTTAGAGGTTAGTGATTTAAATGGTAATTATTTATTTTTTATAAGATATACTTACTTATGTTGTTTTAAGTAGCCGACTTATCACAGCATGTAGTTGCATAATAAGTTATTTATTATACCTTAGATTCTCCATCCATGATTGTGTTGATGACAAATATAATATTGGTCCGATTCAGATTGTTGGCAAACAAAATGTATTGGATTAATTTATATTTGTAATTAACATAATCATGGATTGTCCAAGTTGGACAGTTGAAACTTGTTATAAGCAGTATTTCAGTTAATGTGTTCCTGTCGTAGTAGCAGTTTGTGAAATTTGGTAGAGTATTTCCTAAATTGTTCCCGTCGTGTGTTCCTCAATAAGTTGATATTATTGAGAAACACTGTGAACGGAAACTGAAGGGAAATGCTGCCGAAATTTACATAAAATGCTACTAACATGGAACAGTTAAAATGGTTTACTGCTTATACAACTTTCAATGGAGTAGGGCCCTTACCTTAATGGAGTAGCTAGGTAGTTTAGTTATGGAATGTTGACATATATGCATGACATATGTAAGTAATTCATTTACATTTTCATTATATTTATATTATATGAAATGTAATAAATATATTATGTATTTATGTTGAGGGTTTTTACTGTCTATTTTACAAGGGAACCAAAATGGCTGCTAATGGACGTGAGTGGATGTACCAGAGGACAGATACAGATGGATATATGAATTCTGCATTTATGGCTGGTGTTAATGAGTTTTTACAGTTTGCATTTAGTGGGAAGGAGTCAGAAATGATTAAATGCCCTTGTCGTAAATGTAATAACAGATTTTATAGAATAGAGTTGAAAGTGAGAGAGCATTTGTTTCGATATGGATTTACGCCAAACTATTACATATGGCACTGTCACAATGAACAATATGATAGCAATCTGCACAATTTCAATATGGCCCGTAGCTATTTTCCATCGCAGTTACATGGAGGGATAAGTGGAGAATCAAGTACTGTAAATGCGTATGAACAGATGGTCTGTGAATCAATGGGTCCGTTATCATCGAATGTAGGATCTGGAAATACTGAAAGAATGTTGGTGGATGAAGAGTTTATCGATGCTGATGTCGAAGAAGCTGATAATGGCAGTGATAATAATGATAATGTGTTCGATGTGTCTGAAATGATAGGGGGGTTACCTAATCCGACCGCACAATAGTTTTATAATTTGCTGGATGATGCAAATGCACCGTTGTGGGATGGGTGTACTAAACAAACACGATTGTCTGCAATGACCCAATTGTTAAGTTGCAAAAGTGAGTTTAATATAATAGATCGTTGTTTCGATAGAGTACTGGAGCTTATGAAAGAAATGTTGCCTGAAAGTAATAGACTCCCATCCACCCTATATGATGCGAAACAACTCACAAAAGGACTTGGGTTGTCATATATAAAAATTCATGCATGTGAGAATAACTCCATGCTATTCTATCGGGAAGATGAGAAATTAACACATTGTCGTGAATGTGGAAGCAGTAGATATAAAGAAAGAGTAACCTCCGGAAGAAAGACGTTGATTCCGAAAAAATTATTACGGTATCTACCAATAACAAGCAGGTTGAAGCGCTTGTACATGTCATCAAAAACAGTGACTCACATGACTTGGCATGCATATAATAAATCATGCAATGATGGAAGTATGGGTCATCCATGTCAGTCTGAAGCGTGGCGTCACGTAGATCGAACATTCCCATCATTCGCTGATGAAATTAGAAATGTTAGGCTCGGATTGTGTACCGATGGATTTAACCAGAATAATGTGGTTGGTGGAACATACACGATATGGCCAATCTTTATAGTTGTTTACAATCTTCCGCCAGAACTGTGTATGAAAGAACCTTTCATCTTTATGACTCTCCTAATTCCTGGTCCTAAAGCACCAGGACGCAACATTGATGTATTTTTACGACCATTGATTGAGGAGCTTAAAACTTTATGGTCGGAAGGGGTTGTTACATGGGACAGTTATCGACAACAAAATTTTCTTATGAAGGCATGTTTATTATGGACAATTAATGATTTTCCTGCACTAGGAAACCTTTCAGGTTGGAGTACCCATGGTAAGCTTGCGTGTCCATATTGCATGGATGAAATTGACACATTTATGTTGAAGAAATGCAGAAAGGCATGTTGGTTTGATTGTCACAGGGTTTTTTTACCGCATAATCACACATTCCGTTCGAATGTAACATCGTTCATCCCAGGGAAGAAGGTTAGTGCTATCGCTAATCCATAAAAGTCAGGTGAGGAAATACATGCTATGTTGGTTGGGTATTGTTTTCCTCAGTTTGGCTCTTCATATGATAAACACCAAGTTGCGGGGTTTGGAGAGTGGCATAATTGGTTAAAGCGGAGTATATTCTGAGAGTTACCGTACTGGAAGCATTTGCTTGTTCGCCATAATTTGGACGTCATGTGTCACACCTCACTCAGGCCCTGGCCTATAAGTTTCTAAACTAACTTACAAGCCCAACTCTAAATCAAGTTTCTAGCTTTCGGCCAAGCAAGCAATGGCAACTTTTAAGTCTTGTTTTCTTAAGTTAAGAGGCCTGGGAGGTGGCCCAGGTGGCTTTTAAACAATTCCAATAACAACTTGCAGCAAAGGCAAAAACCAATACCACTAACCTGCACAACAAGCAGGGTTAAAATTGATTACTTGCATATCAAGCAAGGCAACACTTAATGCAACTTTAAGTGCATACATGGTGTGCAATCAAGTGTACTACCTATATGGCAACCAAGAAGCCCACAATGTTGGTTTAGATTTTGAAAACTACATGGTAATATGCATGAGGCTCTCGGCCAACAATCATACATATAATAGTGCACCACAATTTCATAAGTTTAGGCCCATAACTATTCATACAAAAGTGCCAAACTTTGGCCCATAATATTCAGCACATAAGTCCAAGCATAATGCCATCCATAAGCCCATACATAACTTGGCATCCAAGATCCACAAAACATCATCAAACTAGGTATCCAAGACTACACATATATACAAACCAAAAGGTAGTCTACCTAGCATCTAAGATGGCTATATATGCCAAGCATCCATAAGTTGTTCATGCCAAGTTACATACAACCCGAGACCATACTCCTAATGGTCAAATAAAACCTTGAGAATCCTATACAGAAGTACACATTGCAACACCAAGCCTATGGCCATATTCATGGTCATAAAGGTGAATACCACAATCAGAGTTAAAGTCCAAGTATCCATGCTCTCCTAGACAGTTCCCACTCTACAGCCTGCAAACTTAAAACATAAGTCTCGGCCAACATACAATAAGACTTGTAATGAACCCAAAAGTAGTAAGCCAAGCACACATTGGCACATACCTTGGAAACTAAGTAAATAAACACTAAGCACACACACAAAGCAGCTTAGCACTATTCAGGCCGAATGTCCTTGCTTGAAAATAAATGGGTGGGCAGTGAGTAAAAACTCAGTAGGATTCACTCATATATGTTCAACTCAAAAATGAGTCTATTTAGTTAAGCTGAGTATTCACTCAAAGCTTAACCTCCCATTAGCTAGTTCAACCTGCAAAACAAACACAAAGACAAGAAAACCAAGCATATACATATACAAGATAGATAACCATGGCAATTAATCCATAAGTGGGGTTAGCATGCACAAGGAATCACCAAAGCACACAAGGACACACACACACTCCACAAAAGTGCTCTCGGCCATATAAGCCTTACATGTACCCATGTGCATTTTTGCACACAAACCTTTCCAATATCATTTCCACTTGGAGCTCCCAAAATGCCAAGCAAATAGGCCACATTTACTTGCATTTCTAGTACATGTACACTAGTCAATTAGCTAATCAACAATTCAACCGAATATAAACTTTAAAGCCCATCAAGCAACTAAGGTCATTTGGCAAATTTTAACCATCACTTAGCCACTCTAAACACTTGAACCATGGCACATTACCAAGCAACATCAAGTGTTAGTGAACCCTACCTCAATAGCTCTCGGTTACAACCAAGCTTCAAGTATCCAAGTGTTCCTCAATCACAATGCCTACCAAAACAATCACATAGGCATCAACATACACACTCATGGACTAACTACCATGATTCACATGAAGAACACTAAGATATACATACTTAAGCTCTCGGCCAAAAAGGCCCAATTTTATATACATGTGCTAACCCATCATCCTAACTCACCACATGATATTCTAATCATCAATGAACATCATCCATGGCATTATTACCAAGTAACCAAGTGAAATGCACCATTTCACACTAATCCAAGCTTTCGGCCGAAATTGCCCATCTCACATAACAATGTTCTTTATCAAATTAACTCAATCCTTGATCAAAACCATCACATGAAACTTGTTCATAGCACATTTACCATGTAATCAAGTGATCAACACCTAATTACACTAACTCATGCTCTCGGCCATAAAGCCCAACTTCACACACTATTGTTTTTCATCATTCTAATTCATCATATGCTCATTAAAGCATCATTAACCAATAACCATGGCACTAATACCATGTAATTCAATGAGGAACACACCATTACCTCAAAATGCACCTTTCGGCCAAACTTCCACTTGTTCAACTTGATGTTCTTTACTCAAATTTTGCCTAGCACAAGCATAAATAGGCAACAACAACACTTAGTCATGGATTAATTTCCATGGAATTCAAGAAGAACACCAAGATTACTTAACCATCACTCTCGGCCAAGACTAGGTTTTCCACATCAACATAAACAATGCTCAATTCACTTAGTTTAACAACATTTGAGCACTCAATATCCTTGTTCATGGAAGCAAATACCATGGATTCAAGGAAGATAACAAGATTACCTTAAACCTAGCTTAGTTTGGCTCGGCCTTTCTTCAATCTTCAAGAACAACGTTTGATTCCAAGCAAACAAGAGCCGAAACACTCTTCTCCAAGCTTGAATCCTTCAACGCCCTCAATTCTCCTTGAATCCAAGACCAATTGTGAAGGAGCTCAAGAACAAGCTCTCGGCTAAACAAGAACAAAGGCAAGCCCGAAATGAACAAAATGGTTTTGACTTGGATTCGGCCGAAAGACATAAGTCTTTAGTTAGCTAAAATGCCAACTTTTACTTCCATTTCTTTGCATGGTGTAATGTAGCCCTTAACTCCACATGTACACAAGGCCGCCACTTAAACTTGTGTTAAAATGGACACTTAAGCCCAACATGGCCCATAATGCCAAGCAAGTAACAAACACAAGTACCAAGATGTCATAAACACCCATGCATAACCGGCCATGTAACTAAAATAAAGACTAGTTAGTTTAACTAGAAACTAGTGAATAGTACACTAGTGGTAGACAAGATTTTGACTAGTAATCATTGTTGTCTCCAACATTTGGTCTAGTCTTGCACTAGCCACCATAAAAGTTTGCATGGCCGAAAATGCCAACCTTAAGTTTATGGATTTAATTGTACCACCCATCTCAGTGTACAATTTGATCCCCTTTCTTGGATTTCTGCCTGTTTTTCCATAGTTCCTTCCCATGTGCATTTAGGCCCTGAAAGTCTCCAGCTTTACTCATAGACCACTGCACTAGACTCCTTAGTTCTTCTTACTCTCCCTTTCTGTTTTCTCTCATTTTTCTTGGTCCTTCTTGGCCTAAGCCAAGCACTTAGGAGGTGCCTAACATCATGCATATTGAAAAAAATTGTTTCGAGAATATTTTTAATATTGTTATGGATATACGTGGGAAAACAAAAGATAACTCCAATTCTCGCCTTTCGCTTCAGGAGTTAAAGAATATGCGGCGTGAACTACATTTATGAAATATTAGAGGGAAATGTGTAAAACCAAAAGCATCTTATACGTTAAGTCGGGAACATATAAGAGATGTTACTCTGTGGCTGAAAATGATAAAGATGCCTGATGGGTATGCCTCGAACTTGGGCCGTACGGTTAACTTGAGTGACGGTACATTCTATAACTTCAAGAGTCACGATTGTCATGTGTTAATGCAGAGGTTGCTTCCTATTGCATTACGTGGCTATATGCCAGGTCCTATATGGGAGACGATTTCAGAGTTTTGCTCATTTTTCAGAACCTTGTGCACAAGTAGGATTCGATTTGATGACATACAACAGTTGGAGCGGAATATAGTGGTTACCATATGTAAGCTAGAAAAGATATTCCCTCCTGCCTTTTTTGATTCGATGGAACATCTTGTTATCCACCTCCCTCATGAGGCAAAGTTGTGTGGTCCAGTTCAATTTCGATGGATGTATCCATTTGAAAGGTAATTTTTTAATATGCATTATTCATATTTCTGTCAATAATTTTCATATATTATATGTCAATAATTTTTGCATATTATATGTCATTAATTGTTATATTTTTTTAACTTGGCAGACTAATGCGGTCATTGAAGCGAAAGGCTAGAAATAAAGCTGCAATTGAAGGATCAATTGTGGAAGCGTACTTGGTCCAGGAAATGTCTACATTCTGTAGCCATTACTTTGAAGTAAATATTCCTACACGGTTAAACAGGGTCCCACGAAATGATGATATTGCTATTCCTGTGGCTGATGTCGAGGGTCAATTGTTATCTATCTTCAATACAAGATGTCGTAACATACCCAACTGCGGGCGACAACGCTTACTTGATCCCACTGAGAAACATCAAATGCATATCTACACTTTGCGCAACTGCAATGAGATTATACCGATTGTCAGGTGACATATATGTAAACAACTGTGAGGGTTTTTATATCAATCTGATTGCTTTAATTCATTATTGACTAGTTATCATTTCAGGCACTATGACTCTTATATATCAACAAGATTTCCCCAATTAGGTGAAAGTGAATTACAAAGTTTTCGAGATCAGCATTTGACCGAATGGTTCTCATCATACGTGAGTTTCATGGCGTGATAATTTTTATGTTCCTAATTGTGTTCTGTTTGAATATACTGTGCAATTATGTTATTATATTAACTTTATATTTTCAGGTTAACCGTTTCAAGGATAAATTAGATCCTTGTATTGTACAATTAGCCCGTGGTCCTATTCGAGTGGCCGTTTCATACAATGGATGTATTGTGAATGGTTTTCGTTTCCACACACAATCCTACGGAAAAGACAAAACGACACAGAATTATGGTGTTTGCGTGAAGGGTGAGACATGGGGATCCAGTGGGTATGATTTTTATGGCCTTATTGATGAGATTATACATATTGAGTACCACAGGAGTGGGTATGAAGTCATGATGCTGTTCAAATGTACTTGGTTTGATCCGACACGTGGTGTTCGAACTTGCGCACGTACTGGTGTTGTTGACATTAAATGGAAGTTAAGATTATCACCACCTGAGCCGTTTATCTTTGCGACCTAGGCTCAACAAGTTTACTACTGTGAGTACCCTAACAAGACTCTTCATCAGTGGTGGCCGGTGGTTAAGACGAAGCCACGAGCTTTCATCGATTGTTCATCGAATAATTTTAGTATTCAATCTGACGAGAATGAGGAAATGTCTGATGAGCAAACATGTGGGTTAGAAACCACAAATGAGCCGTTCCAAGAAGTGATTTCAAGTGATGTACTAATGGTAACAACTGATGGCATTGCCCTTGATGAGATTAACATACTTGTCGATTTAACGTGTGTTCCTGAAATCGTGCAACACATGGATGAGAACATCGAGGTCACACAAGTTGATGGGGATACATCAGATGATGAAGCATCGCTCGATAGTTTAGAGTCAGATGAAGGCGATGATGTTTGATTAAGTGTAATTGTTTAAAACATTTGCATGTTTTATTTGAAATCGTAATGTAACTTTGATTGCATTTATGTTTTGGATTTTCAGAAAAAAAGTTTATGAAATTTAATCATCAAATTTCTAATTACCTGTGTCGGTGAAATGAAAATAATTAACTTTTTTCCAACCGGAAATTATTGCATGCTATTAAAAAAATAATAATAATGTTAATAAATGGGTAAAATCCACCGGGGGTGACCTAGCTTATTTTTTTGTCCTAAACGGGTACATTACCTTCAAATTGTCCTACCAAGGTACATTACCTCTTATCGCGTGTCCTGTTTAACTACTTTCCGTTAATTTCAGAGTTATATCTAACGGAAATTGCTTACGTGGCATAAAAATATTATGTATGAGGTTGATGAATAGAGAGACGATGCAATTTCTAGGTGATGGTCAGAGAGCAAATTGAGGTGGTAGTGAAGTGCAGCAGAGTCGAGAATGAGGAGAGGGATGAAAGAGATCATGACAAAAGTGTAGGGTTAGATTTATAATGTTAGGGTTTAAAATTGTTGATGGAAAAAAATTAAAGGACCATCAGTGTTATTTTATAATTTACTTTAAAATTTTTAATACAACGTAAGCAATTACAGTTAGATATAACTCTGAAATTAACGGAAAATAGTTAAACAGGACACGCGATAAGATTAAATACCTCGGTAGAACAATTTGAAGGTAATGTACCCGTTTAGGACAAATAAATATAGGTCACCCCCGGTGGTTATTCATCAACTAAAAAAATTTGGGAGATTCAATTTGACCATATACAACCATATAATTAGTTCATATATAAACACATTATAAATTATATATATATATATATATATATTTGATATTCCCTCTGTCCGACGGTTTTAAGTTAGTAATTAATAATCGTAGGAAAGATGTAGGAAATATTACATAGGGCAATGTAATTTACGACGGTTTTGAGTTAATATTTAAAGTATGTCGAAAAACTGTAGGATATGACAGACGTTTTTCACACATTTTAAAAAATCGTAGGAAATATGTAGGCCATAATCACATAGGGAGACGCGTTATCCGACGCTTTTGAGTCAATATTTCAGTTAAGTAGTAAAACTGTAGGAAAGTTAGATGTAATAAAAGCGTAGGAAATATGTAGGGCATAATCACCTAGGGACACGCGTTATCCGACGCTTTTGAGTCAATATTTCAGTTAAGTAGTAAAACTGTAGGAAAGTTAGATGTCATAAAAGCGTAGGAAATGAAGTAGCACAACCGTAGGAGGTTCGTAGGAAGAAAGGCGGGAACCAATTGGCGGCGGGAAATTCAATTTTTTTGTTTCCTACGCTTTTCATGCATTTTATATTTTTCGTTACAAAACCGTAGGAAATGTTGCTACGGTTTTCCTACATTTTTAAAAAATGCAGGAAAATCGTAGGTTAAACTAGTAGCTGAATCGCCAGACCTTCCCTTTAAATTCGTGGGAGTTCTTTAGTTTTCACCACTCCATTCCTTCTATTCTGCGACGCCCTCTTCCAAACCCACTCCCCAAACCTCCTCCAGAGCTATTTAAATTAGGTATTTTTAGTTTTTAAGTACTTTTTCATATGTAATTAATGTTTGTTATTACATATAGTTGTTGTTTACATATATAATAGTTTTTATATTATATGTATTGCATGTTATATTTTTCAAAGCCAGTTTTTATATTATATGTTTTAGGTAATTTTATATATGGTGTTAGTAATATGTATGTGGTTAGTTATAAATAATTTTTTATGTAATAATGGTTAGTTCTATTTGTACAAAAGCATGTTACTATATATGTGGTTAATATAAAAAACTGTTACGTTCAATAATGTTAGAGTAATATTGTTATCACTTCAATAATGTTAGTGTAAGCAGTTCAAGTTAGAACAATAATGTTACTTCAGTAATGTAAGTATAATCAGCTAATGCTAGTTTAATAATTTAATTTTATAAATAAGTATATATCAAATAATTGGCAATTTTAAAAAGTGTTACTGCACAAATGGTATTGAAATGATGGCAATTTCAAAATTAATGAGTTTACTAAAATAATGAAATTTAATATGTAAATGTTAGTGTAGTAATGGTCATTTATAAATAAAAGACTATGACGTAATGACAATTTAGTATTACATATATATATAATAAACATGTTAAACTTTAATTTTAGGATGGTTCGCCCCAGACACTCTGGCTCGGGCAAAGGCCCGGCCAAGGACGTACATGATCCCCGACGTGGTCGGGGTAGACGACAGCCTGATGTGACACCTACACAGGTGTCACAGACTGAGACTCAGACTCAGACCCAGCTCCCAGATACCCACGCTCAGACACCGGTGCCACCGACCCAGCCACAGACCCAGCTGCCACATACTCCGGTGCCACGACCTTATATGCCGCAGACGGTTGGCGCATCGAGCTCCGCATTTCAGCAGTTTCGAGACACGCAGACTGATGCGTATTACCCGGATATGAGCGGAATATCCGGGTCACTTCAGTACCAGCATACAGGGATCGGGCAGCCCACATTCCATTTCGATCCTAATGCATTCCTTGATCCAGATGACCTCGGTATATCCACTCAGCCTCTACCTGGCCTACAGCAGCAGCCGCTTCAGCAGGGCACGGCCACTGGCGGCCCATCGGTCGCACCTGACGCGCAGCCAGCTGACGGGGCCCCATTACCTAGAGGGCGAGGCCCACGGGTAGTTGACTTACCACCACCTCCACCTCCGCAGGACCGTCCGCTCATCGTCCCTCGAGAGTAAGTATTACTGACTCTTAAGTCATTAATTGTGATATAATTATACGTTGTTCTTAGTTACATCAGTTTATATATATATCTTACTATAATCATTTTTTGTTACAGCTTACTCACTGATGACTCCGTTCGTTCCACCATAGCCTCTATTCATGTGAGGTTGTGGGACGAAAGTTCTATAGCTTGGTCACATGCATCTCGAGCTGCACGAGAGGAGCACGTGACCACGTTAGAGGTAATTGGTTGTTATACATTTTTAAACAATACTTTGTATATGGAAGAATTCATAATTTTTTTTCTTCTTTGTGAAATTGCAGAACTACTATAGATGGGACCCTAGAGACTTTGGCGCCATCCGCCGAATTGTGTTCGACTACTGTTCGCGGTCCGTGCGGAACCGCGTCTATCATTGGAGGTCCGTCGCGATTCAGAAGATCCCCGCCTTCTTCGACAACCCTGACTACAATTTGCTGCGGCCACATGTTCCACCCTGCTACAGTGAGCAGGTGTGGAATTAGTTGTGTGACCAATATGAGCAGGAGCGATGGAAGAAGTTATCGGAGGTTGGTTCCCATGCCAAGCACATAGAGGATAGCTCATACCTTGTTCCGAAGCACACGATGGGCTCAATCCCAGGCGAGATGCACTGGGATCGTATGGTACCAACTTGGACCTTCCATTCATTCTAAATTTTGTATGTTTTAGGTAATTACTTAAATTTTTAATGATATCTAAAATTGTGCAATCAAAAGCAAATGATGGAGTTGAGCCATCATTTGATGAGTGATGGTCTCATACTCATAGACGGAAGAAGACCGGTCAGCCCATTGATTTGATTTCACAGCAGCTGCAGGTAATAAATGTTCATTTACCACTACAAACATTGTTTTAAAAATATAATATTTGTCTTACTAACTCTAATTTCTTTTTCTTGTAGGATGGATATGTCCAGCGGATTCAACAAAAATACCAGAATCCGGCTGACCGCCCGCAGTTCGATCCAGAGGTCTGGAGCGAGGTACGAGGCCCACCAAAAAAGGGCCGACTACCGGGTGTTCCACGCCGACTCTCTGATCCCCAGACATTTGGACCAAATCGGGTATTTTTCATTCGTATTTAACTTTATTAATTATTTTTATCACTTTTACATTGCTAATTGCTACTTACAAAATTTTTTAGGCTCCACGTGTTGATTCGGAGGAGATTGCTCAGCTGAGGGCTGAGAACACCCAGCTACGGAGTGATTTTACGCGGTTACAGGCAGACGTTCGCACTCAGGTTCAGCGAGAGACCGAGGCTGCAATGAGCGTCATGCTTAACAGGTTGATCCAGCAGGGGATTATACCTGCATCGGCGCTCTCAGACGACCTACGGACCGGATCCTCCACTCAGCCTCCTGCTGACGATCGTAGCCAGCGAGATGACGATGATCAGCCCGGCACTGCATCTCATTGATTTTATATTAGATCTCCTTCAGTTCTTTGTAATTAACTCTTTCCTGTAAAAATTGATTACTTTTCAATTGTTATATAATAATTTAATGACAATACTAATAATCAATTATTAACAATAATAATAATAATAATAATAATAATAATACTAATACTAATACTAATAATTTGTGTTTTTTTTTATTATTAAATAATGCAATATAATATGTTTTTATTTTGTGTATAAATTAATTTACTAAAATCTTTAAATTGTCACAAAATCGTAGGAACAAGATTAATGACAGAAAACCGTAGGATATAGAAAAGTCACAAAACCGTAGGACAAAAAGGTCACAAAACCGTAGGAATTAATATATCTCAAAACTGTCGGATATAATGGGGACCACAGACATCATAAAAGCGTAGGAATTAATACATCTCAAAAGCGTCGGATATAATGGGGCCACAGGCGTCATAAAAGCGTAGGAATTAATACATCTCAAAAGCGTCGGATATACATACGTCATAAAAGTGTAGGACAATTTTACGTTTATCTGACGGTTTTTATTTCCGACACTACTTTTTCCTACGTTTTTGTCCAACGATTTTAATTGTAGGAAATAGTGATTTCCTACGGTTTCCCTACATTTTTTCCCGACTCAAATACCTTGTTTTCTTGTAGTGAAAAACTGACATTTTCCTTTCTTGCCTAGAATCTTAATACATCTTTCCTTGTATACTTAGAATGTTAATACTTTTTTCCTCGTGTACTTGTAAAACATGCTTCTAAATTAAAAAAAATAATAATACTACCATGTCTTCGGTAGTTTTAAGCAGGTGATGCTGGTTGCTGAATGCAAAAAAAGAATTGTAGCACTTGAAGCCGTGTAATTTTTGACTTTTTTTGCAACCAGGTGATGCTGGTTGCTGAATGTTAATCAATTCTCGTTGGCTCAAAGAGTTAGTAGGTTTTGAATAGTTTTATGATAGTTTTACTAGGGTATGTACAGGTTCCAACCTTTATGGTGGTTTGAGTTCGAATTCAATTTGAGGCTCATAGAATTGAACACTATTGAGTTTGAGCTTGAGTCGAACCTAAAAATGTGCCTAACACCTTAAAAGGCTGAGCTCGCACATAGAGGTACTCAATCCCTTTTGTTAGCAAGCCTAAAGTGCTTTCAATAATAAATATATAATTAATTAAAGAGTTATTGGTTTAAATTTCTAAATTAAACATAATAAGTTTCGTAAAATGGCCTTCATTCGAGCATGACGGGCTCTCAGATAAAACTTGAGCTTTAAAATTTGGATTCGGGATAGAGCATGAATAACACCGATAATTTAAGAGGTTGAACTTAAGCCAAATGGGTTCGAGCTCAGCCCGATGCCTTTATGCCCTTATATATGTACTTGAAGTTCTGCATTACAGTCTCACACACTACAATTTTCCCACTAATATTTGGGTGAGATTGTACTTCTTTTTATCATATTCAAGAAATTTACATTTTGTCCCTTGGACTGGGTGTAATATTAATTGTTTTATTAATGTCATATAACATTAGATATTCAAATTCATCATATTCAAACTATACAAATACCTATCTCTTAGTAATTTCAAACCATTTAATAATATTTTATAATTATTTAACAGTTTAAATTATGAATTTTTCATCTATTTAAATTTAAAACTGTATTTTCCCCTCAGTTTAAAGGCAAAGTATATATTTTTTAAATAGAAGTGGCTAATCTGTAAATTTTGCCTTTGATCAAACGTTTTGCCACAATTTCTATTTGCGTTTCCTCGTTAATTTTTTCCCCCAATTTCATCACATAATTGGATTTTCGTGTATTTTTAAGTAGGATTTTCTTATTTAATCGGCATATAAACTTTCTAACAACATGGTTATGATTAATTGAACTGTTTGTGCTTATTTAAATAATAATTATTTACGCAAACTGTAGAATGATTGAAACTCTTATATTTTAAGAAGCCCGAAAAGCACTTTTAAAATATTTTTTTTAATTCAGTATTCATTAATTTATCTTTTTTTAAAGTCTACATAGTTTAAAAATTCATAAAATTTAATTAATTTTTTAAAAAAAGTTATACAAGTGATTATTATTCCTATATATTATTAACTTTTCAAATGACATTGGTTTTGGACAAACAATAATCCATCTAATTGATGGGAAAATTTTGGACCTTTCTTATTTCATTGGATTTAGTAGTTTGAATAAGTATGTTTCTATCCTTGTTAGATTTATTTTATTTTATTTTATTTTGAGTTTTGCTCGAGGACGAGCAAAAATTAAGTGTGGGAGAATTTTATAAGCTTACATTTGTTATATTTATTTCTCTTATATTTAGAACATTTTAATTTGTTTTGAACCTTAAAGATATATTTGAATATGTTTTATAGCTTACAGCATATCTGGACTTAATTGATTAAGAGTGGATTTAATTTTTCATTTTACAAGTTTTAATTTGTTTGTGTTCTTTCAGGATTCTGATAGATTGGCGATGTTCCAGTAGAAAAATCATATCTTGAGCTAAAAAATCAGAATTGAGTAATTCTTGATTCATTGGAAAGCTAACATCTGGAGCTGCAAATTATATATAGATCATGAGACTCAGTTTGCACGTTAAGGGGGTCAAATTTAGCTTCAAAGTCGCAATTTGAGAGTCATCGCTATTTCAGAAGTAGTTGTGGTATTTTGGGCATATCTTTGGCTGTAGATGCCCGTTTTATGTGATTCAGGTATCGTTTCGAAGCTAAAAAAGAGCTCTACAACTTTAATGCTTTCAGTTTTGAGTGATAATGCCTGCATCAAGGTCGAATTTCAGCTTGAAATTGCTGCTGATGTCCTAGAGTATTGCTTGGCTTACAACTTTGAAATTTTCTAGTTAGTTTGAATCTTTTTATTGGTGCTGGATACTTTTGTAAAAATATTAAAAGTTTAGGAAAAGTTTGTGAATTTAGCATGCTAGGTTAGCTTTATTAGAATGGGAGCACGGCAGCTCGCCTCTCTCTCTTTCTCACGGCTGGACGCATCCCCCTTCTCCATCTCTTTCTCTTTTTCACAATTTTAGGCAGCTTGCCTCTCTCTCTTTGTCACAGCTGGATGCCTCCCCCTTCTCCCTCCCTCTCTCTCTCTCTCTCTCTCTCTCTCTTTTTCTCAATTTTAATTTTTTATTATTATTATTGTTCTTTGTTTTTCTTCTAATCATGAGTGAGTAATTTTCCAGTTCAGTTCAAGGGGACGATTTCTATCACTAACACCAGTTAAGAGGATTAATTTTTCTTGTTAAAACTTTCTTTAAATTCACGTATTTTCTTTTTCATTGGTTAGATTTATTACAATTAATTTTCCCGTTCTCGCTTGTTGAATTGGTTATACGATTGTAAATTTGCTTGATTTTCTTTAAACTGCTTAGGTGAAGAATTCAATTTAGAAGCAAGTGAATTGACTAGAGATTATTTTTATTTATGGTTAGTTCATACAGAGAAGTAAGACAGGTAAAATTATTCAAGCTTTTAGATTGTTACCTGGAATAAACTTTTTGGTTCATTGTTATTAACGCGAATTTTGGGTTTATTATAAATTACTTTTCAATATCTGGTTACTTAAAATTAAGAAATTAATCTGAAGCTTTTTCTGGTTAATTTTACTATTGAATTCTTTGGTTTTTTTTTTGCTTTAAAGATGGTCTTATTTATTTGCTTGGATTGAAAAAGTACTTTTTCTTCAATGATCAACTACATGATTGGAATGGATAATCAACTCTGAACTAAGCGTTTGTAATATCAGTTACTTTTATTTTAATTCTATAGTCAATTTATTTCAGCTTTTAAATCAAGAAAACCCCCCAATCTTTTATTTCAGTTACTAACAAGAAGCCTTCGGTAAAAAAATTTTCTTGGGATTCGACCTGGCTTTCACTACTAAACTAAAAATTTATTTATTCTGAGTTGTTTGTGAGACCAGAATTATTTTTTGCGGTTTCGACGATCGACTAAAAATTTGATGCCATCGCCGGGCAGATTTATTTTTCTATTAAAATTTCCTTTTTATTCATTTATTTTGTTTCCTTTCTTTCTTTCTCAGTAAACTGGCTTATGTCAAGATCTTTTCATATAGGTGAATTAGTGTTTGATCCCGAGATCAAGAAAACAACAAAGGCAAATAGGAAAGCAAAGAGGCAAGCGGTCAATTTTACAGCTTCAACATCTATGAACAGCAACTCAGAAAGTGAAGAGGAATCAGTTGTTATTGTAGAGATGGCAGCACAAAAAACACTAAGGGAGTTATGAGGAAGCAGTTGTTACTGTAGATATGGTAGCACAAAAAACACTAAGGGAGTTGTCAACTCCCGATGTTGTCCAGCAACCCCTGTGCATCAATTTCCTTGATATTAAGGTTGCATTTGAATTAAAATCTAGATAAATTCATTTATTGCCTATTTTTCGTGGTCTTGCAGGCGAGGACTCCTACAAACACTTGAAGGAATTTGATATAGTTGGCTTGACTATGAAACCACAAGGAGTTACAGAAGAACAAATTAAGTTGAGAGCTTTCCCATTCTCTTTGGCAGACAAGGCGAAGGACTAGTTGTATTACCTTTCCTCTGGTTCAATCAGAACCTGAAATGACCTGAAAAGAAAATTTTTGGAGAAGTTCTTTCCAGCTTCAAGGGCTAGAACAATTAGGTGGCAAATCAGCAGGATTCGGCAGTGTAATGAAGAAAGTTTCTACAAATACTGGGAGAGATTCAACCAGCTATGTGCGAGCTGCCCACGTCACTAGACTTTTTATCAACTATTATTGCAGTACTTCTACGAAGGGCTACTGTTCATGGATCAAAGCATGTTGGATGCTGCAAGTGAAGGAGCACTTGTAGAAAAAAAGCCTGAAGAATCAAAAGACCTGATTTCTAGAATGGCAGCCAACTCATAGCAGTTTGGGACATGGGTAGACCATATGCTGAAGAAGGTAAATGAGGTAGGAATTTCGAGTATTGAAGCTCAACTTTCTGAACTAACCTCTCTTGTTAGACAAGTTGCCTTAGGACAGGTTCAAAATTCTAGAGTTTGTGGCATTTGCTCTACTCAAGGACACCTTACTGACTCGTGTCCATAACTGCAAGAGGATATAACACCTCAAGTGAATGCGGTAGGTGGGTTTGTTAACCAACCAAGAAGATATGACCCTTATACCAATTAATACAACCTTGGTTGGAGATACCACCTGAATCTGAGATATAGGCAGCCAAACAACCAGCCACTGTATCCATTTATTGGTTACAACAAACCAGCTCCTCCACCACAAAACCAAGCACCAAATTTAAGTATGGCTTTAGAGGATATTGTGAAAGCTTTAGCTACTAACACTCAAATGTTTTAACAGGAAACAAGGGCTAGCATTAAAGACTTGGGGAACCAAATTTCATAACTGGCAGCCTTTTTGAACAAAATTGAAGCTAAAAAAAAGAGATCCCCATCTCAAGCTGAAATCAACCTGAGAGAACATGTTAATGCCATGATCCTTCAAAGTGGCAAAGAGGTGCAAACCACCACATAAACAATGGCAGCACTTAAAAAGGAACAAGATAGCCTACAACCAACTTCTGGTGCACCAACTGATGAGGTAAGTAATGAGCGAATTTTTCCAAAATCAAAAAATCTAATTCCACCTCCTTTTCCTGGTAGGTTGGCAAAATTAAAGAAAAAAAAGACAGAGTAGGAAATTCTTGAGATTTTTAGAAAGGTTAAAATCAACATACCCCTGTTGGATGCAATCAAACAAGTGCCTTGGAATGCCAAATTTCTGAAGGAACTGTGCACCAACAAAAAGAAGTTGCCAATTGATGAGACAATTAAAGTTGGTGAGAATGTGTCAATGATAATTCAAGGGAAGTTGCCTTAAAAGTGTAAGGACCATGGTATGTTTACTATACCATGTGTAATAGGCAATTTTAAGGTGGAAAAAGCTATGTTAGATTTAGGAGCCTCAATTAATGTCATGCCATATTCAATATATGGTTCTTTGAAACTTGGACCTTTGAATGAAACTGGTGTTGTGATGCAATTAGCTGATAAATCGAATGCCTATCCCAGGGGCATAGTTGAGGATGTTTTTGTGCAAGTAAATGATTTAATTTTTCCTGCTGATTTTTGTGTGCTTGATATGGAGAATAGTGACCTAATTGCTTTAATTTTTCTAGGAAGACCATTTTTAAAGACATCCAATACCAAGATTGATGTGGATACTGGCACTCTTATAATGGAATTTGATGGAAAAATTGTACAGTTCAATATTTTTGACACACTGAAGGAAATTGACAAGGATAATTCTATTTCTTTTGTTGAAAAAATTGATACTTTGGGGCATAATCAATCAGGAACAAAGTTTGAAAACCAAGCAAAGTTGGCAAAAAAGATAAGAAAGAAAATGTCAAGTTTCAACAAAAATATGAGATGTCATTTATGGTTGGACAAAAGGTGTTTCGCAAACACAGAAAAAGATGGAAAGTGTTATCTGGTAAGTCTGAACTTAATTAGATTGGACCGTTTGTTATTACTGATATTTCTACTCATGGTGTAATCGAGCTTAAAAGTTTGAAAACGGATAAAGTGTGTAACACTGAGATGCATAAGTTGAAGCCTTTTCATGATGAATTCTCAAAGCACCTTGGTTGATGCAGGAAGGGACTGTCTAGCCAAAGACAATAAAAAAGACACTTTTGGGAGGCAACCCAAGTGTGGTTTTGTGCCACAAACAATTTGGATTTTTTTTTCTTTCTTTCCCTTATTTTTATTTTTATTTTCCAGCTTTTATTTTTCAAATTTCTTTATTCTCATAACCGATTTTCTTGGTCAGGCAATATCTCTTTGTAGCTGGAGGTGAACCAAACCATATAGAGCAGCAAGTTGAAGTCAAATTCTAGGCTATGGATCATTGTGAAATCACCTTTCAGGACAGTATCTTTTCTTTTCCCCATCTGTGCTTTTATTGTGAACATTAAAGACAATGTTTGATTTAAGTGTGGGGGAGTGGGTAGCTTGGGCCTGAATTTTCTACTTTTAAAATCTTTGAACTAAAATTTTTTTGATTCACTAAAATTTTTTTAATTCATACTTTTGAGCATCGATTTGAATTGTTAAGATAATTTTACCTTTTTGGTTCTTCAATGTTTAGCTTGAGTATTGAGTTAGTAATTTATTAGTCTTTATGCAATTCTCAAATTTAATTTTTTTTAAAATTTTATTTATAATTTTTGATCAAGCTAGTTTATGGTTGTCTTGAGAAGGTAATTTTTGCATCAAGTATTTGTGCCTAGTACATTGATTTAAACCATGTTAGATTATGAGCTTATTATGTTGATTATGTGGTTTGTTTGGTTGATGGATGATTTGAATCACTTGAGAAGAAAAAAAAATAAAAAAGGTTGAAATTGTTGTGTTCTGATAAATAAAAAGTTGATACTCTGCTGTTTTTGGATATTGAAGTACGTGGAGGTCTGCTCTTAAGGCAAGAGTCGATCACTGCTCGAAAAGGTACTGGAAGCATGAGTATGGTTAAAGACCACTTTGAAGTTGTGTCGAGTAAGTAGCTTGGGTATAGCGGAGCCCTTGTTATATACTCGCTAAACGGCGGAACATAAGAAAAAGACAAAATAAAAAAAATCAAGTAAAATAAAAAAAAAAGTAAATTATCAATTGATTTCTTATTTTCCATGGGTTTGTTATAAGACCGGTTGTGCTTTTTGAGTTCTTATCTACTTGGTTTGTTTTCTTTATTTCATGCAAAGGTTTCATGTTTTTCTCAAGTTTTAAGAGGTGATTATTGCTAGCTTGTAACGAAATTGTTTTTGTGGACTTCTTTTGTTTTGAGTTGTTATTGACTAGTAGGTTGCATGGTTAATTTCTTTTGTTCAGCTTCCAAGACCCTTGGATGTGAAATTATCTTATTTTGTTTAGCTCAAAAATATGTTTCTATCTTTGTTAGATTTATTTTATTTTGAGTTTTTCCGGAGGATGAGCAAACACTAAGTGGGAATTTGATAAGCTTATATTTATTATATTATTTCTCTCATATTTATAACTTTTTAATCTGTTTTGAACCTTAAAGATAAATTTGAATATGTTTTATAGCTTACAACATATCTGGACTCAATTGATTAAGAGTGGATTTAATTTGCCATTTTATAAGTTTTAATTTGTTTGTGTTCTTTCAGGATTCTGACAGATTGGCGATGTTCCAGTAGAAAAACATATCTTGAGCTAAAGAGATCAGAATTGAGTGATTCTTAATTCATTGGAACATCCAGAGCTACAAATCATATGTAGATCATAAGACCCAGTTTGCACGTTAAAGTGGTCAAATTTAGCTTCAAAGTTGCGATTTTGCGAGTCATCACTGGTTCGAAAGCAGTTGCGGTATTTTGGGCATATCTTTGGCTGTAGAAGTCTGTTTTATGTGATTCAGGTGTCATGCCTCTCTCTTTCTCTCGCGGCTGGACTCCTCCCCCTTCTCCCTCTCTCTTTCTCTTTTTCTCAATTTTATTTTTTTTCTATTATTATTGTTCTTTATGTTTCTTCTAATCATGAGTGAGTAATTTTCTGGTTCAGTTCCAGGGGATGATTTCTATCGCCAATGCCGATTGTGAGGATTTATTTTTCTTGTTAAAACTTTCTTTAAATTCAAGTATTTACCTATACATTGTTCAGATTTATTACAATTAATTTTCCTGTTCTTGCTTGTTGAATTGGTTATGCAATTACAAATTTGCTTGTTTTTCTTTTAACCGCTTAGGTGAAGAATTTGATTTAAAAGTAAGTGAATTGACTAGAGATTACTTTTATTTCTGGTTAGTTCATATGGAGAAGTAAGATATGTTAAATAATTCAAACTTTTGGATTGTTACCTGGAATAAACTTTTTGAATCATTGTTCTTAACGCTAATTTTGGGTTTATTAGAAATTACTTTTCAATATCTGGTTACTCAAAATTAAGAAATTAATTTTAAGCTTTTTTTGGTTAATTTTGTTGTGTTTCGGGAGCTAAACAAGAGCAGCGGAATTTAACCAAAACCTTCTAGGATCTAAGTGAAACGAGGTAAACCGGGTGTTCAAAAATTTTCATACCTAATTTTCGGTTGAGATCTCTCACCCAACTATAGAGTCAAATTACAAAACCTTAATAGTTGACGTGTTCAAGCTCTCTATGGTATCCATACGAGCCTCTCGGGATCACCATGCTTCCACTGCGTCCCGGCAGATGCGTTTCTCTTGCTTTCACAGTGCTAGCTTGCATCCTCCAAGGAATTGCAAGAGAAGAGTGCAGTTGTCCTTTTGGGAGGCTAGGGCAAGAAGCTTGAATTTTTCACTAAAAGTTGTATTTATAGTGAGACTCAACTTCCAGACCTGATGGGTTTCAAAGCCTTAATCCAATTAGGCGTCAATTTCGGACTTAATAATGGCTCAACTTTTGGGCTCATTATTAATTCATAATTATTTGTGAAACCATAACCCAAATAATTAGCCCATGCACTCTAATGATCCAAATGGCTCTATGTGTGCGACCCAATAGGCTCTTACCACGTTGGCATTGATCACAAATCACATTTATGATCATAAGCAATGAGCGGTGTCTAGTAACACATTATTGTTACCCAAGTGACAAGATTGTCGGTGATTCGACTAAACCTTTATGATCATTACCGATATATGTCATTTTCCCTTTGTCCAAGATATCAAGACTAAGCACGAGACATGGAATGTGTCACCCCCGTATACCCCAATATTTGGTTTCTTGATTACCGAGTATACCAACTTAAACTGATGACATTGATATCGTATATCAACTCATCCGAGCATGACCATGCATTTTTCTAAGTCTTACTCTATCAAGGGGCCCGAAGATATCACTCCCATTACATAGGAGGGACAAATCTCATCTTGATCATACAAATCCCTCCACATGATATGTGACATACCCAATGACCTCCTTCAAGTTCACTCAGTTATAAGCAACAAAGGAAAGTATCAAAGTATGTGACTCACATGTAGGGAACCTTGATGACATTAGGTTAAAGGACTACATATACCATGATCACTATAAGAATCACTTATGACACTCATATAACGATCCATGTAGTGTTCTTATGGTGGGTCGGTCCAGTACACAAGTTCTCCAACTTGTACCTATATGTAGACTACATATCTTATGTTAATCTCCACATATGCTAGTCATTATGTATTATTGCAACCCACTCCACAATAATGCTAGACCAGAGACGTTTGAAAATATCATTATTCTAGGGTTACAATTATGTTTATTACGTTACGCAGAAATAAAACAACAAACATAATTACTGGATTAATGTCTTAATAAAATATCATGAATCAATGTGCAAAAAATACAGTCATCTCATGATTGACTTTTGGGTACAACACTAACAAATTTTACTATTAAATTCTTTGGGTTTTTTTTAGCTTTAAAGAAAGTCCTGTTTATTTTCTTAGATTGAAAAAGTACTTTTCTTCGATGATCAACTGCATGATTGAAATGGATAATCAATCCTGAACTGAGTGTTTTTAATATCAGTTACTTTTATTTTAATTCTACAGTCAACTTATTTAAGCTTTTAATTCAAGAAAACTCCTCAATCTTTTATTTTAGTTTACCAACAGGAATCTTTCGGTAAAAAAGTTTTATTGGGATTTGACCTGGTTTTCACTACTAAAACTAAAAATTTATTTATTCTGAGTTGTTAGTGAGACCATAATTATTTTTTACAGTTCGACGACGAACCATCTAGAAAACATATACTAATGGCCCTCTAACTTTATTCTTCATAACAGGTTATCAGGTAGTACAAAAAGTTATCAGGTATTGCTTGTAAACTTCTTCTAAGCTCAAGTTCAAGATGAATGTCTTGAAGCTACAAGGTTATTTGCGAAGGGTTTATCTTAATTATGCACTTGTGAAATAAGGCCATGATAGCACCAAGTCCTACAAGATTATAAAGGATCATGGGTTGATTTTGCCTTCTCTTAATTTGGGCGACTATGATGTGTAGCCATTGTATATGTCCAATATGATTTAAAATCACACTCCATTCACAAGTGTACAGGATGTTTTGTAGTAATGAAGATACAAAGATTGTTAATTAAGTCAAATAATTACCACTACTTTTGCGGTTCACCTTAGCAACAACTAATAAATAGACAACTCTACTTAACTAAATTTAATTATTTCAAATAGAGAACCTAGGGTACTAAGAACAAACAAGCAGTTGACAATTAAACATGACAAACAACACTCACAAACTAAGAGGTTTTCTTGACACTAAAGAAAACACACTTCCTATGGTGTTTATTACTTGACTAGATTAAGTTGGTGAATTACTCCTAAGGTTTAGGTTTTCCTACATGTTGATGATGAGTTCAACTTGATTTCTTGCTCCCCAAACTAAGAAATACTCCCCCATGGAGACGTGAATGCAAGATGCCAGCGGCTAGCAAAAACTCTCATCACTCATACTAACCTATCAAGTGACAACACCTATTTCCTATAACCTTAGTATTTGAGACAAGTCTCCCAACTATATCTATAATTACTATCCTCTTTGCTTAGGTATAGTTTCTTTTTCACTCTCCCTAAGCATAAAGTGGAATCTAGAGTATCAATTAATTGTGATCATCAACTAATCAAGCAACAATCAAGCATAAGGTAAGGAATAAATAAGTATTAAGAGAAAGATCTAAAGAACCATTCATAAATTCAACCAAACAAAACCATTGTCAAGCAACCACAACCTTAGAAAATGTACAACAAACTACTCTATGCCTAGACTAAGAACAAGCATCAAACTTGAATCCAACATGCTCATACCAAATAACGAAGAAAAAGAAAGGTAGGAAAGAAACAAAAAACCCCTGTAGAAATAATAACTTGATCTTCAAGGAAATTCCTAGCTCATCATCCAAACTCTAATAAATCCAAGATGAAAAACTCAATAACATTCAAGAACTAGTCGAGGACTAGCTCTCTCGAATGAGACACAGAGAATATGATGAAAACTTAGGCTGGAATAAGATTCAAAAACTAATCTTAAGCTTTATCCTCTTCCATGTATCATGTAGCTTTAATAGCAAGCTTGGTATATGAGAAATGGAGGCCACAAAGTGTAGAAACCGTTTCCAAGACTGAATTGGTGCCCTTTCTTCTGGATACAAAGTGCGGTTACACTTCCCATAGTGCGTCACATTTCCCATAGTGCAATCACACTTTTTGTGGGACCAGAGTGAAGTGCGATTGTACTCTAACCCCTTGGGTTTCTTTCTTCAAGGTGCGACCGCACTTATAAAGTGCGGTCATGCTTTTCTCCCTTTTTAGCTCTACAACTTTGCTCCAATGTGCAATTATGCCCCAAATTTACATCCTTGTCCACTCAAGCCCTCTAGAAATGAAATGCAACCTGCAAACACAAAATGCACCAAATACTAGCACATTTAATAGCAAATTTAGCACAAAAATGATGAAAAACATATAGGAACGTATGTGACTATCAGGGCCGAAGCTAGGAAATTTGATTAGTGGGGGCAGGCTATACTTTATATTTATATATAAAGAGATAGGGAGAGAGATTATTTTCCTTTAAAAGAATTAATAGAATTAATAATATAGAAATTACTCAAAGTTTAAAGTATAATTTAAATAAAAAGAAATCCTCTAATTTTCTATTGAACAATGGTTATAACTTAAAAGCTTGATAAATAAATATAGACCTCACTATAGAGCTATAATAAATCTTATTAAGCATTTCATAACTACCTTTGCTAGTGAAGAATAAAATGAAATTAGCAATATTTTGGTATGGACTAAGTAAAATTTAGAGAACTCTATTCAACAAAATAAAAAATAAGTAAAAATTAAATTAGACTTTCAAACTTATCCTATGAAAGTTAAAATTTTGGTGTAGAAAGATAAGTTTTGATAAGATGAGAAGAATAATACTGTAGTGGCTAAGATGATAGAGATTTGGAAGATTTGGAAGAGAAAGAGCTACTAGGTGCAATAAAAAAATTACGAGTGATAGGAGATGGATAATTTGTTAAAAAATTTGATTGTATGTTAAGAGAGAAATAAAGTGTGATTGAAGGAAAAATGAGAAGGTGCACTGTTGGAGCAAAATTTAAGGAATAGGTAATCAAAATTATTCTATAATGGTGAGGTCAAAATTCAAAGTAATTAACAATTAATATAAATTCATTGGAATAATTTTTAGTGACTAGGAGCAATATGTAAAAATCAGTGGGGTCATTAATGAAATATTTACAGAAATTCATAGACTAAGTATGTATTTTTCTCATAGCAAATGGGGTTAATTGCCCCCACTCAGCAAGCTACGGCTCTGCTCCTGGTGACTATCACCCCCTCACATTTAGATATTTGCTAGTCCCTGGCAAATACAATCTACAAAAATAGAGAAAAGAAATAGAAAACGCAAGCGAGCAATTCAAGTCACATCACACTATAAAAACGTAACACTTGGAAATAGTTAATGAAAGGAGAAAAAGTTAAGTCTTTGTTACCAAAGAAGGAGGTCACTCTCTAAGTGTTTGCACTCTTCTTTAATTTGAGGTTATATAGCAATTGCTTATTTTGTCTTTCTCAATCCATAAACTTGCAAAAGGATTTAACTTCCTTTGCTAAATTCCCTTAAGGGTTACATGTAAATGCAAGTTGAATGGTCGTGATCAAGGTTGTATTGGGGCTGGTCTAGATCATATCAGGTATCGACAGGAGGCTAGTTTTAATGGAAAAGTTAAGAGAACTAGTAGTGCAATCATAAACAAGGGCACCTAGAAAAGCTTCCAAACTCTAAAGTCTTCAAAATTTACACACTAGATTCTTAAACAACAATCAACACTTACCATGGATACCTAACAACAAGCATGAGCCTAAGAATTGCAATGGTCGACTTTTGAACTTCATTAGAAAAAATCACACACACATTTTGTTTTAATGTTTTTTTAAGCGAGGGCTTTTTCTTAGAATCTTGATTTTGCCTTTTTCAACAAGAAAGATCTAAACACAACATGTCCAAAAATCAACAATTAATCACTCAAAACTTAATTCAACATTTGAAGCTCAACCTCAATCAAGGCATTCACTATAAAAATCAAGTATAAGACAAGCCATAATATTCCACATTACACTCCCACACTTATTCCTTATTTTAATCAAAATCAAATTTACTTAAACTCTCTAATGCCCAAAATTCATATGCATTATTAGTCATGGGGACAAGAAGGGATCAAAATAAAGCGAAAAAGGTTAAGCATGTGGGTTTAAATAAAAAATTAAGCCATATAGTCCAAGGGGCTCACAAGGGGATAATAGGACAAAGTTGGCCATTTGGGAAGTTGTTAGCCTTAAAGTGTTATCTTCATTAATACTTTTACATACAAGAAGCGGGTTTGCATGAGTCCTTAAGGAAACCACCAACCAAGCAAGGTCTAGCTCAAAAGACAAAGCAAGCACTCTTAACAAAAAAATTCCCACATCCTAATAATCACTAAAAAGCTTAAAGTGCTCATCGGGTTAATTTTTCTACCTAAGGTAACAAGTAACCCACTTTAACTACTTTAAAAAACTAACAATCACTTCAAGTTGACAAAGTATAGATTCATTCATAGTATTTTTATGAGTTGGGTTCCTAAGTGCAAACAAACAACCTAGATGCATACTATATGTTCCTAAATGCAAACTATTCATGCATGCTTGGTGTAGACCCTCAAATCTTGGAGCTGCAACGTGGTTAAGAATAGGTCTAGTGTCCTTGGCATCTACAAGGACAATTATGGCCTCAATGTTCACCCGCTCTTAAATCAGAGTTAACTATGCTTCATGATGCACTCATAACAACCAATAATTGTCTATTATGCTATGTCACTATTCTCACAAACTGCTGGTAGACCTAGCTACATTGCAAGGATACTTAGATCTTAGCCCAACTTTAGTCCAACAAGTGATTAGTCTTCTAAAGAAGTTTGATAATTGTTTAGTGGTTGTTGTGACTCGACAACATATTTCTCCAGCTCATGCTTATGTGTCCTTTATATTCCTTTAAATTTGTTTAATGTTTGATCTGAGTACAAAAAGAAAAAAAGAAAAAAAGATTATAAAAATTAGCTAATTATTTTAAAAAAATATTATTTAGGTGATTATTAGGTATATAACACACTAGCTTTCAAATAATAATATTTTTTTTCAATCATTGTAAAAATAAAATAAAATAAAAGTTTTAAAAATAATTTTAGATTATAAAATGGACAAAATGAGTCACTTCATTAGTTGATTTAGAAGGAAAGATTGACATCTCTGAAACCCAATGTGGAGCGGCAGGGAAAACCCCCAACCAGGGTTTAAGAAACTACCCTCCGTTTCTTTAAAAACCCTTAACTCTTAGTGTATAAAACTCTTAAGTAGCAAAACAAAAAAAGGCCGACCTTGTTTTAAGATTTACAAAATTATAAGGGACAAGGACACCTATGTATGGGAATTGAGCGTGTTTTATAGGTAGACATATAGATTGAGTTTGTAGTCATGACTACTAATAAGTGAGAATTGAATAAAGTCCTTAAGTCAATGCTTATAATAGTGAGTTAAAGAGCACACAATCAATCTACTTCCAAGCGTTACAAGTGTACAAATGTAGGATGACATCTTCCCTCGGAAAATATCTTTAAATGGAATATTGATGGAAGATGAATGCATCCTTGAATTTAGCTTGTGCATACTGTCTCATTTGAGATCATTATGGCCAGTTTGTCATTGGTTTCTACAAGAAATTGGATCATGTTAGTTGCTTGTATGCTGAACTTTGAGGCCTATATGAAGGGCCTAAAATGGCTAATTTGATGGGAGGCATAGTGTTAGAGATCGAATTAGATTACAACCAACTCTTTGAGTTGATTCTCTTTAACATTTCTAATTCATGTGCATGACGATTTTCTATATGATGTCACGGCTAACAAAAAACAATTTCGTTAAGCCAAAACAAACTTGGTGCAAAATTTAGACCCTCAAATTGATCAGCTAATAGAAATGGGCACCAATTATGAGCATCCACTAAGTAGATTGCAATAAGTTGTGCCATAACATTCATCATCAAACGGAGCAATTTTATATGGCCATTAGGTGCCACACATCACTTGAACTTTGCCTACCTCAAGCTCGAAAAGTGAAGACTCTGAGCTCACTTCCCCCAATTTTGATCAGCTCAAAGATGTATATATCTCCAACCTTTAACTTAGCATCTCTAGAAAAACTGGTCCATCCCTCCTTCACATTGAACCTTCCCTACAACCTCTAGTTTAGCACCACCGGCCATTTTCGCCTGTGGCCATCAATTATTGTGGCTATGTTTCTTGAAATCCCACTTAAGTGCACATCCGAAAATGTATGTGGCACATACTACAAAAGGATAAAAATCCCATCGCATTCCCGCCCATGAATTAACTTGAAACCAAAATTGTAAGCTAGCTTGTTAAATAAAAGTCTCAAATTAATTATTGGCTAGCTGGCGTGTTCCAGCCATTTTGGTTTTGACGTTTTTGTGTTCTCTTTGCACCAATCTAGAAAACCTAATATTTCAAAACAAGTACCCATAACATGTTCAGATTTGCCACAATGATCATATAGAAGACTACTTGCTCTATCTTTTTTTTTCTAGCTTTTAGTAATTAACAACAAAGACAGCTACTTCTGTCATCAAAGACTATCTTTTTACAACTGTATTCTGCTGCTTTTCTTGCTTCACCACGAGTGCATATGCTTTGTTTGTTTTCAACAAAGGTTCCATGTTAAAGATCTATGATCTAATCACACTGAAACTTTCATTTAATCCCATTAGAAAATTGTGAAGTTTTTCACTTTCTCTTTTGGCTAGAATGGCTTTGGCTGCTCTACAAGTATGACTTGGTACTTCACTATAGGTAGCTAGATCGTCCTAAATACCCTTCAATTTTGCATACTATGCTATAACAGTCTGATCAAATTCCTGCATTAAAGCTCATTCTTATTTTAGTTCATGAGTCTGTGGTACATTACCTTGTGAAAATCTCTCCTGTAGGTCATTCCACATATTTTTGGCCAAGTCCACAAATGCCACTCTATTGTGTAGCCTTAGCTTAGTGCATTGAAAATCCACGATATCACCATCAAGTTGCATTTTTCTTACACCTCTGCCTTTCTTGGATCATTTTCGAGTTTCACAAGAGATCCATAAGCAAACCCTAGTTTGTTATGATGCCATATGTGATAGTTTTCTTCATTCAATGTATTGTTGACGAGGAGTATGCTAGGTTTCTTAGAAGGACTGAGATAGAAGGGAGAGGAAGGATCGATCATGGGTAGTGGAGAGGATGATCTTGTCATGGTTTCTTTTTTCTTTGTTAGATTCTCTGACATACTTGATTAAAGAGGTGGATCATTCTAGTTCGATACCATGTAAAGATTTATGTTTCTAAATTTTGTACTTCATGCATTCAATTGCATGCTTAAAGTCCGTATTTCTGTAGAAGTTACAAGCAAGCAGTAGAGTTACAAGTAAATGAAACTTCTTGTTGTACAAGAAAACTACTTAAACAAAAAAGTATATGTTAAGTTAACTTATCACACAAGCAATGTGCTTAACTTGGTCTCTTAACATAAAAAGATGATTAAAAATTGTAGACAATATCATAGGAGACATGAGGAATCTGCAACATGATGCTTTGTGTGAGATCAAAGTTAGGCTTATTTGCTTCTTAGCTCTAAATTGAAGATGGTATTGCTACATGACTGAAACTTTACAAAATCGTTAAAAATAATGTTTCTATTAGTTATAATTCTATTGTGGACTACCTATCCTAGCGCCACCAAATTTTAAGGAGCACAAAAGACATATGCATGCAATGGATGTAATGAGAGATCAAGATGTATGGCAATAGAAGAGGCCCATCTAATTGCCTACATAGGCAAAACTCTATCACTTAGGCACATTAGATTCTCCATGTATGAGAAGGACTTTATGGCGATCATGTTTGCTATAGAAGAGTTGCTATTAGAAAAATAAAGAATGGTGGTAATGAAGAAAGATTTTGAGGCGTGAAATGATTTCAACTTTTCTAGGGACAAATATCCCCCACAATAAGATATAATGAATATGTCTCCAGCATACAATGAAGCTCTACGAAAAGTCTTTCTTAAATTTATGAAATGACTCATTTATATAGAAAATTGAAAATACAACTTAAACACAACTCTTCCTATAACAGACATAACTATTCATAAATATCTGTCTCTTAGAGCATACACAATTATTTATGAAGAACGTGCCCACTGTAACAGGCATAATTGTTAGATGAGTTCGGTTTCTAAGTGCAAACAAACAGCCTAGATGCATACTATATGTTCCTAAATGCAAACCACTCATGCATGCCTGGTGTAAACCCTCAAGTCTCAAACCTGCAGTGTGGGTAAGCGAAGGTCCAATGTCCCTGGCATCTATATGTTCAAGGCGTTGGCCTCCAAGAATAGAAGCATGCATGCCAAGCCCAATAAGCACCAAAGGCACACAGAAGGCAAGTCTAGATAAGATTCATAAGAACCGGCCTAGCTAACATAACAGCAAACAGAACTTTAGTGCAGGTACGCAAATGCCAACTCTGTTGGCTAGGTCTCGGGTATTCCTAGTCAAACAGTTGAGTTTGTGTTCCGCTAAACACGGTAAAGTCTAATTTCTGTCATTTGGACTTGATATCTTCCGGGTTTTAAGTCAGACAGATTTTCCCAAACTTCTGCTTTTTTATGCACTTGGATGGTACTAATGTTGGAGAAAAAAATTGTACGAACAAACTAAAAAAATGGGGAAATTGAACAGGGGCCAAACTTCTTCACCGTGCTTCATCTGAAAGAGTTGCTGAACTCATTTACGTCGAATGTTAACTGGAAATCACAAGTTGATCGGTAGACCAGACAACTTGGGATTTCGGCGTCGATGGTTGGCGAGCTACACCGAAGTTCAAGGAGACATTGCAAGTACGAGAAGTGGCCCAGCGAGTCAGAGCATAATTCCATAATATTTCTGGAGTATGAGCAGGGGCGAAGCTACGTGTTGCTGGGGGGGGGGGGGGGGGGGGGGGGGGGGAATTTTGGAAAAACGTAAATATGGGTTATTAATTTGATGATTTTGTTAAAAGTTAAGGATTGTGTGTGCATTTTGTCCCCCCAAATATTGTGGTAAAATATAAAGATGGGGGGGGCAATAAGGTAGGCTATGAAGAAAGTAGGGACCCAGTGAGTAGTTATTCCCTTTACATTAAGGGATATTCTATAATGGCCAAAATGCACTATTAGTCCTCAAACGTTTTAAACTCGTATGATTTGCTCCTTGATCTTTGAATTAGTATAAATTAGTCCCAATTTACAGCTTTACCTAATTGCGACGTCGTCTCTCTCCTCCGGGCTCCGCCGACTCTCCTCCGGGCTTGCCCCCCGAACCAAAAATCCTGGATCCGCCACTGAGTATGAGCATCTTTCTTCGAACCACAGTGTGGTTTTAACAGGTTTGTGCAAATTGCACCCTTGTCTAAAGTTGGATGCCTGTTTGGTTCTGTAGAAAGAGGAATTCATCTACTCCATTTCCATATTATATGCGATTTTCCAGTAAATTCGACCATGTGCATATTCAGGCTAGCTGGGGTTTATTCGATCATCAGCTTTTAGTATTTAAAGAATGAAGATCTACCAACTGTATTCAGTACCAAATTGCTTCGTTCCAAATCTGGAATAATAACAGTAGAGCTCTGCACTTTTTATAACTTACAATTTGGTCGTTATAATTTTTAAAAATTTTTAGTTTAGTCCACACTTCTTTTGAAAAATTTAAAAGTGGCACCTAAACTTTGATAAAATTCCAATTAGCTCACTAAAGTTTGAAAAGCATCAGTTTAGTCACTAGAGATAATAGGGGAAAATTACCAAAAATCCCTTGAGGTATGCTCAAACCTACAATTTTGTCATCCGATTTTCAAATACCTACACTTGCCCCTCTCAACATTTAACTTCGTTAATGCTCGTTATTAAAGAAAAGAGAAACTGTTTGACTTTGCCCTCCTTGCTTTCCATCTTTTAAACTTCACCTCCTAATTTCTAATGATTTTAATTGCACTCCTCCACTTGAATATCATAACTTAAACCTCCACACCACACCCATCTTCTTATTCCGCTCCTCCTCTCCGCCTTCTCCCTGTCGCCTCTCTCATCTCTGCCTCTTCCTTCCTCTCCGTCTCCTCCCTGCTACCCTTCTCCGGTCCTTCCTCCCTCCTCTCTGTCTCCTCCCTGCTACCCTTCTCCGATCCTTCCTCGCTCCTCTCTGTCTCCTCCTATCCGACGGTCAATGGTCCCCTCCGCCGCTTCGGCCCTTTTTCTTCCTCTTCCGCAAACTCACCTTCATTCTCTGTCTTCGACAACCTCGATTCGGATGCTCTCCTGCAATGGCCATGCTCTCCCCGATGGCTCAATCTGGTTTTGTCTCTGTCTCCTCCCTCCGACCCTTGATCTTTTTTTGTCTCCATCTCCTCCCTCCGACGCTCGATTTGGTTTTTGTCTCTGTCTCTTCTCTCCAATGCTTTCCTCCGACGCTCGATCTAGTTTTGTCTCTATTTCCTCCGTCTAACACTCTTCCCATGCTCTCCTGCCACACCCGATTCATTGACAAACCAAGGTGGGTCCGATTCATTTGGTTAATGAATTCATTTTTTGCTTTGATTTGTGTTTGCTTGGCGTCTTGTTCTCTGAATTTGTGTTTGATTTGTGTTTGGTCCGAATTGTTTGATTAGCCTCCTGTTCTCTGTATTCATTTTCGAACAGTTGTCCTATTATTTGATTCGTTTGATTTGTGTTTTGATTCTAGACTTTGATAATTCGGAGAGTGCGAATAGAATGGTAATGAAAGTGATGATTTTTCTAGTTTTTTTCTTTGGTTTACTGGTCACGAGCGACGATGGCGGCAGTGGGTTTCATAGCGAGGAAGGAGCAGAGGAGGAAGAGGCGGTGGAGAGGGCGAAAGGGGAGGGGATGGAAAGCTCACGAATCACGATCCTCATCGATTTTCTATTCGATGACGATCTTCGCCGTTAATTCTTTTGTTCATAATCGAGTTCTGGGTTTCTGGTTAGATTCAAAAGTTGGGCTGAAAAACTTTTATAAAAGAAGGTTAAGAGGGTAAATTCAAGGATTTTCCTTTCAATTTTTTTTATTAACAGTAGGGATATCAACGAGCTAGGTTTGGGCCGGATATAGCCAATCTCGCTCGTAATTAGGTTCGGGTAGTACCCATCCCGTAGGTAGGCGGAAGCGAGTATCACCCACAAACCCATTTGAAGACATATATTTGATTCTTTTAGACTTCCTTTTGATACATTTTAATATATTTTTAAAATAAAGTGTATATTCATGATTAATTAATACTTAAAAAATCATTAACTAAAGTAATATATGATAATTTATGTTAAATTATAATTTTATTTTGAAATAAAATTATATTTTGAATATAAATATACAAATTTAAGATGGGTGCAGGTAGGATAAGTTAAACCCATACCCTCCCCGTAACTTTGTAAGTAGGGTCAGATTCGGGTTTGGGTATTCAACTTCATGGAGGGTAGGGTCAGGTAGGGTAGTTTTTTACATCCCTAGTTAATGGTGGTTAACAAAGTTAACTTGTGAAGGCATCTTCAACAGCTTCCCCAAAATTTCTATAAGATGGGGAAGTAAAAAGTAAAATCTCTATAATTTTTTTGCTCCAACTCTAATAGCTTCCCTATTTTGTAGATTTTTGTATTTATTATATAACAATTAAATATTTTGAATTTAAAGTAAATTCAAATTAATGACTAGTTTAATTATTGCATAATTAAATATTGTTAAAAATGTAAAAAATTATTCCTTCCGTTTTACAATGAATGACTCTTTTACTTTTTTGACTAAAATTTGACTTAAATATATTGATATTAATTTATATTATAAAAAATTTTAAAAATTATATTTATAAAATAGAGTCTTTAAGGAACCATTTTCATAAAAAATTTATATTTCTATAAAAAAATTTGGAAGAAAAAAAATATGAATTAATTGTTGTATAATTAAATATTGTGCAAAACGTAAAAATTTACTACCTCCACTTCACAAAGAATGACTATTTTAACTTTTTTAACTAAAGTTTAACTTAAATACATTCATATTAATTTGTACTATAATTTTTTTAAAATATTATATTTATAAAATAGAGTTTTTAAGGTATCATTTTTATATAAAAATTTTATATTTCTATAAGAAATTTTGAAAGAAATAAAATTATGAATTGATTGTTATGAATAATAAATGGGACAACTTTTACAAGACAAACGAAGTATTATTTTTCATTCCCCAAAAATTTTTGGAGTTTCTGCAGAAATGGAGAATGAGATTTTCTCTTTCATCTCATTCCCTATTTTAGAGAATAGAATGTGGAAGCTGTTGGAGTGAAAATTAGTTTTATATTCCCTAAAATGAAGAAAAACTACGAAATAGGAAAGCTGTTGGAGATGCTTTGAAGGAGATAAGTGTAAGTTTCTAAAAAATAGGGATAAAACTGTAGGTTGGTAAACTTTAAAAAAACTTTTAGCAAATTTTTCCAACTAATTGTGTTAAGTGTCCCATCAGCAATTTTCTTTAAAAACAAAAGTTTTTGGATTGAATTTTAGCAAAACGTGAAACTTTTACTATGACTAATTAAGTTTTAGGACTTGTTGGAAAATCCATGAATCTTAGGACTGATATGTGAAAATGCAAAGTGTACTTTCCCCTTGTTCGACAACACTTTTGATGTCTTCTCAAACGTCGACGTATTAGCACCTGAGACGTTGTAATTGATAATTTTTGTGTAGGAAAAGTCTATTTTTAATTAGTCCTAACATTTTACATATTTTATATTTGAGTTCCGAGAATTTCTATTTGTTTAAATAAATTCTAAAACTTTACAACTAGATAAATAATTAGTCTTAAAATTTTTCGCTTTTCAAATGAGTTCTTAACTTTACAATCCCCCCCCCCCCAAAGTGAGTTTTGTAGATCAACATTTTTTGAAGGCCGAATGCAAAAAAAAAAAAAAAAAGGCATTGTCTCGAGATAATACAGAAAGCAGCTCACTTACATATATATCTGAGAATTATAATACGTTCCATATATTAATACGGAAGTAAGAAAAATACAAACTAACAAGGCCAACGGAGGTGCCCTTTTATTTAGACTAGAGTATGCTAGATCTGCATATACTGTTCTACAAAAGTGAATTATTCTACTATGAATTTGACGTATGAAGCCAAATTCTATGACCTTTATTTATAAAATGTAATTCCACTTCCATAAAATAGATTGCTGATATAGCAATATATTTATTTAGACATGGTGGGGCTAAATCAGGTAATGCCATACATAGTAGTAGCATATCATATAAAATTCTTGGGCAAACTTCACGTTATTCCTAAACTATATCTCATGTTGGTGGGGTTTACCCTAAAATCCTGTAATCAACCTTGTGGCTTAGGCTTCATGAATGGCTTGGCCTTCCTATGTGTTTTGGGAACTGGCTCCATGGATGGTTTGAGTTCTGAATTTTGTTCTGGTTTGAGTTTGCTCTGCACAGCGGATGGACAATAGGGTTGCTGGCATGGCCAGTCAGGTGCAGGAAAGTCAGCGTAAGTAAGCGGACGAGGCGGGCTTGCACGGCGGTTACCATATCCTCCATAAGGAAGCTGAGCAAGCAGTGGACTTGAATGGAATATTGTCACACCAAAGAGCAAGACCAACATTAGAGACAAGCTTTTAAGAGGATACATCTTTGAGATGGTGTTGTACTTCACGGCTCCTAACTAATTACTGGGTTCCTTTTATATAGAGTTGTTGCAAGAATGTTCAGTTGTTTGGTTGCCTGTTACACAAGGCACTTGGCTTGTTCACTCTCTCACGTCTGAAGTTTCCTTTGCCCAATAGACCCCGGCAATTAATTGTAGTCAAGGTCTTTCTTTTGTATTGCTAGCATCAAATTGATTGAGTACCTTACATTTTTTTTTATTTGTTTGTTTTTTTTTTCTTTTGTAGCCCCTAAACCAAAGTCTGATTTTTCTTACATCCTGAGGCTAGGAGAAAGAAAAATCATATTGTTTTGAATGAGTTCAGAAACTTTATAACTATATAAATAATTGGTATTAAGTCTTTCTGGTATTAGCTAAATAGGAGAAAAAGGAAAATCATTGCAACTATTTGGTATCAATTTTTTTAAAACTTTGTGGGTTAATCATATATATTATTCCATTTGTCCCAAGTTCTTTTGCACCATTCACTTTTAGCAATTAATTTATGATTTTTTATTTTTAACTTTTTAGCATGTAAATGAAAAATATTTATATATGAATGATAAATCAAGACCTATAGTTTTTAAATATATATTTTTAAAATCTTTTCTAATAAACAATAATATAAATAAATTGAAGTTAAGTTAGTCGAAAAAGTTAAATGAAGTAAGGAAAGTAAAATTGAGGGAGTATCTTATAGAAAATTTAGACTATGTAATTTTTTAATAGTTAATAAATCATTTCAACCATGAATTTTTTTAAAATTCTGGCCATAGCTAATTTGCTGAATTTTAACTGGACTTTAAACCGGCTCTACTTGGACTTGGTCCGCCCCTTTAACATACTCCACTCGCAATCAGTATTTGCACAAAATTTAAAAAAAGAAAGAAAAGAAAAGATTTTCGGATGGGTGAATTAATTAAAATTTTATATTTTTTTCTAAATTTTTGTACATTTATTTTATTAAATGATTTAAGAAAATTAGAAACTGTGCAATAGATTAAGAACTTATTGACTACAAAAAAAAATGCTACAGGAAAATTATTGAAACTTAAAAATATGTATATCTAAAATTAAAATGAAAGGTGGCTGATATAATATGTCGGACTTTATGATGCGTATAGGCTTAATGATACAAAAGTATCCCTAATTTTCTTAACTCACACGAGTTAGGCCCAACTCAATACTTAGTAAATTCAGGTCCACGAACTTTTCAAATCTGTTATTTATTTCACTTTTTCATATAGGCACTTTAAAAAAGTTGAAGGGCTCAAATGTAAAGATTTGTGTTTATGAAGTTTTCTACTTCATGTACTCAATTGCACGTTCAAAGGCGGTATTTGTACGGAAGTTACAAAGAAGCAAATAGAGTTTCAATTAAATAAAACTTCTAGTTGTACAAGACATATAACTACGTAAGCAAAAACGTCTACTCAAGTTAACTTATCACACAAGCAACGTACAGAACTTGGTCTCTTAACACACATGCTCAAGCTAGAGCTTAGGGATTGAGAATGCCCAGCTTTCTAGGCAAGAACTGAAACTACTTCTTACTTAAAGTTTTGGTGAGTAAGACGGTTGGCTAAAAATGTCTAACAATATGACATGTCCGAATCCCTCCACATAGAAATTTGTCTCGTATAAAGTGCAATCGATCTCAATATTGCCTTGTTCACTTATGGAACACTAGGGGTGTGCACAATTTGACTGAAACTGAAATACACTAAAGAATCGAATTGATTCAGTTTTTCGGTTCAGTTTCAGTTAAAACCAAATTGTTAAAAATTGTTTTTGGTTCAGTTTCAGTTAAAGGGATCGGTTAATTCAGTAACCAAATTAAAAGTTTTTTTTTTTTTTTTTTTTTTTTTTTTTTTTTTTTTTTTGCGTTTTGGGCTTGTAACTGCTACGGTGCTACTGCTACACATAGTTCTCTTTGTTCCTCATTGTTCAGTTGTTCAGCCAGAAAATATGGCCCAAGTGAGAAGTAACCAAGTCCAAGTTGGACTGTCCAACAACTCTAACTCAACTCGGCAACTCCTACTCTTCTAGTATGATCTCAGTCTCTGTAAATGTAAGAAACAAAATAGGGCCACCGAATCCCGAACAGGCGAACGAACATGACTCATCGCTCTCATTGTCTCTGAGTTCTTGCCTAGTTGCCCTAACATGAATCAACAATCGAGCTCCTCTCCTCGCCTAGTCCGTGTTGTCACCGTGTCGTGCTCGCTCTGTTCACCGATCCCACTACCGATTCACTGAACGAAGACGCAACAGCCTACCGTTGAACTCCACAGCCCAAAGCTCGACCACCAAGACTTTCTTCCTCGTTCAGCCCATCATTCTTGATTCTGAGTCAGTAAGAAGCCAGCAAGTCTAAAGAGAAAGCTTTTTCGCAACTCAAGAGCTGAGTGTCGACCTGGTATGTAAATTTGTAATGTGTGGTTGCAATTAAATTGATTTTTTTTTGTGTTTTTTTGTTTTCATTGCTCCGTGTTGATCTGTGGTGTGTTACTGTTTGGCATTCCAGATTTACTGTCTATTTAGAATTTTTCAAACTTGTATGGATGACTACTTTATATTTTGTTGAACTATTATGTTGAATTTCTTAGCTAGCACATTGTTTCATGGAAATAATAAGGGTTATTGAATTTCGGTTATTTCAGTCCAAAATCGAACCGAATAATAAAAATTCGGTTCGATTCTGATCGGTTTCATTCTTGATTCAGTTAAACCGAAAATTGACTAATTCGGTTCGGTTCAAACTGAAATAACCGAATGCTCAGGCCTATGAAACACAGGATTCATTGCAAAGCGTAGGGTGGCTCAGTTGTCATAAAATAATAGTACAGTGTTTGGTTGAGAAACTGTGAGACCAACAAGAAGTGTACACAGCCACACCAATTCATTAGTGACAGTTCTCATTGCTCAGTACTTAGCCACACCATATTGCGTGCGATTTTCAAGTAAAATTCAACCATGTGCATATTTAGGCTAGTTATTCGATCATCAGCTTTTAGTATCTAAACAATGGAGATCTACCAACTCTATTCAGCACCATATTGCTTCATTGCAAATTTGGGATAATAACAGTAGAGCTCTGTATTTTTATAACTTATAATTTGGTCCTCATAATTTTTGAAAACTTTTAGTTTAGTCCACACATTTTTTGAAAATTTTAAAAGCGATGCCTAAACTTTGATAAAATTCCAATTAACTCACTAAAGTTTGAAAAGCACCAATTTAGTCATTGGAGATAATAAGGGAAAATTACCAAAAACCCCCTAAGGTATGCTAGAACCTATAATTTTATCCTCCCATTTTCAAATACTTATACTTGCCCTTTGAAACTTCACCTCTATTTTCTGATGATTTTAATTGCACTCCTCCACTTGAATATTATACCCTATACCTCCAGACTAATCTTCTTTTTCCCCTCCTCTCCGCCTCCTCCCTGCCTCCTCCCTCATCTCCGCCTCCCCCCTTCTCTCTGTCTCCTCCCCGCCACCCTTCTGCGGTCCCTCCTCCCTCTCCGTCTCCTCCCCTCCGATGGTCGACGGTCCCCTCTGGCTCTCTTGCCCATTTTCTTCCTCTCTCGCGGATTCGCCTCTGTTCTCTGTCCCCGATGACCCCGATTCGGACGCTCTCCTGCGGTCACCCCGCTCTCCCAGACAGGTCGATCTAGTTTTGTCTCCATGTTCTCCCTCTGTTCTCCCTCCGACGCTCGATCTGGTTTTGTCTCCGTCTCCTCCCACCGACGCTCTCCTCCAATGCTCGATCTGGTTTTGTCTCCGTTTCCTCGCTTCAATGCTCTCCTCCGGTGCTCTCCCCATGCTCTCCTCCAAATCTCGATTCGTTAACAAACCAAGATGGGTCCGATTCGTTTGGTTAATAAATTCATTTTTTGCTTTGATTTGTTTGCTTGGCCTCCTATTCTCCGAATTTGTGTTTGATTTGGGTCGGAATTGTTTGATTAGCCTCCTGTTCTCCGAATTCATTTTCGGGCTGTTCTCCTGTTCTTTGATTCGTTTGATTTGTGTTTTGATTCTAGGCTTTTAAAATTTGGAGAGTGCTGATAGAATGTTAATGTAAGTGATGATTTTTCTGTTATTTTTCTCTCGTTTACCGGTCATGAGTGATGGTGAAGGCAGTGGGTTTCATGGTGAGGACGGAGCAGAGGAGGAAGAGGCGGAGGAGGGGGCGATTGGAGAGAGGATGGAAAGGTCTCCTCGCTGATTCTTTGTTTGATCACTACAATACAGATTCGTTAAGTAGACAGGGATTACAATTAGGTGAGGTGTTCGGTATGAGTTAGGTCATTTGAGTTTGAGTTTGGGTTCATATCAGGTTATTTAGATTTGGGCTGATTTTAGGTTTTGGTTGGATTCAAGCTGAGTTTATTTAGATTTGGGTTTAATTTAAGTTAGGTTAATTTTAATCTTGGGTAATTTCAAGTTAGGTTATTTGGATTTCGGATCAGATTTAAGTTTAATCGGGTCATAAGCTACTTTTACAAATCCTTGAAAATTTGCATAAAACTGGGAACTAGAGCACTATTATAAGAGTTTTGTTAGACTTAAATTGGAATTCAGGCTAAATTATATCCTAACAAATATAAATCTCTTCACATTATATTTAGATAGGGTTTAATCTTTCAAAATCTTGTTAGTCACTTTTACGCCTCCCTTAGTATAAATAGGAGTTTTTCCTATTATAAAGAATCAAAGTTTAATTTAGTAGCTTTATAGAATTATATTAAAATAAGTCATCTCATTTTAAGATTATCAAATTCAGCTAATCACTATTGATGAGATTATCAAATTTGAGAATAGTGAAACTTATTAAAACCTCTCAACCAATAAATCCTAGAAGACCTCTAAACAAGCCAAGATAAATTATTTTATTAATTTATTCTTCAAATTTCATAAGATATCTAAACAAAAATATTTTTAAAGTACTTCTTGAATTTCTTAAATTGCATGGTCATAATTAATGTACAATTTAGATAAATAATCAATATATAAATAATCATAAATTTTTAAACATCTGCCAACCATATATTTTATTTGAATTCGGGTTATTCTTCATGTTTCATTTTAATTAGTTTCAAGTTCATGTTAGATTAGGTAAAACCATGTTCAGGTTGTTAATTTTTCTGGTTAAATCGGGTCAGAATGGATATAAGTTTGGGTGGATAGGTTCATGTTTTTTAGCCAAGTCAAATTTTGCCATTCGCAGTTAAGTTGTTGCTTGTTACACAAGGCAAGTGTCCTTCTCGGGAAAGCATGCAGCTTGCTTGTTTGTTTACAGTAGACTCGTGATCACTGACTTTTCCGTTGCGCAAAAACCAGGCAATCGAATTGAGGGTGATCATTGACTTAATTTTCCTTTGCGCAAAAGCCAGGCAATCGAATAAGCTCCCTCAATGAACCATATGGACGTGGTGCATATCTGGACAATTGAACATAGCGTGCAAATTTTTTAGTTTGTCCATTCTTTTCCTTAACTAATAATCACCATGTTTCTAGCCCAAATTTTGGGAACTCTACACTATCCGAATAACAGCGATGATGGCTAGAGGCAGAGATGAGAAGGCGACAATAATGATGAGGATGATGAAGATGAGAAAAATGAGATGAGAAGACGACGACAACAGATCAAAGCTGAAGAAGACGGGTTATCATCTGATTAACCCATCGCTTAGCAAGATTAGATCTAGAGAAACCCGGTTTAGTCGTTGTCTTTGGTTCCATAGGCAAGAAACAACAACGCGTGACCTAGAGCCAGCTAGAGAAGGACCACGGTTGTTGACGCCGAATCAGTGGCAAAGCCACATAAGGGCAGGGGTACTGTTGCTCCCTGAGAATTTTGAAATTTTATAAATGTTATGTACTAATTGGTTATTTTGTAAGAAGTTAAGGACGAAATCTGATTTTTTTCCCCCGAGCTGGTTGCGTAAATAACACTATCAGTCCTAAATATTTACTTTTCATTGCAAGTTTATCCTTAACCTCTCAACTATTACATATTTATCCCAAACCATTATCTGGCATTGTAAATTCACCTTTTGACTAATAGTTAATGTTGTTAGTGATGGAATTGGGACAAATATACAAAAGTTGAGAACTTAGCGATGAATTTAAAAAAAAAAGTAAATGTTTTAAATAATTTTTTATAAAAGTTAATTTTTATAAATAATTATTTAAATAATTTTTTTCTCTTAGGTTTTGGCAGTCGCTAGTCTTGCCTCAACCTAGCCCCCCCCCTCCCAAGCCTAAAAACTTGGTTCTGCCACTAAAGCCGAAACTAGATTCTAGAAATTGATGAGGACCGTAATCTCTTGTGCCTAAAAAACCAGTTTGATATGTTGTTTCAGACGCCTTTGTATATTTCTTTAAATATTTTTAGATATTCATTTAGACACTTTTATTTATTAGTTCAAACACTTTTATTTTAGAGAAATGGTGGGATCTACAGATGAGTAACGATTGCACGCAATATAGACAGTGGGATTCTGAAAGTGAGTGACAATAGGCATGACCTGGTAGCGATTGCACGCGATATAGACGGTGGGATTCTGAAAGTGAGTGATGATAGGCATGACCTGGTAGCGAGCAGTGTGATCTAGAGGTGAATGGTGGTGGCAAGATACGGAGGCTAATGGCGACAATGCCTTGCGAAGGTGAGTGATGCGAAGACGAGCACTACAACAAAAGGGATCTTTGGTGACATTTTTTTAGACATTTACTAGCATTCTTAAAGGTTGGAATACCTTTACTAACTAATCATAAAATGCTGCAAAAAAAATGTAACCTAGGAACACATTAGTAAAAGTTCTATGTACTTCCCCGCATTTTGAAAGTGCAGCTAAAATACTATCATTAGTGGTATTTTCATGGGGAAATGTCGCTAGTGTATTATATTTAATAGTACTTTTGTTAAAAAATTCAGCAATGTACTGTATTTTGCAGCATTTTTTATGAAAAAATGTAGGCTATATATATATATATACTGACATCTTTTAAAAAAATGCTTGGAAAGCAAGGTGTTATTTACCGACGATTTTGCAGCAAAAATGCAGCTATTAAGGGGCCACTAAAATATTAATTATCCCTTTCAAATATATGATTGTTCACCTATTTCTGATTTTGAGACAAATATATTATATTATTTCATCAATGTAAATTACAATAAAACTCATATTGAAGCATAAGACATCAAATAATAAAATTTTTTAGTTAATAGAAATTACATCAAATTCATACATATTGAATCTCTAGATATGTAAATATGAATTTTTTTTTCATTGTTGTATTCATGTCCATAGTACTCCAGTTTTACTAAAAAGTGAAAAAAAAATTTTGCAAGTTGAAGCTCTATAGGCAAATATTAATTTCTAAAAGCTCCATAAGTACTATACCAACTTTTAATATATTAGTACCCAAAATCTACTGAAACAAAACACGAGAAAAGTTAAACAAACATATAGATACAAATAAAGATTTAATTTACCTTGATCAGAATAGGCTCCAAGAACTGATCGATCTTATGTCTCTATGTCAACTCTATGAGTTTGCTGTTGAAATATTAACAATATCTAGATCAATTTCTTAAGACAACATAGTTATAGGAAAAGTACCAACACAAAAATCAAAAGATAAAAAGCCTATGTACCCAAAAGAGAAAACAAAAAACACTAAATGGGTAGTAAACATAATTAGTAAAGACATAACATCTGGACCCATAACTTAGACTACAGGAAAACTATTTAGAACACATTGTATTCACTTTTAAACTTTTAGAAAATCTATTTTAAACAATGCTTTACATTCACTTTTTTTTTAAGAAAATTCTATAATACCAAATTTAAACAAGGCTTCAATAAATGATTAGTACCCCTAGTAAATCAAAACCCATAAATGGATTACTATCCTGAGTCAAATGTAGTTTTGATATCTAAAAGGTAGAAATATCAAATTTACCACTAATGTTCTGGATAGGGATTGGATATGCCACAATAGTTTTTTTTTGTCCAATCTCCCGCTAATATTTTAAAATAGGTCGAATATGCCACTGATGGTTACAAAATAACGGAAAATAGTAAAAATAGCAAATTTTGAAATCTTGGGGTTATAATGCATCTTTAAAAAAATATTAAGATCTTTAAAAAAAATTTCCAAAAGAGGGTTTGACCTACGCCATTAGCACCTCAACCATGTCGCTATCTCCGTCACTAGTGATCCAACCCCGTCACTGCCCCCTCTAACTTTGCTATCTAATCTCCTCATCGGCAATTGTGAAAGATAAAAAGAGTCTAATTAAAAAAAGTCTTTAAATTTGTTAAAACTTGCATTATCACTCTAAAATTTTAAAACTTGTTATTTTTAACATTTTTCGTTAGCTTTTTAACATTTTTTCATTAGCCTTTTAACGGTCAGTGGCATATTCACTTTTAATTTGAAACTTCAGTGGCATATATGGCTCATTTTAAAAGATTAGTGGGAGATTGACTAAAAAAAACTATAGTGGCATATTTTGTCTCAACCCAAAACATTAGTGGTAAATTTGATATTTCTGCCTATCTAAAATGATAATCTTAATTAATTAGTTGGCCTCTTGCCTCTGCCAGCCGTGCATCTGCTAGCTTTTCTGCTTTTTCCTAAGGCTTCTTACTTATTCATCTTCTTCCAATGTCTCTACCTCATTCTTAATTATATGAACTTACCCCCGCCTCCGATGTCTCTTCCTACAGTTAATCAATTATAATCACCAGTGGAATATAGTTTAGTCAGATTACCTGTTACTGATTTCTCTCTTAACAAATTTGACAAATTTTTGTTGGTATGCTAGAAACAGGAGTGCAAACAAAAACTCAGCACTGACACAATTCCATATTCTAAGTAACTAGCAAAAACAAGTCTGTGTAAATGAATTACCACTAGCACAACTACACAAGTCTAGCCCTTGCACACGGACTTCAAGTAGTAACATAAACTTGCTAACATAGCTAAAACAAGCGCGCAAACCATACAGCAGAAAGTCAATCCCTAGGTTCGCAAAACATATTGCAATTTGGTTCTGGAAATGCATTTTCATATATGATCTCACCATCCTAACTCTAAAACGCAGCCAACACAAGTCATAGACCTGAAAAGATGTTAATTTAACCAGAGAAATATGTCTAACTTATCTGGGAAAGAATTGACCTTCGCAACAAAAAACCTGCCAAATTATTTGCCGCAGAAAGCTAGTCAAAGTTTCTGTTTTGGGTTACTCATTCAAAAGTGTTGTGTCTCTTCACTAACCCACCAATCAAAGAAGTTTATTTAGGCAAATAAAACTTGAAGAAAAGGGTAAACAATCCATTTAAAGTTCAAATCAAAATTTGGTTGCTCAAACCTTCAAAACCAGTCCTAAACCTGCATAAAACTGAATCAGTACGCTTTCCACTATAAGCTTACTCTTTTACTGCGGCAATAGCTCCAAAATGTCTTAAACATGTCTTTAAACTTGTGCACGATGTTTCAAATCAAAGTAAGCTCTCTAGCAAAAAGTCATACAGCAGGTCAAACTACTCTATCTCTAACCCATTTTAGTCGAAGTAAGCTCTCTAGTAGTGTTTAGTAGATAAAACATATGCATCAACATAGAACATTCACATTTCAGTATAAACCATGCTTGTATGTGAAACACAAAATCACAGCCTTTTCTAAGCACCCATGCAGGAATTTAGGCACTTGCACTTCACATTTTTCGTAAGTTCACTTCATAATTCAGTCACATATCTATGAAACTCTTAGTATATTATGAATTCTGATTGTGTAATTAGTTAACAATCAATCAAAGCAAAGCAGACATCTGGTCCAGATATTCTGTACTTAGTGTTTCAAATGGGTAGAGAGTACAAAAAATGTCTTCATTATGGCTCAAATATATTTAGCAAGAGCTACAACAAAAAGTATCTTTTCCAAAGGAACTGAAAAAAAAAATCCCTTCCAACAAAATTTTCAACCAACACAGACAGGAGCATTCTCTCTGGTCTAGCCAATACAATGGCAACAAAATCATCATCGAACTCAATAATGAGTTCCTTACAGCCCTTTTCACAAGCACAGGTTAATTAGAACCTGATAGCTCACCTCTTCCAGCCTATCTTGATTCCAATGGTGCAACCACTGCCCAGAATTCGTTCTCTCACTTCCTGCCCCTCCTGAATCACCAACCAAAACCTCCTCATCAAACTCATGTATTCTATCCCTTCGTCGGAGACTATTCCTCTTGACAATGAGAAGAGACTAGTATCAAAAAATGTAGCGTATCAATCCAGAGAACACATAATGGCAACGACAAGATCAACTACTCCTCAACGCCATCCTGGCCTTCACATCTAAATCTGTTCTAGCACTTATAGCCATGGCCACTACATCGTCTCAAGCATGGTCTAATATCCAGACTCTTTTTGCTAACAAGTCAAGATCACGAATTATGTCTTTGAAGGAAAAACTGCAGCTACTGGAGGAGATAAGTCTGTCTCTGAATATCTCCACTCAATCAAAAAACCGTAGCTGCTGAACTTGCAATTGTGCATGACCCAGTTGCTGATGATGATCTTGCGTTGTACGTTCTTGATGACCTTGGACAAGAGTACAAACAAATTGCCGCAGCAATCAAAACACGAGAATCTCATATATCCTTTGAGGAACTGCATGATAAATTAACAGATTATAAGTCAGTTTTGAAGAGACATGAAAATATTGATAATAATCTTCCTGTCACTACTGCTAATATCTCTACTCGACAGGGACAAAAAAGAAGAGTTCGCAAGTAAAGGCTGCTTATAATCAATGACCAAATCGTGGTCCATCCTCACGGCCTTAAACCAATAAATCCAAATCTTAGTCATGATTTTTCAATTAGCCAATTGCAACAGATGAAGTACCAAAGTTTCAGTTCTACAACAAACTTGGACACACAGCGAATGTATGCTGGCATGCAAAAGTGAAAGATCAGAGTCCTCCACCCCGTGCCAATGTTGCAAACCAACGACCAAACTAAAGCTGGATTATTGATTCCAGAGTCAGCTATCACGCCACCCCGGATCTTAATAATCTTCACAAAAGTGATGATTATCATGGCATTGGTGAACTTGTTATCGGAGATGGAGCAGGTTTGCCTATAACTCACACTGGTAGCTGACAAATTTGAGTATATGGCTGAATGTCTTCCTCTTGAGGACTCTTTCCATTAAATAGGAATGGCTGTACAAACTATTTCGAGTAAGAAAATATATACAGCTAACATTCTAATTACAGATAATCTATTTTAGGTAATAATATATACACAACTAATAACATAATTATGGTAAAATAAATCCCATAATATATGTGATTGATAGTCCATAATCTCTGCCATGATATCCCCCCTCAAATTGATGCTGGGTGATCAACAAGCATCAATTTGTCAACAAGAAAGTGATGGCGGTGTTGGGAGAGAGCCTTAGTAAACACATCAGCAGTCTGGAGATTGGTGGTGATACGCGGAAGAGTGATGACGTGGGCATCATAGGCTTCACGAATAGAGTGACAATCCACTTCAATGTGCTTGGTGCGCTCATGAAATACTAGATTAGCAGCAATTTGAATAGCACTAGTATTATCCGCATGGAGCGGAGTAGGCTCAATTTGGGGAAACCCAAGCTCACCCAACAGTCCCCGAAGCCAAACTATTTCAGAACATGCAGAGGACATAGCACGGTACTCAGACTTTGTGGAAGACTTAGACACCCGATCCTGCTTCTTGCTTTCCAAGCAATGAGAGAGGTACCAAGAAACATGCACCAACTTGTAACTGAACGTCGAGTATCAGAACAACCGGCCCAATCAGCATCACTATATGCAATCAAATGAATAGGAGAACCCACAGAAAAGAAAAGACCCCGGGTAGAAGTACCTTGCAAATAGCGAACAATGCGTTGAACAGCTGCCAAGTGGAGATGCCTAGGCGCTTGCATAAATTGACTAACTTGTTGAACGGCAAAGGAAATATCAGGCCGAGTGATAGTCAGATAGTTCAAGCTCCCCACTAGTTGTCTATATAAAGAGGGATCAGAGAGAAAATCACCCTCATCACGGCGATATTTAACGTTCACTTCTAAAGGGGTATCAATAGAACGGCCATATTGCAGACCAGCCAAAGTGATTAACTCCTGGATGTATTTATGCTGGTGTAAGAAAAGTCCAGCGGAGGTAGAATGTGTCGCGGAACGGGGCCCTAGTGCCCCATTGTCTCAGCTTGTAGGCCCTTAGGGACTATGAATCCCACTTAGTTACTATTGGCTAACTATTACTCGTCAATATAAATTAAAACAATTTATATACAACTAGTTTCTTAGCCTACCCAGAAAAAGATATGCATACTTTTGTCCTGGCAATGCAAACGAATAAGTAAAGCATTTGTCAAAAACATTGCTCGAGCATTTCATTTAAAACATACTCAAAACGTGCCAAGACAGTGAAATGCTAGTTACTTCGACTTCAAGTAATAGTCTGTGTACACTTAACACCACTAGCATGCACCCAAAAGTAACTAGATGGTTTTACATCACAATGTATCCTAATAAAGGCAACACCTTAGTACACAAGGTACTATATACATGAGACAAAAACCTAACTAAGATCATCTACTTGAGCCCCACCTTTGAGCTATCAAAGCTTCAAGTGCAAGCCCTTCCTTAGTTCTTTTGCACCACTGAGCCTCTACACTGTAAAGGCATAAAACTTAGTTAGTACATAGCTTAGTCCACAAGTAAACTTAGAATTACTAGGATTCTCAAGGAAGAATACCTGCAAAAGAGAAAGCTTAGGCCACAGCTATCATCTAGTTAATTGGCCTGGGGATAGAACCTGTACAATAAACTTAATGGAGTGAGTACATGAATGTACTCAGTAAGGGTCCCTTGGGGTACCTGCAAGAAGATAGCAGCAAGCCAACATGCAACCATGACAAACAAGCAAACAGACAAATGGTCATCCAACAAACAAACTCAAACAATAACAACATGTAAAATATGCAATGCATGAATGTATGATATGAAATTCACATAACACTTGGGACTTCCTGCACACTAGGTTCCATAAGCCTGTCGTGAGCTCAAATGGCGGAGGTACTTGAGACATTGGCCCTCGTATCCTGGGCACTTTACCTCCCATAAGTCTCACCTACGGGTTGTAGAGTAGGTCGTCACCTCTTCAACAACTTACCCGTCTTTCCCCTTAATTTATTGTATAGGGTAGCCATCGAATGTGGTTTAACTAGCCAAACCCTTAGAGTTTAGCTTAGAGCTCCGTAGTGGCTCACCTACCAAACCAAATGGTTCGGTTGGGATCTACTTAGGTTTCCTTTTTATTGACCAAAGGTCTATGACATTCCACTCGGCCAACAAAGAGTCTGAAAACTGACTTAATCCCTTTAGTGCTCATTTAGGAACTTAAGCACTTTAACTTCCTTAGCCACCATTACTTACTCTTCCTTAACCACATCACTTAGTTACCACCTAAATAATGCATAATTCCCAACTTAGGAATGGTTTCTAAACCCAACTAAGGCTACGGAACATCTTAAGTTAGCCTAGGGATGAAAACCGAGAGTTTGAGACACTTTTAGGATGCCCGGAGCTTGGGGGCAAAATACCTTGGTGGCGCCGTTGGCGACGCGTCGCCAAAGGCATTGCCATTCGGACAACTTTGGCATCTCTCGGCGATGCATTGCCAACTTGCGTCGCCGGCGCCAAAGTGGCGTTACTGGCGACGCGTCGCCAATGCCTTTCCAGCATTGCGCGACAGCATGCGACCTTTGCACGAAACCTGCTCAAACTTTCTCATCCCAAGCTCAAATCACATGGGTCTTGTTTCCACTTCATTCCCACACAAAACGCTACATTTCTATGCATTATTTGAGCTTAATTAACTTAAACCCTTACCTCAAACTTAGCCACAAAGCAAGAATCGAAGCACAAGCCCTCCTTAGCTCAACCAAGCTCTCTTGAGTTCCAAACCTAAAACCAACGTGATATGGCACCAATAACTTCAAACCAAGACCATTTCTAGCTATGGAAACAACTTAGAACCAGCCCATGAAAACCCAAGAAGCTTACCTAAGGTTTCAAGTCCAAACAAGCATTAAAGAGCTAGTTGAAGCAAGAACACCAAAATGAAGCTTGAGGCTTCTTGTAAACACCTTGGGGCCTTCAAATTTGATGGAAAATTGCAGAAATGGGAAGCTTTGGAGCATAAATTCTGGTGGGGAGAGGAAGCTACGAAATTTGGGGAAGGAAACAAATGGCAAGGGAAAACAACTTACCCAAAAATATACTAACTCCCCCACTAAGGCACACTTCTTCCACTCTTGCTCCCTTGACCCATAAATTCTCATTTGTTTTAATTTGGTCACCAAACTCTCAACCCAAAACCATCTTTCCTTTGTTCTAAAGGATGCCCAAAAGCCTCTTACACTTGGCCTCTTGGACACTTTGGCCACTTAAGACCTAAATGGCTCAAATAAACACTTAGTGCAACATTTTACCCAAAACCTTCAAAGACGGTTCTAATAGCTAGGATAACTAATGGTCTTGACTTAACTAAGCCAAATTTCTTACATGACCCTAATTTCATCAAAATTATAGTCATGCTTCTAACTTGGGTCAAAATTACCATTTTACCCCTTTTTGACTTTAAGGTGCCAAACCACACTTAGGAACTCACTTACTTAGTTAAGCTTGCCTTTCTTGCTTAACAAGGTGCTAACTTGAGGTACTTAATTTAATAAAAACACTTAAAATAAACTAAAAACAAATACTTACTTGGTTAAGACCCTTCTTTAACTAGGAGAGCCGTCACATCCTCCCCTCCTTCAGAAATTTGGTCCTCCAAATTCTGACTTAATTGGGCGAATTCACTTGGATATTGCCTTAGCATATCCTGCTCGGTCTCCCAAGTGGCCTCTTCCTCCCCATGGTTAGACCATAGTACCTTGACCATTGGGATCTGCTTTGTTCCTAGTTTCCAGACTTGGCGGTCAAGAAACTTGATGGGGCATTGTTCATAACTTAGGTCCTCTCTTAATGGAATGATGGGTGGGGTTAACACTTTCCCGGGATTCACAATGCATTTCCTTAAGGAACTCACATGAAATACATTATGAACATGGGTTAAACTAGGTGGCAAAGCCAACCGAAAAGCCACTTTTCCCACCCTTTCAAGGATTTCAAAAGGACCAATGTATCTTGGTGCCAACTTACCCCTTTGGCCAAACCTAGCCACACCTTTCATCGGGGAAACCTTAAGGAGCACTTTGTCTCCTACCTCAAACTCTAAGTCTTTCCTTCGTACATTGGCATACTTAGCTTGCCAGTCCGAGGCAGCTTTGATCCTTGCTTGGATCAACTTAATTTTTTTCGTGGTCTCGGCAATGATTTCTAGACCAACAATTATTTCATCAGCTTTATCTGCCTAACAATGAGGTGTCACACACTTACGCCCATACAAAGCTTCATAGGGCGCCATCTTAATAACTTCTTGATAGCTATTATTATAAGCAAACTCAATCAGGGGCAGATGCTGCTCGCAATCCCCTCTAAAATCCATTATGCAACTTCGTAACATATCTTCTAAGGTTTGGATCACCCACTCAGTTTGCCCGTCAGTTTGAGGGTGATATGCAGTACTTAGGTTCACAGTGGAACCCATAGCCTTTTGAAAGGCATTCCAAAACCTTGAGACAAAACGGGGATCTCTATCAGATACAATCTAATCGGGGATTCCATGAAGTCTCACCACTTCCCAGATATACAACTGGGCCAACTTCTCCATGGTATAAGTAATTTTGATGGGGATAAAGTGTGCAGACTTTGTCAACCTATCCACCACCACCCAAACTGAATCATGCTGACTTCTTGTGTTTGGCAACCCAACACAAAAGTCCATGGTGATGGATCCCCACTTCCTTTCTGGGAGGGGCAAACTTTGCAACATTCCTGATGGTTTTTGGTGCTCTGCCTTCACCATTTGACAGGTGAGGCACTTAGACACATATTCATATATGTCCCTCTTAAACTTTGGCCACCAGAAATGAGTCCTAAGGTCATGGTACATCTTACTCACACCAGAGTGAACGTTAAGCTTACTCGTATGTGCCTCTTGCAACACCTGTTGCCTTAAGTCAGCTGGCACATAGAGTCGGTCACCATAGTGAAGCAATCCATCCTTGTACTGAAATTCCTTCAGCACAGTACCATGCCTTTCCTCTCCAGAAACTCTTTTCAAATTTGGGTCATTGTCTTGAGCTTGCTTAACCTTGGCCAGCCATGCTGACTGGATTTCAAGGACCGTGACTTGAGCCATTCCCCAGTCTCGCCATATTTCATATAAAACTATGAATTTTTCTATAACGGAATCTTTTGAGGTATGTACTACTTGATCCTTGGAGAGAATCACCCCAGAATACTTACAGCTCAAGGCATCAGCAACCACATTACCCTTACTAGAACAATAATCTATCGAGTAATCATAATCCTTGATATACTCGATCCATCTTCTCTGCCTCATGTTAAGGTCCTTTTGGATGAATAAATACTTCAAACTTTTATGGTCCATAAAGATCTTAAAGGACCTTCCCATAAGGTAGTGTCTCCAGAGCTTTAAGGCAAACACAACCGCCGCTAACTCAAGATCATGCACCGGTAATTCAACTCGTTAGGCCTTAATTGCCTAGACCCATATGCAATCACTTGCTTATCCTGCATCAACACACATCCTAATCCTGTCCCAGATACATCGGTAAATACCACAAAAGTCTCATGCGGATCTGGTAGGATTAAGATGAGAGTAGAAATTAACCTTTTCTTAAGCTCCTGGAAACTTTCCTCACACTTAGAAGTCCAGATGAACTTCTGTGCCTTCTTTGTCCAGGCAGTCAATGACGAAGCTATTATAGAGAATTTTTCAATAAACCTTCGGTAATAGCCTGCCAACCCCAAGAAACTTCTAACTTCAGTTACAATTGTTGGGCGTTTCCACTCCACCACTGCCTTTACCTTTTCTGGGTCTACACTTAGTCCCTAAGCATTTATGATATGTCCAAGGAAAGGAATTTCACTTGCCCAAAATTGGCATTTAGATAGTTTTGCATAATACTGATTATTCTTAAGCACTTGCAAAGCTATCTTTAAATGTTCCTCATGTTCGTGGGGAGTCTGGGAATACACCAATATATCATCAATGAACACCTCAACAAACTGATCTAGGTAGGGCCTAAAAATCTGATTCATGGCATCCATGAAAACTGCTGGAGCATTAGTCACTCCAAATGGCATAACCGTGTACTCATAATGCCCATACCTAGTCCTGAATGCAGTCTTTGGGATATCTTCATCCTTCACTCTTATCTGGAAATATCCAGACCTTAGGTCTATTTTGGAAAAGACCTTTGCTCCTCTTACCCTATCAAATAAGTCATCTATTCTAAGCAATGGGTATTTGTTCTTTACAGTCACTGCATTCAGTTTCCTATAATTTATGCACAACCGTAAAGTTCCATCCTTTTTCTTTACAAACAACACCGGAGCACCCCACGGGGAAACACTTGGCCTTATAAAGCCCTTCTCAAGCAATTCTTCTAACTGCTTTTTCAGCTCATCCATTTCAGGTGCTGACATCCTATATGGGGGTATGGAAATTGGTCCTGCCCTAGGCTGTAAGTGTATGGAGAATTCAATCTCCCTTCTTGGAGGTAATCCTGGGAGGTCTATAGGAAAAACTTCTGGAAATAGATTGGCTACTTGAATTTCCCTGAGTGGCTCCTCGACTGCCACCCCATTCAGCGAGTAAGTTACTTCCTCACTCGCAATGGGAATGGACCCCATCAACTTGAGGTGCAAACTCTTAGCACTACTTGCCAAACCACCCGTGCAAGTCACACTTACCCCTGAGGCATCCTCAAGGGTGACCTTACAACCTGCACAGTCGATTTGGGCCTTATACCTACTTACCCAATCCATTCCAAGAACAACATCATAAAGGATTGAAGTCAAAACCAAAAGGTCACACAAAAACCTATGACCTCCTAATTCCAAATGATACCCTTTGACCAATTCATTGGTGAAAACAATATTTCTTCCAACAGACTTAATAAACCTCATATCATCCATCAAAGTTCTTTGTAGTTCAAACTTAACAACCATGCTCAAGGAAATGACAGAAATAGTAGCACCAGTATCAAATACAATTCTAATACTACTATCCTGAACATTAAAGTTACCTTGTACAGCCGTAGGCTCTTTGGGTGCCTGGCCCATCAAAGCAAAGACTCGTGGTTGCACAGGGACTCTGGCAAATGCATTTCCAACTCTTGAGGCTCCCGGTCTTCCTTGACCTTGGTCTTGCCAAAGCCTTGGGCACTCCTTAGCCCAATGTCTAGGTTGGCGGCAGTAATTACAGAGATTGGTCCCAAGGGTGCAAGGTTTGTTACCATGAAACCTCTAACACTTAGGACAATGGCCCTTCCCAACCTTCTTAACTTTCTTGGAGGGACCCTTGGTCTCCTCCCGGGTTAGGCCTCTTGTCCGCCAACCTTGAGTGCACCGGGACCCTTGGCTCAATGGCCTTATCCTTAGGTTTTGCCTCCATCAACTCCCTCTCCAACACTAACGCCTTTTGAACGGCCTCATGATAGGTTCGAACTCCAATCACCGTCAAGAAACTCCTTAATTCCACCTTAAGTCCACGAATGAACTTCTTTGCCTTAAGTTCATCTTTCCCGGCCAAATGAGGAGCATACCGGAAAAGAGAACTAAACTTCCTTTCATACTCATGGACCGTCAACCTTCCTTGAATCAACTCATCAAATTCTATCCTCTTTTGATCTTGGGCCGCCTCACTATTGAATTCATTCCGAAATTCCTTCTCAAATTCGGTCCAATCAAGTTCTTTGGGCCTTTGCCCAGGTCTACCTTCATTGTTAGAGTCAAGTCTCTCCATGACATCTTTCCACCATAAGGAAGCCTTGCCTTCTAAAAAGAAAGGCACCAAATCCATCTTGGCTTTATCATCCAACTTCATGTTCTTGAAGATTTCATTAATCTGATACAACCATCCTTCAGCCATATCGGGATCTCCTACGCCTTTGAACTTTGGAGTATTAATATCTCGACATAGGGAAACAAGCCCCATATGGTCCGGAATAATAGGTCTCCTTCTTCTCCTTCGTGGATGGATATCCTCCTCATCCTCTTCCTCACTGTCCTCTTCGGAGTCTACTTGAGCATGTTCATTTACTTGCTCTTGACCTTGCACTTGGCCTTGGGGTGGGGGCTTTATCCCCTGACCTTGGTGCACCGTTAGGCCTTGGTGCACGTCGGCCCTTACCCCATTAGGCTCCTCCAAGGTCTCCCCCCGATTTGGAGGTTGAACATGCTCCTCAAGTAGAATAGCCATACCATGTAACATCCGGTCCATCGACTCATTGAGTCTCCTCAACAAGGAAACCACTTCCCTCATGTCTGCCCCATTGGGATCACTAGTTCCCACACCAAAAGCCTGAGCCTCAGCAGCAGCACCTGCCCGAGTATTCACCATAATACCTGCAACCAAAGCCAGAAGACCACACCCAGAGCAACTCATAAGCAGTACTAACCACACTTAGCACAAGGAACACTTAGATCTTAGTTTACTTATTGCCTCTACTAGGACCATTGACCCGCTCTGATATCAAAAACTGTTGCGGAACGGGGCCCCAGTGCCCCATTATCTCAGCTTGTAGGCCCTTAGGGACTATGAATCCCACTTAGTTACTATTGGCTAACTATTACTCGTCAATATAAATTAAAACAATTTATATGCAACTAGTTTTTTAGCCTACCTAGTAAAAGATATGCATGCTTTTGTCCTGGCAATGCAAATGAATAAGTAAAGTATTTGTCAAAAACATTGCTCAAGCATTTCATTTAAAACATACTCAAAACGTGCCAAGACAGTGAAATGCTAGTTACTTCAACTTCAAGTAATAGTCTGTGCATACTTAACACCACTAGCATGCACCTAAAAGTAACTAGATGGTTTTACATCACAATGTATCCTAATAGAGGCAACACCTTAGTACACAAGGTACTATATACATGAGACAAAAACCTAACTAAGATCATCTACTTGAGGCCCACCTTTGAGCTATCAAAGCTCCAAGTGTAAGCCCTTCCTTAGTCCTTGTGCACCACTTAGCCTCTACACTGTAAAGGCATAAAACTTAGTTAGTACATAGCTTAGTCCACAAGTAAACTTAGAATCACAAGGATTCTCGAGGAAAAATACCTGCAAAAGAGAAAGCTTAGGCCACAGCTATCATCTAGTTATTAGGCCTGAGGTTAGAACCTGCACAATAAACTTAAGGGAGTGAGTACATGAATGTACTCAGTAAGGGTCCCTTGGGGTACCTGCAAATAAGATAGCAGCAAGCCAACATGCAACCATGACAAACAAGCAAACAGACAAGTGGTCAACCAACAAACAAACTCAAGCAATAACAACATGTAAAATATGCAATGCATGAATGTATGATATGAAATTCACATAACACTTGGGACTTCCTGCACACTAGGTGCCATAAACCTGCCGTGAGCTCAAACGGCGGAGGTACTTGAGACACTGGCCCTCGTATCCCGGGTACTTTACCTCCCATAAGTCCCACCTACGGGTTCTAGAGTAGGTCGTCACCTCCTCTCAAACTTACCCGCCTTTACCCTTAATTTATTGTACAGGGTAGCCATCCAATGTGGTTTAACTAGCCAAACCCTTAGAGTTTAGCTTAGAGCTCCGTAGTGGCTCACTTACCAAACCAAATGGTTCGGTTGGGATCTACTTAGGTTTCCTTTTTATTGACCAAAGGTCTATGACATTCCACTCGGCCAACAAAGAGTCTGAAAACCGACTTAATCCCCTTAGTGCTCACTTAGGAACTTAAGCACTTTAACTTCCTTAGCCACCATTACTTACTCTTCCTTAACCACACCACTTAGCTACCACCTAAATAATGCATAATTCCCAACTTAGGAATGGTTTCTAGACCCAACCGAGGCTACGGAACATCTTAAGTTAGCCTAGGGATGAAAACCGAGAGTTTGAGACACTCTTAGGATGCCCGGAGCTTAGGGGCAAAATGCCTTGGCGGCGCCGTTGGCGACGCGTCGCCAAAGGCATTGACATTCGGACAACTTTGGCATCTCTCGGCGACGCGTCGCCAACTCGCGTCGCCACCGGAGACGCGTCGCCAAAATGGCGTCGCTACTGGCGACACGTCGCCAATGCCTTTCCAGCATTGCGCGACAGCATGCGACCTTGCACGAAACCTGCTCAAACTTTCTCATCCCAAGCTCAAATCACATGGGTCTTGTTTCTACTTCATTCCCACACAAAACACTACATTTCTATGCATTATTTGAGCTTAATTAACTTGAACCCTTACCTCAAACTTAGCCACCAAGCAAGAATCGAAGCACAAGCCCTCCTTAGCTCAACCAAGCTCTCTTGAGTTCCAAACCTAAAACCAACGTGATATGGCACTAATAACTTTAAACCAAGACCATTTCTAGCTATGGAAACAACTTAGAACCAGCCCATGAAAACCCAAGAAGCTTACCTAAGGTTTCAAGTCCAAACAAGCATTAAAGAGCTAGTTGAAGCAATAACACCAAAATGAAGCTTGAGGCTTCTTATAAACACCTTGGGGCTTCTTGTAAACACCTTGGGGCCTTCAAATTTGATGAAAATTGCAGAAATGGGAAGCTTTGGAGTATAAATTCTGGTGGGGAGAGGAAGCTACGAAAAATTAGGGAAGGAAACAAATGGCAAGGGAAAACAACTTACCCAAAAATACTAACTCCCCAACTAAGGCACACTTCTTCCACTCTTGCTCCCTTGACCCATAAATTCTCATTTGTTTTAATTTGGTCACCAAACTTTCAACCCAAAACCATCTTTCCTTTGTTCTAAAGGATGCCCAAAAGTCTCTTACATTTGGCCTCTTGGACACTTTGGCCACTTAAGACCTAAATGGCTCAAATAAGCACTTAGTGCAACATTTTACGCAAAACCTTCAAAGACGGTTCTAATAGCTAGGATAACTAATGGTCTTGACTGAACTAAGCCAAATTTCTTACATGACCCTAATTTCATCAAAATTACACTCATGCTTCTAACTTGGGTCAAAATTACCATTTTACCCCTTTTTGACTTTAAGGTGCCAAACCACACTTAAGAACTCACTTAATTAGTTAAGCTTGCCTTTCTTGCTTAACAAGGTGCTAACTTGAGGTACTTAATTTAATAAAAACACTTAAAATAAACTAAAAACAAATACTTAGTTGGTTAAGACCCTTCTTGAACTAGGAGAGCCATCACAGAATGCACCTCAAGGCCTAAAAAATAGTGTAAAGGACCCAATTCTTTCATATGAAAGAAACCCTAAAGACACTCCTGAAGCTGAGAAATCAAGCCAGAGTCAGTCCCTGTAATAACAATATCATCAACATATACCAGAAGCAAGACGATTCCCTTAGCAGTCTTGCAACGAAACAAAGAGGAATCATATTGACTTTGGACAAAGAAGAAGCTAATAAGGATAGAGCAAAACTTATCAAACCAAGTACGTGGAGCCTGCTTCAAACCATAGAGTGAACGTTTCAGCTTGCAAACATCAGAAGAGGGTGTAGAAAATAACCCTGATGGTGGAGTCATATAAATCTCTTCCTTAAGATCTCCGTGCAAAAATGCATTTTTAACATCCATTTGTCGTAATGACCAACCCTTGGAAGTAGCGATAGCTAGAATAAGTCTCACTGTCGTCATCTTGGCTACAGGAGCAAATGTTTCCTCATAATCTACTCCGTACTCCTGTCGATTACCGAGTGCCACCAACCTTGTTTTATATCTGTCAAGAGACCCATCAGACCGCAACTTAATGAAATATACCCATTTACAACCAATGGGCTTAACACCAGTAGGACAAGGAACAACATCCCAAGTATGATTCTCCTGAAGGGCTTGAAGTTCTTCGTGCATAGCTTTTACCCAACATGCATGTTTAGTTGCCTAAGAATAAGAGTTAGGAACTGTAGTATCAGCTAAAGTGGCAGAGAAACCATACCTATCAGGAGGATGACGGATGCGAGAGGATTTTCGAAGAGCCACTGGAGCAGTAACTGGATCAGGGTCAGGAAGGATTTATGGCGATGGGGGTTGTCGTCATTGGTAGACAATGCCAGGTTTAAAACGCTCAAGTGATGGAGAGATATCATCAAAGCTAGGAAGAAGAACATTTCTGAAAGGAGGAACATGTTTCGAAAAATAGTACTCATGTTCAAAAAAAATCACATTTCTGGAAATACGGAAACGATTAGCAACAGCATCATAACATAGAAACCCCTTTTGAGCATTGCTGTAACCCATAAAAGCACACCGTACTGATTGAGCTGTAAGCTTGTGATGCTCATTAGAAGGCAAGTGAACAAAGCAAACACATCCAAATGTGTGTAGCATGTGATAATTAGGATGCCTACCGAAAAGACGATAGTAAGGAGAATCAAAATTCAATTGTTGAGAAGGCAGATGATTAATCAAATAAATAGTAGCGGACAAAGCTTCCACCCAAAATTTAGGCGGAATTGAAGACTCCAAAAGTAACATTCGAACCATATCCAACAAGTGACCGTGTTTACGTTCAGCCACCCCATTTTGCTAGGGAGTATAAGGACATGATCGTTGAGATATAATACCTTTCTATTGCAAAAAGGCTTGAAAGTCATGTGATAGATACTCGCCACCATTATCAGACCGTAAAACCTTAATACAAGTGGAGAATTGTGTCTCAATATAAGCCAGAAAATTTTGAAAAATAGTGACCACCTCCGTTTTATTGCGTAGAAAATATATCCATATGAAATGACTATAGTCGTCAATGAACGTCACAAAATATTTATACTGTGCATGGGAAATGACAGGAGTAATGCCCCAAACATCACTATGTATTATCTGAAAACATGTATTAGCACGACCACCATAAGTAGGAAAAGGTAAAATTTTACTTTTCCCTAGTTTACAAGTAGAGCAGGCAAGAGGCAATCTATGAATAGAAGACTGATCAGTGTTATCAAGGAAACCACGCTTCATTAAATTAGACAAAATCACATTATTTGGATGGCCCAAACGTTTATGCCAAACATCAGCCTTATTTGCAACAATAATGGAAGAGAAGGACAAATTTCTAGGAACAGTAAATTGCAATGGAAATAATCCTCCCACTTTAGGCCCCCTCGCGATCACCTTCCCCGACACCTGATCCTGCACAATACAACCACCACGAGAGAAATACACATCACAGTTATTATCCACCATCTGACCAATAGAAATTAAACTTGTAGACAACCCAGGAGAGACAAATACCTGACGAAAAGAAGGTCCTATATGACCAATGGCTGTAATTGGGAGATTACTGCCATTAGCAATCTGAATATTTTGTGTGCCAGTATACTGCCGTAGGTTATGCAACAAAGCAGGTGACCCAGTCATATGATTGGATGCTCCAGAGTCAACAAACCATGGAGAAAAAGTAGTCTTACCTTGGCCCTGAAGTGCAAAAGTGGAAAAAGCTGTGAGAATCATCTGTTGGACCATTTTTGGAGTAGGAACAGACTGATTGGTGCCAGTGGCTGTGGATGTAGGACCAATAATATTGAGGTCTGGAACAGCAGCTTGAAAAGCTTGGGCTCTGCCGATTTTCTGGACGTGTAGAACACTCCTTGATAATGTGTCCAGGTTACTTACAGTAATTGCAGAATTTCTTACCACAGTTGCGAGCAATATGCGTAAACTCCTTGCAGCTATAGCACTGCATTTGACCTTTTCCTCGATTCCTTCCTTGAGCAGCATAAGCAACATTGATAACTGCAGATTTCTCCGGTGATGCACCTATAATAGCTTGTGTAGCCAGTCTTTGTTCGTCACGCAATAATTCGCCAAGACATACATCCAAAGAAGGAACTGGATTTCTATTCAGCAATCCAGCCTGAGCAACTTCAAAATCTGGTCTCAGTTTCATCAAAAACTGATCATGCTTACTATCTTCATGAACCACTTGAATACCGGCTAAGGCCTCTTTTGGTACCTTAGAATAAATAATACCAGAATATTCGCTCCAAAGATTAAGAAATCCAAAACCATATAGGGTTCAATAGATCCTAAAAACCAAGATATAATTCGAGCATCCTTTGTCTCCCATTGGAGGAGTTCCTTAGCATCTTCAGGAGCCGGAGAAGTCCCATCAATGTGACTCCAAAGGTCCTTCCCTTTCAGAAACATTTTGAATTGAAATTCCCATGCTGCATAATTCTTTCCTGTAAATTTGATAGCCAAGGTCTCTGTAGGTATTCTTCCAGAAAAATTCCTAGTAGCCATTCTAAAAAAAATCTGATCCAGAAATCTCAATACAATGCTCTTCAACCACAAGTTGATTGACCAAAAAAAAAAATCCCAAAAAGAAGTTGTTGATAAATCAACCCAGAAAAATAACAACACAGACCATAAAACTTTGAAGAACAGAA